>JANAVB010008798.1:4213955-4492351 GCA_029216955.1 Iris pallida | reverse complement strand
GGTGGAAGTTCGGGGTACTGACCATGTGTTGAGGTTCCTGCTCAGAGCGTCAGCTGCGATGATGAAGATAGTAGATGATAGAGGATCGTCCTGTCTAACCCCTCGGTTGGTTTAACCCCTGAACTTGACCGTTGATGACCTTAGAGAACCAGGAGTTGCTAATGGATCTCCATATGATGTTGGTCCAGGTTTTCGAGAATCCGAAAGCCCTGAGACCATATCAGGAATTGCCAATCCAGTCGTCATAAGCTTTCTCCATGTCGATTTGACTGCGATGTTGCCCCCTCTTACGGGAATTTCATGCAAGTGATTAACTCTTGGGCCAGCATAATATTGTCTGGATGTTTCTCCCGTGAACAAACCCACTTTGCTCCTCGGAGATGATCGGGGAGAATTCCAGCCATTCTAGTTGCGATGATCTTGGAGATGATCTTGTTAGTGAAGTTGCACAGGCTGATGGGGCAAAAATTACGAAAGGACTCCGGGTTATCTTTTTTCGGGATAAGGATCAGCTTGGCGCTCGATATGGCTTTGGGGTAAGTGGCACCTTCAAAGAAATCAATAGCCACTTCGGTGATGTCATATTGGATAATATCCCAGCATGTGCAGAAGAAAACCCCCGAAAAGCCGTCCGGGCCTAGAGCACTGTGCTCGTTCAGAGCCCACACAATATATATATATTTTTTAATATATATATATATATATATATATATCTATATATATATATATATATATATATAACAAACAGCATTTTATTGAATAAAAGGGTGGCTCTTAGCGAGCAGTACAGGTGCCAGGGACCTAAAACACAAAAGGGTCCCCAGAATATGCAAAATTGAAAATACAAAAGTAGAGGGGGATAATTGCAAATTTTCAAAAAAATTTGAAATTTTGAAATGGTGTGGGCGCTCGGCCCAAATGGGGAATGGGCACACTGCCTAACGAGCCGATTGCGCAGCCCGAGGATGCGCAACCCGAGGGGTGGCAGGCACACAGCTCGGGGAGCTGCACTGCCCAATGGGACACGCCGAACTAGGAGCAAGCGTCGGGCCCCCCGCCCAGACGCGTCTCCCGGAGTCGGAGGGGGCCAACGGAGGGGCCGGCCTGGAGGGCGTGAGCGAGTGGGAGAGAGGGGGCGGAGTAGGGGAGGGGCCGGAGGACGAGCGCCGGAGTCCAAGGTGGGTAAACAGCGGCTTATATACATATATATATATATATATATATATATATATATATATATATATGTGTGTGTGTGTGTGTGTGTGTAAAAAAAAAAAATATATATATATATATATGTGTGTGTGTGTGTGTGTGTGTGTGTGTGTGTGTGATTTATATAATATATATATATATATATATATATATATATATATATATATATATATATATATATATATATATATATATATATATATATTTTTTAATATATATATATGTATATGTGTGTGTGTGTGTGTGTGTGTGTGTGTGTGTGTGTGTGTGTGTGTGTGTGTATGTATATATATATATATATATATATATATATATATATATATATATATATATATATATATATATATATAGAAGCATGGAAAATATGGGGTTCATACGGATCACAAATTGTCGCATATGTACTTTGGGCCAAACAGGTTCGCATAAAGGATGGCCGCATGACAGATTCAATGGCTTATGCGACCCGTCGACAAAACAGCTGCAGCAGAAAGATATGCGGCCAAGAGGAGCAGTTCGTCTGATAAAGCTGACAAGTCCTGTCAAAACTGACAAAAATGAAAGCTCTGACACTTTGACAAAAAGATAAGACGTGAGACGTCGCCCAAAAAGCAGGGTTCGTACGCCTTCATGCGGCCAGAAGGAGTGTCACCTAAGCCGCATGAACCTTATGCGGCTAAGACATATACGGCCCCAAAGTCTCCGAACTTCATGCAACATGAGTAACTGTGATCCAACCCGCATGAGCTTTATGCGGCCAAAATACAGAATCTATGCTGCTTAAATCCTTAGGACTAAGGAAGTTTACGACTTAAGCCGCATTAGACTCATACGGCCCCACGTGGCCGAAAACTAAGAGACTCATGCGGCTCAAAATGATTCCTGTGACGGGACACGTGGCAGGCTGACCAAGTCCTAATTGCCCAGATTTGCTGCAGCAAAATTCCAACAAATTGACAGATGGCGGCCAAAGAGCGGGTCTTCTCATGCTAATCAGCCACGTGGCCATAGGCCATCTATGCGGCTCCACATACATACCACTATAAATAGCAGGGTGCCACACCCCTGCAAAAAGCTGGCAACCTTCAGAAATACAATTTCTTCAAGAGTTAAAGACTGCGTCAGATAGTCCACGGAGTAAGGCAGAGTTGATAGCACTTTTTCGAGCCTCCACCGTCACCCCCCAGATTCAAAACTAAACAATTGTACTTAGATTGTTCCTAGGATTTTTTTCTAGACTTTTCTTTGTACAAGCGAGTTTGCAATCAATTTCAGTGTTTTGTAATACCTGTCTTTGATTTTTTATAGCAAACACGATGGCGACTCTGCTGGAGATGTCCTTATCTTCTGATGAGAAGCTGGTGACGCAATCTGACGCGTCCAAGATCGGCTCTACGCAGCAAATGCTTGTGGTTCGTTTCGACCAACAAGCCTTCGAAGAAATGCTCTCTGAAGGGAGCGCCAGCCCGTCTCTGTCACGACCCACACCCTAGAGTAAGGGCACGAGACGTGGGTACGTCCAGCCTACGCCGCAGTGTCGGCGGTAGTACGCTGTCCTAGGTCACAACATCTAGCAATATAAAGCTTAAACAGTTTATACTCCCCGATTGGGGTGACATGATAAAGTAGACTCAATCACAACTAAGGAAGAAGAAGCACGATATGATATAAAACTCAAAGAAAAACAGATGATAGCATAACTGATAGATAGAAAATGAAACTGCTGAAATGAAAGGAAACATCCCAAGTACATCAGAAAGTCTAAGTGTCTAAGATAATACAAATCCCAGATCCCAAGTATCAATAAGTACAATCATCCATGAAATACTGAAATGAAAGCATCCTAGTCTAAGGGTGAGTCATCCACAGCTAGTGGGGCCTGCTGCTGGTCCAGGTCCAAGCACTCATCTAAAGTAGCACCGTAATAGGTAGGACAGCCAGCCTCATCCTCATCCTCTGCAATATTTCAACAGGTCCAGTCAGGACGGAGCGAGTACAAAACATCTTAACAAGTCATAGCAGAAAAGGAAATATAATCATGCTAGAGAATAAAATACAGGATCTGAAAAAATAGCATAATGTAAAAGGAGAGACTGTAAGTAAATATCTATGATATATATAAAGAGAGACAGTGCTAGTGATTCAGAGTACTGCATAAACATGTGAATGGCTAATGACTGATTCATGATTACACTACTGGAAATTGATTCATGATTACACTACTTGGATTTATTCACACGTTCACTTATACTCCCCCATCCCCAATCAATACACAAGGATCCATTCAAGTTACGTTAAGATTCATGATTATACTACGTTGCCCATAAAGGGTGATTCATGAATTGATTCGTGAAGGCTCGGTGATCATGAGGGTACAAGAGTCACTAGCTGATTCCCGAAGATTCATGATAATAGAAGCATATGATACATGATGTAAGTGAAACACACATGACAAAAGTATCTGATGCTCCCGAGGGGGATAACATCTTATGAAGGGATCCATATAGTACCAATCCGTGTTACCAACGTGTCAGCATCAAGTAAGATAGTCTAAAGCAGGAAATATAATCCTAAACATGATATGAAATGATCAGAGAATGTACTCGCCTGGTATCTGAGTGTCCAACTGAAAAGTACTGTCCGAGGAGTGGTGTCTGGCTCCTATTCAGAACAGCACAAGTCACAACAAGTCCAGAATGGTAAAATGAAGCTCTACAATGCATTCTACATGAATCTAGGTCAATTTAGACCAAAGTCAACTCTTGGTCAACTCTGGTCAACCCTAGAAGTCAAACTAGGTCTAACAAGTCTAAATTAGGTCAAACTAGTCTATACCAGACTACATTAGTCTATACTAGGTCACTCAACCTACACTAGCTAGTACACAACACTACTAGGCTATCTAGACCAACTACACATGTTATATGACATTTCTACATATTACCTATATATGTACATTACATAGGTTATAGAGCAATATTAGGAAACATCACATTACACAATTATTAAACACATATACCTATGTACCCTATATGCATTACATACCTATATGATATCCATACATAAATAGATATTCATATAGATATTATATATTCACAAAACATCATTAACTTATATATAAACACAAACTTACAATATATATATAGATACATATATTACAGTTTATATACATATATATATATTACATTAGCTAGGCATATAGAGAGAGTGAAAGGATAAACTATGAAGAGTGTGAGGGAGTGTGTCAATGTGTGCGACAGTGAAAGAGAGAGTGACAGGGCTGTGACAGTGAAAGAGAGAGTGACAGGGCTGTGACAGTGAGCTGGTGTGTGTGTGTCTACATGTGTGTGTGTGTGTGTGTGAAAGATAGAGTGATAGGTAGAGGGTAAACAGTTGAATAATACCAAAACCCAACTGTTTCCAGTTGAACCAAAACAGCCCCTATCAAAACTCAGTGGATATATGAGTTGAATCAAGAGTTTACAACTCAAGTTATCACATAAAAGTCATCAAAACAGTCCTAAACTAAAAATTCCAGGTTTTGAATCCAACACACATCTATTTGACCCCAAAATCAACATACCATTAGACAATACATAGGTACACATGTTAGGGTCCTAATTATATGTAATTATCAGTAATTAATGGGTTAAAAATGATGCCCAAGTTCATTCTTGTAAACTGGAAAAAAAACAGGAATCTCATTGATACACAGGAATTAGAAAAACTGGGAATGAGGGTAATTGAGTTTTAACAATACAAAATCAATTAAAATAGTAAAACAGTGGTTGGTAATGAACATACAACATGTGCTCGTGTCATATGATGTATTTGTGTCCCAGTAAGAGGACACAAACGTGTCCAATAGGATAAAACATGAAAACAGTGAGCACTTGACACAGAGACTGTGACAGTCTCGTGCGGGGGTGCACGCGTGTCGTGCACCCGACATAGACCATCATAGGCCTCGTGCTCGTGTCCCCAACTAGACTAGGTATAGGTCTTCGTGTCCATGTGTCTGCATCGTGTCAAAACATGTCGTGTCCTGAGTTATAGGGCCGTGTCAGTGCGTGTTTAAACTGTGCACACAGTCCAGTGAAAACCCGTGCACGGCCAATAACTCCCAAACCTGACCACGAATTGTCGTGAAATTTGGGGAGAGGGATGACAGATGATGCCCCTACAATCTCCCAAAATTTCGTGTCGAGGTAATTCGTGTCGTGTCCAGAATAGAGCCCGATAGGAAGGGGATAACTGTAGCCCGCGCGCGCGTGTGCACGAGGGCGTGAGCACGAGTGTCCTACTGACACGACACAACCACGAAATCATCTCAGAGTTACAGAAATGGATAAGCGACATCAAATCACGATTTTCCATTCAATTACAATTCGAAAATATCACAAAAAGATTCACTGTGGCATTACCACAAACACCTAGCTCAAGACACTGATACGTGTCCTGTTAGGACACGAATCGACATAAAAACCTAGGGTTTTCTATTCCTATAGTTAGGTTAGGTCTAGGGCTCCCTATTCATGTAATTAAACCAGAATTCTATGGTGGAAATGGAGAGTTACCTCTATGTATCAAAACTCCCAAAAAGCTCAAATGAGTGAGGTTCTTCCCAATGGTGAAACTCCTCCAAATCTTCCCAAATCTGAGAATACTCATAGCCAACAGAAAGTAGGAAGAATTTAGAACCAATGCAATTTGTTTGGATTAAAAAGGAGGAAAAATGGATTTATTATGAATTTCTAAAGATGGGAGCTCACCTCTTTCTTCTCTTGCAATAAATTCCTAAGCAAGAGGCTAGCCCTAGATTTGGGAGGCATTAAATAGGATGTGATAGGTCAATAGTGGCTGCCATGGGCTGATTAGGGTTAGGGTTGGTTCATGGTGTGGGCCTATGGGCTATTAAGCCTAAGTCATTAATCATGACTTATGAAGTCATAAGCCATATTAGCCTACATAACTCCAAATCACTCCTACCTAGTTCCAATGACTTAAACCTCATTAAATTAGGTCAAACCAAGGTTACTTAACCTAACTAAGTGGCCATAACCAAGATTAGTCACTAGGTTAGTCTTCTAGTCAACACAAGTCAAAGTCCACTATAGGCCCAAAATCAATTCTCCTAAAAATCACCAAAAATCACCAAAAGTCATATTAATTCTAATAAATCATAATAATACATAATAATTCCAAAAATTCCCAAAATTTGAAAAATGACCAAAATACCCCCAAGCTAGAAAAGTGGTAGTGACAGTCTCAGAAGTGAGCCAACGCAAAGAGGACTCACAGGACGTCGGCACACAAAACTGTTGCCCCCGACCAAGTTCTCCAAGAAGCTCCTTCTGCAGCCCAAAACGGTGACCAGAACTCTCCTACGGCTTTGTTTCTGACCGTAGAGGACCCTACTGTCCCTAAATCCAGCAGAGAAAAATAATATGATGCTGAGTTTTTGGGGGTACAAGGGAAATCCATGCGGACAAAGAAGAAGCCGCATAGAGGAGATGGACAGTCTGTCCATACGGCATCCAATTCTGGCCGCAGGTAGACAACATATGCGGCAGCCAACTCTGGCCGCAGGAAGATAGCCCATGCGGCAGCTAGCTCTGGCCGCAAGAAGGTAGCCTATGCGACAGCCAATCCTAGCCTCAGACAGAATGTCTCATACGGCCCTGTCAAAAGCTCATTGTTCGACCGCCTCTCATGCGAGCCCGACGCCATATGGCCCATTGAGGATGTAGGATGTATCAATCTGGACTCTTTTTACTATGCGCCTTTGGGTGCTAAGTTAAAAAAGTCTAGGGCAGTGCGGGCCCAACCAGCCCAATCAACTATCCAAGTTGCTGATTGTCAGCGGGCCCCGTTGACTGTTACACAGGCTCCTGACGAAAAGTTGTACAGAACCACCCGTATCCAGTCCCCCAGGGCTAATGGACAGGGTGGGTCTTTAAAGTCTCCCTCCAACGATCCAGAGCAAGTGCTTTTACTAGCCATGGATCAGGGAGCAAACATGATACCTAAGTACTCGTGCGCTCGGGATACCCGAGTCCACAAGTTTGGTGCAAATGTAGATCAGCTTGCTACTGACTTGCATGAGGTGATTACTCATAAACGCAATATGGCCGCATTGACATGCAATGAGTCCCTCTCGGGACGTCGTTGCACCCGAGTCATCATCAACTGCTGTTGCAACAAATTAGCATCACCTGAAGATTGGCAGTCAATTTTTCAATGACTGTAACAGCCAGCACCTGTCCGATAATAACTCAAGAAACAGGTACAAATTTTGGGAGACGAGGAGTTTCCTTTTGCCTCCTGTAATTCAACTCAGAAGGTACGCAAGGGAGAAAAGAATACAGGCTCTTCCAGCCCGGCGATCTCGGCCAGTATTGCAAGGAGACCCTCGTCTGGAGGGTTGCCAACAACAACCACAGGAGGTGTCTATTTCGATAAAAAAAGAAGCTTCTAGCACCCGGAGGTACACCTTCGGCCTCCTTGAGAGTAGATGAAGCTGGGGGTAGCAGTCTCCTTAGTCTATGTGACAACCCGGTGTATCAAGAGCACACACAGGGGGTAGAGATCCTCCAAAACTGCACAACAGACTTGGATTTTCCTGAGGGCCATCACCCTCACCAAGACGATGTGGCTTCCTGCACAGGGGGTAGCACCCCTTCCGAGTCCGAAGAAGATGATATTCCGATATTTCTTGACAATTTCTTTATACAAAGGTACGACATAGAGAGTACCTCTGCCACAATCCCTTCCACCTCTATCCACGTGAGGACAGTCTTTATGGCTGATGATGATCATGAAGCGCCTTCTGACCGACAACAGCTAGCAGTGCTGGAAGCCATACTCCTATCCTTGGTCAAGTCCATGGACGAGATCAAAGCCGCCTTGCCAACTCAACCAGTGAGGACGCCCGGACAAACAAGCTTGGGACCCGTAATCAACGCGGACTCCAATACGACCGCCCCTCCTTTGGATGATGATCCGGTAGGAGCATCCGTTCCTTCAGCTGCAGATGAAGCCAAGGAGGCAAGGAGGGAAGTCCAGGAGCTTCGAGCGATGTTTAATGCCCGAGACTCCTCTCGGGACCTCAAAATATGACAGCCATATCCCGTTGCATAGAGAGATGTGTCTTTTCTACCACGGTACAAGCCGTTCTATATCGATTCGTATGATGGAAAGACCTCTGCTAGTCGGTACATGGCTTACTTTAAAGTCACAACCGACCACTTGCCGCATAGTGATGCCATCCTTACACGATTATTCATTGGAGCATTGGAAGGGATCGTGTTTGACTGGTACCACAACCTTCCCGATAACTATATCCATTCTTTTGACGGCTTCAAGCACATATTCCTAGAGAGATTCTACGAAGTAGGGCATGATGTGACAATGTCGTCTCTCATGGACGTCGTTCAGGGAGAGAGGGAGCTAACAAGGAACTATATCGAGCGGTTCCGTCAAACCGCAATGAGATTGCCCCAAGGTAATCCCGAGAGCTCCTTGATCGAAATCTGCCAAAAAAAGTTGCTTTCCGTAATTAGCCTCTGGATGGGTGACGATCAGTTTAGGGATTGGACAACCTTCATCATAAGTGCTACCAACACAGAGGCAAAATTGAAGAAGGCTCGCCAGCTGGGATTACACATCCCAGACGAAGAAGATAAGGGCAAACGTCCTGGTTCCACCTCCAGCAAAAATAGCAGTGGCGCCACCTCCAACCGCGATAATAAGGGCAAACAGGCCATGGTCACTGATGCGACTCCGAAGCCCGAATAAAAACAGGCGGAAGGTCCGTGGCCCAAGGTTAATTACTCATTTGAAGATAGTCATGTCAAACCTATCTTCGATATGCTCTTACAAGGGGGTAGGATCCAGCTCCCTCCACCAAGACGCGAGCCCCGAGCGGCAGAAATGGAGGACCCAAAATATTGTCACTTCCACCGCTATGTCCATCATTCCACTCATGACTGCTTCCAATTGAAGTGGTACATTCAGAGTCTTATCGACTCTAAAGCTCTGTCGATAGACTTTGAAGAGGTTACCGTGGCGGCAAACATGGTGTCTATTCAGTTCGGCAACTTTCCTCCAACAAGCTCTCCGGACGGGGTAATATCTATCCATCGGGCAACGATGGAGGTTATTAATCTTCCATCCATCCGGAGCCAGGCTCTGGATTGGTACCTCTCACTACCTCGCAAGGAGAAATCATGTGGGTGCATCCAGATTTAGTGCCCGAAGTTACCCAGGAGGTGTCATCTCCTACCATCAAGAAGAAGGGCAGGAAGCCTAGATCCTGCCATACAATTTCGTCTAGATCCTGCCATACAATTTTAGTCGAGGCTGAGGAAGCTGCAGCCGTTGTTACCCGGTTTAGAGCACAAGTCCAACCCACATAGGATAGTTCAGTCGAAGAACCTCAGCCGGCAACGTTGCCTCCCTCTGACATTCCAAGGCCATTTCAGCCTCCACCGACGGATAAATCTAAGCCAAAGGAAACCCGCTTCGACAGGATACTCCATAATGATGTGCCTCAGGGACTGGAGAGACCTTATAACTTTGACATATTGGCATAATTAGCTAATATGCCAGCAAAGTTGTCATTGTACGAGCTCCTAAGGCTCTCCAAGGATCTTTTTGTCGTATTAAGCGAAGCACTCCAAAATGTTGATGCCTACTTAGATCAGGTCAAGCCTCCAGGGGAAGACCCGCCAGCAGGTCTACAGGAGGCAGCGATAGCACAGATGCGATGTCCAACATCATATTTACTCCATAGGACATGTCGATCAAGTCCAATCTGCATGATCGTCGCTTGTACTACACTGGATACATAGTCAACATCAAGGTGGATCAGATGCATATCGACCCTGGCTCGTCAATAAGCATTATTCCGAAAAGTCTGCTCCAACTTCTTGGTATCCCTATGCATCGGTTGGCGGCGACCAACACTGCCATTATCGATTTAAACTCGAGAAGGAGCTATCCCCTAGGGAAGATTCGGTTGAAGTGCCAGATTGGTGACCTAAAGACGGAAGTTACCTGCTACGTCATAGATGCAGACACCTCCTATAACATCCTTCTGGGACGTCCGTAGATACATGACTATATGATCGTTTTATCCACCCTTCACCAGTGCATCAAGTATGTCAGTAAGTACGGTTCTGTGAAAACTGAATTCGCCGACATCGATCCCTTCAAAGGGGTTGAAGCTTATTACTCTTCAGAGGCTTGTCTATATGACGAATCAAGGAAACATATAACCGACGAACTGGAAGCCATCACAGGGCCAGAAGAACCCTTGAGAATTCGTCTCCAAGCCCGCAAACCGGGTAAGGCCGTACCTCTCGTCGCAACCTTGCATAAAGAGGCGCTCAGTTCTCCTGTCTCACCTACGCAGTTGGAAGCAATGGTCATTCGTCTCCCGAGAACCAGCCAGGAGCCAAAATCTGTCATAGGGCTAATGGTGATTCGACTGCCGAAATCCAATCAAAGGCAACAGGAAGATGCAAGGCCCTCTGTAACGCCGATGGTGATCCGATTGCCAAAGTCCATTCAAAGGTGATCGGAAGACACAAAGTCCCCTGCTGAACCAATTGTCACCCATCTTCCCAAGACGAGCTGGCAGCTAAGTATTAATCCAACACACTTAGGCAAGTCAATACCTCAAGCTGAACCCTTGGTAGTCAAGTTGCACAAAATGGCATCCCAACCTTTGGGCTCGCAGGGGGTAGCCAAAGAGGATGAAGAACTCGCCAAATACTTGGTTACACAGGTGGATAGCCCCTCTCCTGATGATGTAATCCATGTGGATAAAATTTTTATTTCATCGATAAGAGTGTAACACCCCAGTCCCAAAATACTTAAAACTAGATACGTATCATGCCAGCTGTATACATACGCGTAAATGAAAGGCTCGTACGTATACATAAGCTGTAAAATATAGAAAACCATGCTCAAACTAAATCTCATCCACAAATATAAAGTTTTAATGATATAATCAAATAGTCATTTGTACAAACGTTGGACAGAGACATATCCACTACCAACAAGTTTAAATAAGAAAGAAATATACAAATAACTGAATTGGTCGAGCAAAGCAAATGACGAGTCCAAGAGCAATCATCACGACGGAATAGAGCGCAAGTCATGGCCTTAGCTAGAGCACCTGCAGAAAGTCATAAAACACACCTAGAGAAATCACCAGGTCCTTAGAGGTACGTAACAAGATACAGGAAGAATATGCCATTATAACTGCAAATGTAAACACTATAAAACTACAACACAACTGGGTTCCTAACCGTCTATGTGATATGCACTTTAAGGACAACGTTCTACGCAGGGGCTGTAGGATCAGCAGAGTAAATAAAGAGTGGCAGTAGGTAGCGCTCATTCGAGTCACTATCGGCCATGGGCAGTAAGTAGCGCTCATCTGAGTCGCTATCGGCCCCGGGAAAGAAGGTAGCGCTCATCTGAGTCGCTATCGGCCCACAAATGTGTGTAAAACGTAAATGTAGCCCCTACGCTAGTAGCTGTCCTCTCCCCCCCAATGATACTATACATGCATCGTACCCACGACACACCAACACGTGTCACTTCCACAACACTATTTTTATACCTAATAACTGTCAAGTCTTCTAACATGTATCTATTGACAGTTATTCCTACGCATGCGCACGGGAGATCAGCCAACACGCAAGTGACATCTATATGTTACTCACAACTCACACACAACTCGTGTACAATCGTGACAAGTTAATGAAACACACTAAATTGACGGTAGTCCCTTAACTCTAGGCCCACATACAAAAGAATAATAAACTGGAAATATAATACAATAACTAAATAATAAAATGCAACTAAATGTAAGCAGTAAAGATGGTAAGGTATCTTGCCTGGTGTGACACCTGTGTTCTGCGATGATCAATGTGGCACAAAATATAACCTCGATGTTACAACTACGCTAGACGGCCTCCAATGATCACACGGACTGCTCCATCGGGTCCACAATAATCAAGTTAGCTAGGGTCGACATAAGGTAGTCCAGTTTCGCAAGAGAGTAGGAAATATGAGACCAGCCGTGATAGTCCTTGGGTATTCGCAGAGAAAAATACTTATCTATTTTTGGAATATATTATGTTATATTTGAAACTAGATTTATTAGTAAAAATAATTTTAGATAAATATATACTTGAAATTTTTAATAATTATTATAATTTGGAAACTATCAAAATATTTTTATTACAAATCTAAAAATTTATTTTAGGTTTAGAAAAACTCTAGTTTGGTCCAATATAAATTTTTGGTAAGAAAGCTATACTTTTAAAAAACTATAAAATATTATAATGATATCTTTTAGGCTAAACTGAGTTTGAAATTAATGTAGTGCCAAAATTTAATATTATATTTGATAATTATAAATTTTTAGAAAATAATATATATCTTTATAATAACAATAAATATTAAGCAGCAAATAACTACTAATAATAGCAATGATAAATATAATATTGAATATAATAATAACTATACCATGTATATATAATAATAATAAAGTAATAATGATAATAATATCATAAAAATAAAATATATAAAAAATGCAGCAGCAGCACTTTGCTGCTTCCCCATCAAGGAAGGAAAGATAGAGAGAGAGAGGGTGAAGACATTATAGACTTATCCTCATCTTTACAAAATATCAAGGGATGAGAGAAGGCAAAGAGAGATTGAGATAATGATAGACAGAGAGAGAGAGAGAGAGAGAGAGAGAGAGAGTGGAGGAGAGAGAGGGGGTTAGGGCTCACCGAGGTGGTTCTTTTAAAGGCACTACACCAGCCGGAGGCAGCGGTGGCTCATTGCTCTGGAGGCGCGAATCTAGTTGACGCAAAGTGGCACGACGTTGCACTGGTCGAGGTAGGTTATGAGGTGTTGTGAGTTCGTTGTTCGATTGGGAGGAACAAGGGGTTAACTCGGCCGGAGGTCCTCGGTAGCCATTAGTGCTGTGGTGGTCATGGTTTCTGGTGGTGTAGGTGGGATGGCGTGACTTCATCTTAGTGGTGGTGATGTCGGCTGTGTGGAGGAGACCGGAGTGGTTGGGTCAAGCGGTGGGTAGCCAGAGTTGGGGATAGTGCTGGTGATCTAGAAGGAGGGTGGCCGCGACCAACAGGTTGGTGGAGGCGGTTGTTTATTGTGTAAATGGTACTTGCGATGAACTCCGGTGGTGGTTCTGTATGGGAAGGAGGAGGTAGATGGACTGGACCTAGGCGGCGGTGTTAGGTGTAGAGGTGTGCGGAGGAGGCTCGGCTACGGTGAGGCGGCCTTGGCCAGCGATACGCTAATCTCGGTCAAGATTTTGGCGGAGCAGCGCTTGGGCGGAGCGGTCGCGACTGTGGATGGACGGGTTGGTCCAGACAAGATGGTGTGCAGATCCTGAGGGTTCCGGTGAGGGAGGTTCATGTCAGAAATGGTGAACCGATGGTGGCGATAATGGCTGTGCTGGGTGGCTCGACAAAAATTGTGGTGGGTGATGTTGACGAAGATGATAGTCGTGAGAGATGGCGGGATGCTGATGGTGGTCCGGGCGGTGGTTGTGCTGGAGATGGGGGAGGAGGACACCAATGGGGACTGGATTTAGTTTAGAAAATTTTATTGTGTCGGGGGTGTGTCCGACACAGGAAAACTGTATATGTAAAAAGAGAATGGAATAAGAAGTCACCGGGGTCGGACCCGAGGTCGTCACAGCTGACACGGAGGGAGTTGGCCACAGACACGATACACGCACTTCGGTGGAGAAATTATGGATTGTGGAATTGTTCATGAAAAAAAATATATGGAGCCTCTCCTTATATAGGAGATGAGGACACCTAATTGGATAGGGATTCGGGTTGATTAAATCCCCAAATTGATATCATCAATTTAGTTTAAATCAACATGATCATATCCTATTTACTTAAATCGTATAAGAAAACTTATTTAAATTCAAATAAATCTTTTCCAAAATAATTTCTCATAATTATTAAATTTTAAACCAAAATATTATTTTTAAATACCTTTTTGAATAATAAAATATTAATACTAATTAATTTTGAAAATAGCATTATATATATGAAATTTAAATTTATGCACCTCATATGTAATAAAACATAGTTTTCTAAAATAGGTTTTGGAAATTTCCAATGCGACGCATTTTACAACATTAAGTAATCGAAAATATTTATTATTTATTATTTGAAAAACCAAGCTTCTAAAATAAAATATTTTTACAAAAATATGTACCTCGCACATATTCGCACTCGATGAGCCATACGAAAATACGAGCTCATACGCGACGTTCTGTACGACAAATTCGTACGCGACGTACAATACGACTATGTGATGTACAAAATGCAAAGTAAGAATTTAATAGCAAATTTATTTAAAAAAATTATAGTAGAAATTTAGGGGGTTTACATCCTAGCCAACTTACAAGAATTTCGTCCTCGAAATTTAGGAATAGGTAGGGTTGAGTGCACGATTACGAGAATGATTCACTCCTAACTTGAGTGGTGATGATAAATATAGGCCGAGGAAAGGGCGAGGAGTTTAAGACGAAGATGTAGTCACATTGGATGACAAGGGTCATAAGTGATTGGTAGGCTAGAGGGAATTCTAGTATAAATGCCTTCGTCTTTCCAAAATAGGTGAAGGCGAAAGCAATAAAGAGTTCAGAGACGATATTACGAATACATGGTTCAAAGACGACCGAATAATCTCAAAAGAATTGTCAAGGCAGTCGTGGATGGGATTCTAGAGGCCAAGTTTTAATTTTGTCCCATCTACGTAGAACAATAGGTAAAAGCGAACCAAAGTGCACTTGGTTGATCAGACCATCATGCACCGGTTCTGATTAGACAACATGTTAGTAAGCGCGCTCAATAACATAAGTCATGAACAAGCTCGATAAATCAATAATCTTGCAAAACTAGATTATAACAACACTATTAGTCAAGATGGTAAATCATAGGTACGAGAGTTTATCGATAAGAAGTTTAAGCGACGATTCGAAAACGAAATCCAGCAAGCAATTTGAACAACAATAATCTAGATAAAAATTTGGTATAGTTTAGGAGATATCTCATGGCATCCCAATCAACGTCTAAATTAAAAATGACTATCATTTATCCAAGACGTGCAAGCTCACAAAATGCAACAATTTTTCAATCTCAAAAATTTACTACTCGATACTCTTGATTCAAAATTTTATCGTTATATCTCGAATCATCTTATCAATAGTAACTTTGTACTGTCTCTTCAAATTTTATATTCTAACATAATTTAATTTTCTATAATTTTTTTCCTCAAATTGGAGTTTCTCCTCAAATTTTAACTCACAAAAATTTAGGTTCCTCAAAACATATTCTCAAATCATAACTCTCGTAACCTTAGTTCTAATCTTGATTATAACATTTTTTTCAAAAAAAATCACATACCTCATAATAAGTCTCAAACTTTTGAAATTTATTAAATTACCCAATCATTTTTTTCACCCAATTTAGTTGAGAGTAAAATCTATCTCCCCTTGTTAGACCTTTAAATTACCATCATTACATAGTTACTTTCTGAAATCATCAAAAGTTTAAGATTTTACACCCTTCTTGAAATCTACTAACTTCAAACACCCTACTTATCATTTCATAAAATTTTCTTAACAATAGGTTGCCAAGAGAACCAATTTGTTCATCCAGAATCTACTCTTATTTGATCATTAAAACGTAATCCGCCTAATAAGGTTTACCACAAGATTTTCCTTACGCATATTCAACCATTTTATTGATTATACCACTACTCTCTTCTAGGGAATTCTAATCTCTTTCTAACCCAAGGAAGTCATGATCCATTTCATCTTAAAATGAGGAAATCATAAAATGAACCAAGTTGCATAAACCACGGTGGGATCATAGTGAAATATGGTTGAAGCAATCTAACCGAAAAGAAGGAAGTAACGGTTGTTAATGTTGCATGGAGAGTAAAGATGGTATGGGTCTAAGTAAATCAAGGTAAGGCATTAAATAAAAGGACAAAGATTTAACAATCAAAATAAAACACAAGATAAGTATTTAAGGAATTAAGCAGATCACAATCATATATGGGGTCGAAAGAATTGAGTCAAGATTTGATCTCTAACCGAAGTTAGAAATGACCATAGTATTATGGTAGGGTTTATCGCTAACCATTTTGACTTGAAAGTCGCATAAAAAAAATAGAGTACAAGGGGGTGTGTTTTAGTGGGACATGATATGTCTGTATGAATATGGGCTCGTCTAGGTCTTGCATATAGAATTTGTTGGCTGAAAAGTCTAGTATTGTGCTCCAAATATCCAAGTCACGGTAAAGTACATAAAAGAATTTAAAATAGAAAGTGGGAGTTCATGAGGTATTGATTAACGCACAAAATAAATGACCAAGTTAAAGCATGAGATAAAGAAAATTTAGATTCTAGTAGATCAAGGTAAAATAAGTTAAGAATACAGTTCCAGAGAGAAGATAATTTCTGAGATGAAACATGGTCAAGGGAAAGATTATAATCATTTCTAAGCTTCAAATAATTAGATGGTCACGATAAAAGATCTAAATTTGAAGGAAGGTCGAGTAAGTCAAGATGAAGATATAGTTATACCGTTTGGTCGATGACTAACTATACTTGTGTATATACAACTATCATCGTCATGAGTGATATGGCAATTAGTGTGGACTACTTTATCTATTCTGGTTGCCTATCCATATTTGAATATATAAATTTGACTTCTTCAAAACTTTGCAGTATAATTCTCCAAATAATCTAATAAAATATCTTTCTACGCTACCGATCATACTCATAACTTAAAATTTAAATTTCTTTTAATCAACCTCAAGATAACCTTTATCATAGCACAAAAAAATTCTCCAAAATGTATCATAAACTAACCTTTCCACCTTATCTAGTCACCTCAAAATTATAACTTAAGATTTTCAAAATTTCTAATCAATCTCGAATAAACCTTTATTGCGTCACAATCCAATCTATATATTTTTCTTTTTCTATCATTAATCTAAATCTTAACTGAAAATTTATATAGGTTTTAACAATCGTAATTCAGACAAGAGTTTAAAATGGATCCTCAATTTGATTATATATCCTTCAAAATATTTTTTTGAACCAAAATTCTTAATAACCTTACTTCAAAAATTAAAACTCAAAAATCAATTCAATTTTCTTTCTCAATTGTATATAGATACCACTATCATTTTGTAGATAAAATTCTAACAATCCTTCGAAGTTATTAATGTTGCTACTACCCAACTTGGAATTAACTAATCCCTAAGTTCATACTTCTTGAAAATATGGTCCCTCTTATCCTCATATCTTTATAACTCAAATAGGATCTCAATGCATATTAGTTGTCAATGTAATCCTTCTAGCCATGTGGTTGACCTATGAGCATATATTAGTGTAGTCATCTTCCTATCAAAGGTGGAAATAAGGATTATAGTAGGAAAAGCTCAAGCAAGATGTAGATCAGTGGAGTTGAACAAGTGATTCAAAAAATTTAGTCAAGGAAGAGGTTCAAGCAGGTGGATGAGATCCTATATTGCAGGCCCGTTTGGTACAGTCATGTAACCGAAACGGCAAACTTGACCTGTATGGGCCACCACAAAAATATGTAATGTCCCAGTCCGAAAATACTTGGGACTAGATACGTATCATGCCAGCTATATACATACGCGTAAATGAAAGGCTCGTACCTATACATAAGCTGTAAAATGTAGAAAGCCATGCCCAAACTAAATCTCATCCACAAATATGAAGTTTTAATGATATAATCAAATAGTCATTTGTACAAACGTTGGACGGAGACATATCCCCTACCAACAAGTTTAAATAAGAAAAAAATATACAAATAACTGAATTGGTCGAGCGAGGCAAATGACGAGTCCAAGAGCAATCATCACGACGGAATAGAGCGCAAGTCATGGCCTTAGCTAGAGCACCTGCAGAAAGTCACAAAACACACCTGGAGAAATCACTAGGTCCTCAGAGGGACATAACAAGATACAAGAAGAACATGCCATTATAACTGCAAATGTAAACACTATAAAACTACAACACAACTGGGTTCCTAACCGTCTATGTGATATGCACTTTGAGGATAACGTTCTACGCAGGGGCTGTAGGATCAGCAGAGTAAATAAAGAGTGGCAGTAGGTAGCGCTTATTCGAGTCACTATCGGCCATGGGCAGTAAGTAGCGCTCATCCGAGTCGCTATCGGCCCCGGGGCAGAAGGTAGCGCTCATAAGAGTCACTATCGGCCCACAAATGTGTGTAAAAAGTAAATGTAGCCCTAACACTAGTAGCTGTCCTCTCCCTCCAATGATACTATACATGTATCGTACCCACGACACACCAATACGTGTCACTTCCATAACACTATTTTTATACATAATAACTGTCAAGTCTTCTAACATGTATCCATTGACAGTTATTTCTACGCATGCGCACGGGAGATCAGCCCACACGCAAGTGACCTCTGTATGTTACTCACAACTCATACACAACTCGTGTACAATCGTGACAAGTTAATGAGATACACTAAATTGACGGTAGTCCCTTAACTCTAGGCCCACATGCAAAAGAATAATAAACTGGAAATATAATACAATAACTAAATAATAAGATGCAACTAAATGTAAGCAGTAAAGATGGCAAAATATATTTCCTGGTGTGACGCCTGTGTGCTACGATGATCAGTGTGGCACAAAATATAACCTCGATGTTACAACTACGCAAGACAGCCTCCAATGATCGCACGGACTGCTCCATCGGGTCCACAATAATCAAGTTAGCTAGGGTCGACATAAGGTAGTCCAGTTTCGCAAGAGAGTAGGAAATATGAGACCAGTCGTGATAGTCCTTGGGTATTCGCAGAGAAAAATACTTATCTACTTTTGGAATATATTATGTAATATTTGAAACTAGATTTATTAGTAAAAATAATTTTAGATAAATATATACTTGAAATTTTTAATAATTATTATAATTTGGAAACTATCAAAAATATTTTTATTATAAATCTAAAAATTTATTTTAGGTTTAGAAAAACTCTAGTTTGGTCCAATATAAATTTTTGGTAAGAAAGCTATACTTTTAAAATACTATAAAATATTATAATGATATCTTTTAGGCTAAACTGAGTTTGAAATCAATGTAGTGCCAAAATTTAATATTACATTTGATAATTATAAATTTTTAGAAAATAATATATATCTTTATAATAACAATAAATATTAAGCAGCAAATAACTACTAATAATAGCAATGATAAATATAATATAGAATATAATAATAACTATACCATGTATATATAATAATAATAAAGTAATAATGATAATAATATCATAAAAATAAAATATATAAAAAATGTAGCAGCAGCACTTTGCTGCTTCCCCATCAAGGAAGGAAAGAAGGAGAGAGAGGGTGAAGACATTATAGACTTGTCCTCTTCTTTGCAAAAATATCACGGGAAGAGAGAAGGCAAAGAGAGATTGAGATTGTGATAGACAGAGAGAGAGAGAGAGAGAGCGAGAAGGCAAAGAGAGATTGAGATTGTGATAGACACAGAGAGAGAGAGAGAGCGAGTGGGGGAGAGAGAGGGGGTTAGGGCTCACCGAGGTGGTTCTTTGCAAGGCACTACACCAGCCGGAGGCAGCGGTGGCTTGCTCTCTGGAGGCACGAAGCTAGTGGAGGCAAGATGGCACGACGTCGCACCGGTCGAGGTAGGTTATGATGTGTTGTGAGTTCGTAGTTCGATTGGGTGGTCGAAAGGAACAAGGGGTTAACTCGGCCGGAGGTCCTCGGTAGCCGATTAGTGCTGTGGTGGTCATGGTTTCTGGTGGTGTCGGTGAGATGGCTGACTTCTTCTTAGTGGTGGTGATGTCGGCTGTGTGGAGGAGACTGGAGTGGTTGGGTCGAGCGGTGGGTAGCCAGAGTTGGGGATAGTGCTGGTGGTCTAGAAGTAGGGTGGTCGCGACCAACAAGTTGGTGGAGGCAGTTGTTTATTGTGTAAATGGTACTTGCGATGAACTTCGATGGTGGTTCTGTATGGGAAGGAGGAGGTAGATGGACTGTACCTAGGCGGCAGTGTTAGGTGTAGAGGTGAGCGGAGGAGGATCGGCTACGGTGAGGCGGTCTTGGCCAGCGGTGCGCTAATCTCGGTCGAGATCTTGGCGGAGCAGCACTTGGGCGGAGCGGTCGTGACTGCGGATGGACGGGTTGGTCCGGACAAGGTGGTGTGCAGATCCCGAGGGTTCCGGTGAGGAAGGTTCATGTCAGAAATGGTGAACCGATGGTGGCGATAATGGCTGTGCTGGGTGGCTTGACAAAAATTGTGGTGGGTAATATTGACGAAGATGATAGTCGTGAGAGATGGCGGGGTGCTGATGGTGGTCCGGGCGGTGGTTGTGCTGGAGATGGGAGAAAAGGACACCAATGGGGACTGGATTTAGTTTAGAAAATTTTTTTATGTCGGGGGTGTGTCTGACACAGGAAAACTGTATATGTAAAAAGAGAATGGAATAAGAAGTCACCGGGGTCGGACCCGAGGCCGTCACGGCTGACACGAAGGGAGTTGGCCACAGACACGATGCATGCACTTCCCGTGGATATGGAATTGTTCATGGAAAAAAATATATATATGGAGCCTCTCCTTATATAGGAGATGAGGACTCCTAATTGGATAGGGATTAGGGTTGATTAAATCCCCAAATTGATATCATCAATTTAGTTTAAATCAACATGATCATATCCTATTTACTTAAATCGTATAAGGAAACTTATTTAAATTCAAATAAATATTTTCCAAAATAATTTCTCATAATTATTAAATTTTAAACCAAATCATTATTTTTAAAATACCTTTTTGAATAATAAAATATTAATATTAATTAATTTTGAAAATAGTATTATATATATGAAATTTAAATTTATGCACCTCATATGTAATGAAACATAGTTTTCTAAAATAGGTTTTGGAAATTTCCAATGCGACGCATTTTACAACCTTAAGTAATCGAAAATATTTATTATTTATTATTTGAAAAACCAAGCTTCTAAAATAAAATATTTTTACAAAAATATGTACCTCGCACATATTCGCACTCGATGAGCCATATGAAAATACGAGCTCATACGCGACGTTCTGTACGACAAATTCGTACGCGACGTACAATACGACTATGTGACGTACAAAATGCAAAGTAAGAATTTAATACCAAACTTATTAAAAAAATCATAGTAGAAATTTAGGGGGTTTACAAAGAGGCTCCCGTTAGACTATTCTGATTATGATAAGCCTAATCTAATGTATGCTGTACGGGACTAACTAGACGTTAGCTTGTACACACGGGTGACAACCGTCCATACCCCAAATCGACTTTCTCTCGTTAAAGACGCCTACTTCCTGGTCCTAGATAGAAGAGGATGGGATCATACGATCATCTTTGGCCGGAAAGAAGGTCCCCAATCTTTCACGCCACAAGAGTCCGATCTCGAACCTGACGCTGGAAGGTTACCGCTCTACCTGTATAGTCCTCAAGCCAAGTACTTCATTGAAAAGCAGGGGTACAACATAGAGGCTACTCTGGGTCTAAATCACGGTAGTGGTCGACGATTACCTCTACAACTGTCGACACTTGCAGGAAAACCTTAGGACCATTATCGTAAATCCAGACGCAGCCTCGGGTATGTTACACCACCAACAACGCCCGAAAGTTCTGACGAAGAATGCGAGTGGCACTCTTATTCGTCTGAGTCACCCATTTATGACTCTGATAGTAGTATTGCAGATATATTTAGACAGACGTTCCCTGTCAACATGACATCCGCTGATATCGAAGAGGAAGACGAAAATCTACTCGAACCACTTGAGTTGGAGCCGTGGGTCCAGCAACTAGATGCACAATAGGAGAAACGCTTTGAACTTCATGATCCTCCCACTGAGGATGAGGTTATGCAAGTTAACCTCGGCGATGAATCCTCTCCAAAGCCAATCTTCGTCAGTAAAAGCCTGACAGACGGCGAGCGGGAGTCGTTGTTACAACTCGTCAGAGTATACATCGACGTCTTTACCTGGAGCTATGAAGACATGCCAGGGCTAAACCCCGAGATTGCACTTCATAAGCTCAATATTTATCCAGACGCAAAACCAGTTAAACAACAACAGTGGCGGTTTCGTCCAGACATCATGAATTCCATTGAAGCGGAAGTAAACAAGCATATATCTAGCAGTTTCATCCGCGAAGAACAGCACCCAGACTGGGTAGCCAACGTAGTACCAGTCATCAAGAAGAATGGAAAGATCCGAATTTGCATCGATTTCTGCAATTTGAATGCGGCATGTCCTAAGGATGAATTCCCTCTTTCGATCACCGACATAATGATCGATAATACGCGTGGCTTCGAGTGTATGTCCTTTATGGATGGCTTTTCAGGATACAATCAAATCAAGATGTCTCCTGATGACGAGAAGCATACGTCGTTCCGAACACCGATTGGCATATATTGTTATACGGTCATGCCCTTTGGCCTGAAGAACGCTGGT
Organism: Iris pallida; assembly: GCA_029216955.1. Taxonomy (NCBI): domain Eukaryota; kingdom Viridiplantae; phylum Streptophyta; class Magnoliopsida; order Asparagales; family Iridaceae; genus Iris; species Iris pallida. Next base: position 4,469,522 of record JANAVB010008798.1, on the reverse strand, counting down.
GCTACATATCAACGGGCTATGAGTGTCATCTTTAGAGATCATTTGTGCAAGATGGTGGAGTGTTACGTTGACGACATTGTCGTCAAGAGCCGCTCAAAAAATAACCACTTATATGATTTGAGAACAGTGTTCAACCTCATGCGAGCGTACAACCTGAAGATAAATCCCACCAAGCTTTCCTGGGGGTGTCCAGCGGAAAGTTCTTAGGCTTTGTCATTACTTCCCGTGGCATTCACATAGATCCCGACAAAACAAAAGTAATCCTGGAAATGAGTCCACCAAGGAAACTCCGTGAACTCCGCGGCCTTCAGGGAAGACTAGCATACATCAGGAGGTTTATATCTAATCTCTCAGGACGATGTCAAACCTTCACTCAACTCATGAGGAAAGGAATCTCTTTCGTATGGAACAAAAAATGTCAGCGTGCCTTCGATGATATTAAGGAGTACCTGACAAATCTGCCAGTTCTGGTAGCCCCGGTCGCCGGAAAGCCCTTTCTGCTCTATATACAGGAGACGAAGCACTCCCTCGGTGCTCTGCTAGCATAGAATAATGATGCGGGACATGAATAAGCCATTTACTATCTCAGCCGGATGATGGTAGGACCGAAACATAGGTACACCGTCGTAGAGAAGGAGTGTCTTGCCCTAGTGTTCACCATTCAGAAAATACGACACTATGTGACAGGGCAGACCATCCATGTTGTTTCACGAGTTAATCCTCTCAGGGTTCTCATGACCAAGCCCGGTGCACTCAGTTCTCGTCTAGCCACCTGGGCGATACTATTATCTCCATACGATATGGTTTTTGTTCCGCAGAAGGCTATCAGTTCCGCAGAAGGCTATCAAAGGTCAAGCCCTGGCCGACTTCCTAGCAGCCCATCCAGGCTCAGAAACAGCCAGAATCGATGAAGAAATTCTCGACGAAGTTGTCGCCTCGAACATGACTTTGCATGATACCATTTGGCGAATGTTCTTTGACGGCGCTTCAAGAACAGGGCCACAAGGTGATATCGTTGCTGGAGTCGGGGTAGTATTAATTTCCCCCTTTGGGTTGGTGGTCAATCGGGCATATTCTCTTACAGAACCTTATTCAAACAATGTAGCCGAATATAACGCTCTAGTCATCGAACTCTAACTCGCAAAAGAAATGGGGATCAAGTACCTGGAGGCATATGGCGACTCACAGTTGGTTGTTACCAGATCCGAGGCTCATATGAGGTTCGCAATGAGGACTTGATTCCCTACTATCAGACAGTAATTGCCATCATTGCAACCTTAGAAGGATTCTTTATAGAACATGTTCTTAGGCTCCAAACTATCGAAGCTGATGCCCTAGCAGGTCACGCCGCTTCCTTGGCACTTCCAAATAATACTCACCATCTAGTCGACATAATAGGCCATAAACTGGTCTGTCCTAGAAACAATCTTCAACTGGGTACGAGTTGCTCCGCCCAGATAACCAACGACATACAAGACTGGAGACGCCCGCTCATCGACTTTGCAGTCGATAGAATTCTGTCCGAGAACGTGAAGGAAGCAACTTCAATCAGAAGACGCTCCCTCAGATTCTTCTATGATACAGAGACAAAAATGTTATATCGACGATCCTACGATGGGTTACTATTAAGATGCCTGTCAAATGCAGAAGCCAAAGAAGCTTTACACGAAGCTCATGACGGCACTTGTAGGGCTCACCAACCTGGCCCAAAATTGAAAGATCGTCTCTGCCGGATGGGTTACTACTGGCCCACAATAGTAGCAGATATAGTTGATTATGCAAAAAAGTGCAAGGCCTACCAGATCCACGCAGATTTTATACATTTGCCATCTGAATTCTTGCACCCGACTATGGCCTCTTGGCCATTTGAAGCATGGAGGATGGACGTTATTGGGCCAATCACCCCGCCGTCGTCTAGAGGGCATCGGTTCTTACTTGTAATCACCGATTACTTCTCCATATGGGCAAAATCTGTTCTGCTAGCAGAGGTTAAGACATCAAACATGATTAGTTTCATAAAACATCACGTCACCTACCGTTTTGGACTGCCCCGGAGGATTATTCACGATAATGGTCCGCAGTTCGCAAGCTACGCTTTTTATTGATTTTGTGACAAGAATCGGATTCAGAACATAGCCTCGATAATATATAACCCATCGGCTAACGGTCTGGCAGAGGCTTTCAACAAAACCATAATCAAGCTCCTCAAAAAGTTCGTGTCTGCAAACAAACGCGACTGGAATGAAAAGCTTGGCGAGTGCTTATGGGCGTATTGCACCACAATTCGAACGGCTATAGGAAATACACCGTTCTTCTTAGTTTACGGGAGCGAAGTAGTCCTTCCATTGGAGACTCAGATTCCCTCACTTCGAGTTGCCCTTACTTACCGGTTAACATCGGATGACAACTACCGTCGACGGCTACAAGAGTTGGAAGCATTAGATGAGAAGCGTTTACAAGCTCAACAAAGCATAGAGCTCTACCAAGCGCGCATCTCTCGGGCTTTCAACAAGAAAGTCAAACAGAGAATATTCCAAGTCGACGATCTCATCTTGGCCATTCGCAGACCAATGGTCATGACTCACAAGACCCCCGACAAATTCCAGCCTAAATGGGAGGGTCCGTTCATCATTGAGACCGTATTCTCCAACGGCACGTACCGTCTCACAAAATAAAATGGAGACTTGATCATGATACCCATCAACGACAAGTTCCTCAAAAAATATTTTGTCTGAACGACATCTTCTAGCTATCTCCCAGATTGTTAACTTATATACCTTCTGGTATCGCTGAACTTACAATCTGATCTCGAATCTCCTAGATTGTTGAGTTATGTACCCGTAGGTACCACTGAACTTACTCTCTGACTGCTCCATCTCATCTCCTAGTCATATCTATGAACTTCTTGGTAATATCTTTTCTCCACTAAGAGTTTGCCTCAAAATCTATTACCCGCACCACCAGTGCACAGAAGGGTAATAGGTCCATAAAACTTATCATAATCTATTACTCGTACGATCAGTGCACAAAAAGGGTAATAGGTCCATAAAATTCTCCAACGGGGAAAAATAAGCATGTCTATAGTACCTCTGAGTTGTTCTCCCGTCCATCACAAACAAATCATCCAATACATAGAACTTCCACGTTGATAACACCTCTGAGTTGTTCTGTGTATCCCCATTTGGCCTACTCCTACCACGTCCTCATTACCTCTGAGTAGGGAGGCTCTATTTTAAACCCATATTTACCACGTCCTCATTACCTCTAAGTAAATATGTCGGTTTTCTCTCCACTTATTATCAGTACTCGTATCGCCAGTACACAAAAAGGGTAATAAGTCCATAAAAGTTATCCTAATCTATTACTTGTACCATCGGTGCACCAAAGAGTAGTAGGTCCATAAAATATCATTTAAATCTATTTGCTCACATTTTCAGATGCACAAATGGGCAATAGGGTCACGCCCCAGAACCAAAATACTGGAGAGCGGGGGCAGACATAGCCAGCTACGTATATGAAATGGAATCCATCTCGCTATACGGTCACGGCTGTCTAGATACATGTGGGTTTACTACAAGCCAACAGTCTCCTATGGTCATGAACAAGCCTAGTGTCTCAATCACAAGCAAATAAGTAAAGTCACAAGATATATGATCATTAAATATACAATGATAAGGCGTCCCAAATATTACATATTCAGCTGATCATGAAGCTAGTCGTTACAAAATGTTAGGACTAGCAAGAGTTTTAGTCATACATGATCAACCCTAGGATCTGTCAATCATGTTACAGCCCGTAGGCAGACAGTAAGTAAGTGCAATCGAGCTAAACAGGTGCTCGTCGGCTAAACGCCTCAAAAGAATATTTTTACAATAGAGTGGGAGAGCCAAAAATAACCCACTCGTTGCCCTGGTTACGCCTGGTGTTCACCATCAGGCTGGAAAATCGGTAGATCCTCTGGGGCTGCTCCGAAATCTGGCCATACAAAACCAGCTGGGTCAGATCCCAGAAAGAGCAAGTGCCACAAAGGAAGCTTCACTTAGGAACTAAAACCAGCAATTAGCACAATAGTAATAGGATAATAAATAAGACAGGAGTTTAAGAAAGCATCACAGGGTGATATACGATGAGATAACCATGGGACTATTCAGATAGCCAGGTTACAACCCGTAAACCACACAAGGACCGGGGTTGTAACCCTTCGTCTGAACAGAACTTGGAATTCTCACCATTTATCGGTAGAATAAATATAAGCATTCTGGTCATGCAGTAATCTGGAACAAGATCAGGGCAAGACTAGACAGGTTAGACTTCATCCAAGCATTTCACGGCCAAACAAGAATTACGGCTTGATACTTTAACTAACTAGGGTTGTCACAAGCCTAAATACTAACAAGATACAGTGAGAATCTTCCACAGCCACAAGCCCTGCAGACCATCCAGGTTACCCAGGTCGAAAGATTAGGGTTGAATTCAGGTGGGTACATCGTCCAGGAAACGAATGTACCCTTAGGTAGGTTGAAGGGTGCAACACATGACAGTGTGCTGGAAATGTGCCCTGCTCGACGGCAGGCTACAGATCCCAGGCGCGTCCAGGTAACGGGATTGTCTATAGCTGGGAGATCTCTTTATGACTAATGTATTAATCTAGTTATTAGCCTTAGCCCATTTCAGTAGGTACTCCTGACCGTGGTACTCTGGAGTCCCCTCCTAGACATGATGCAAGACAGGACTGGATTATTTGTACAAGCACAATCGCCCACGGTGTCCGGGTTATCTATACAGGTTATGTCATGTCAGGTAGCCGTCGCGACAGCTTATCAAGATATATCATGTCAGGTTATTATGTCAAGAGTTCTGGTCAAGAGTGCACCACGACGGGCCACTATCAGGTCATGTCATGTTCACTTGTCAGGAGTGTACCACGACGGGTCACTATCGTATTCAGGTACATGTGCAAGCATTCAGTCAGGAGATCTAAGTTGATCTGAGGTTACAGGACATGAATTAACAGTAATAATCAAGTAATAATAATAAATAATTATTAAAGCAAGGTACAGGGAGGGGCCATGCGGCTCAGGGTCCAAATCCCATACGGTTTAGGGAGAAGGAGTCATATGCGGCTAGCGAAGTTCGGCCTCATGCGGCAGGGGGACATGCGGCCGCAGGAGCAAGGGCGCATGCAACCGAGTGAGGAGAAGAAATCCATGCGGCCAGAATGGGCCCGGGCTCATGCGGCTCACAGAGCAAGGGTCTATGCGGCTCAGAAAAGACTTGGTTTATGCGGCCAAGAAGGAAGTGGGTTTATGCGGCTAGAACGCAAGGGCCTCATGCGGTTCACTGGGTTCAGCCCTTATGCAGCTCTGGGAGGTTTGGATTCATGCGGCTCAAGTTAGCGGAGGAACATGCGGCCAAGATAATTCAGGAGCTTATGCGGTCAGAGGGGATACAAGTTATATGCGGCTATAAGTGGACCATGTTCATGCGGCTCGGATTATGCTGAGACCTATGCGGCTGGAAGAGTGGCATATGCGGTTAGCGGGGTCATGCGTCTATGCGGCCAGGATAATTCATGCGGCTAAGGGAATCACTTACCGCATGAAATATTTATGCTGTCAAGTCAAGTACTGTTCTTCTTCTCCAAGTCTCGAGAAGAAGAACACCATGAGCCAATTTCTCAAGCTCCATAACTTCATCATCCGGAGCCCAAATCCGAACTTCCATAGGTCAAAGTGGGGTAGAACGAAATTCTCTACAACATGGAACCATCAAAACTCTGAAATAACAAGGTTAAGTAGATCAAAACCCAAGAAATCCAAAAATAAAGTAAACTCAGATCTACAAGAATCTATCCATGGAAAGTGGAAATGCCAAGTACTAAAGTAAGTTAAAATGCTGTAAGGAAGAGAATAAAGCAATAAAATTAGAGTTCCTCCATGAAGCAAGTTGCACTTGCCTAGACCTCTCTCTCTCTGGTAGGTGAAGAAGTAAATGGAAGAAGAAGAGGTTAATGAAGAGAGAGAAAGAAGAATGGGTTAATAAATGGTAGTGGTGGTGGTAGGTAGAGGATTCACCCTTTGGTCCATGATGAACCAAAAGCAATCCTAAACCGAACCAAGCCAACCCGAACCAAGAATAAACCGAGCCAAGAAGGAAAAGCTAAGCCAGGAATCATGCAATACAAGATAAAATACGTACACGTATTCCAAAATACGTAATACGAACCACAGACATTACAAATAGGTCCACAAAAATCCCCCAGTGGGATGATCTTTATCAAACACAAATGCTGTATTAGGCCCTCTAGTACAAGCACCACAAAATACCACAAATAAAGAATGGAGTGAGCATACTCTGCTTATTCAAGATCAGTTACATTCATAGGACTACATCGACAGCAGAAAACAAAGAAAGAAAAATCTGGCAATACATAGTTCGGTTTGACAACACTCCATCTTCAAGTAGTTTCGTGGCCCTCGAAGAAAGTCATATTTTACTGCTGAGAAGCAAACATGGCTGTTGAATCTCCAAGGAGCTACCTGGAGAAGGGAAAATATAGCATGCTATCCTCCCCTCCGTATTGCGGATGCCTTAGCCCCGCTCCCCCGAAGGACCATACCTTCAAAACATGGTCCCTGATGGGGGTTTCGCCTACTTGGAGAGCCGTGAAGGCAGGATGTTCATAACGACGCCTGACCACCGTCCAACTCTCCGAGGTATAAAGGCCCTTCCTACCACCTGGGAAAAACTCTTCCGAAGCATGAAGAGTCCTGAGTTGTTTGATGTGTATGCCAAAATGGCATGGGGAAAACTCTTTCAAAGTATGTAGAGTTTTGAGTTGTCTGATGTATGTGCCAGAATGGTATATTTTTACTCCATCGCCGACACCGATCCTGGAAAAGTGTAACGCCCCAGAACCAGAATACCGGAGAGTGGGGGCGAACATAGCCAGCTACGTATATTGAAGTGCAACCCACATCGCTATACGGTCACGGCTGTCTAGATACATGAGGGTTTAACTACAAGCCATCAGTCTCTAATGGTCATGAACAAGCCTATTGTCTCAATCTCAAACAAGTGATAACTGTTACAAGATGTCAGAGTACCAAATATACAATAGTAAGGCGTCCCATACATTACATATTTGGATGATCATGAAGCTAGTCGTATAAAATGTCAAGACTAGCAAGAGTTTCAGTCATAAATGATCAACCCTAGGATTTGTCAATCATGTTACAGCCTGTAGACAGACAGTAAATAAAGGTGCAATACGAGCTAACACGTGCTCGCTGGCTAAACGCCTCAAAAGAATATTTATACAATAAAGTGGAAGAACATATGGAACCCACTCGTTGCCAGGGTTACACCTGGTGGTCACTATCCGGCTGGAAGATAGGTAGATCCTCTAGAGCTGCTCCGATATCTGGCCATACAAAACCAGCTGGGTCAGACCCCAGAAAGAGCAAGTGCCACAAAGGAGGCTTCACTTAGGAACTAAAACCAGCATATAATAAATGGATATTAAAGATAATTATAAAAGAATTTGATAATAACAGTGACAACAACAGAGAATTGAGTACGAGGAAACCATTCAGGTAGCCAGGTCGTAACCTTTAAACCAAATAAGGACCGGGGTTGTAACCCTTCACATGAATAGAAACCCGTCTCAAATTCTTATCGGTAAAGTAAAACATGACGAGCACGACGCGGGGTACTGTTTGCCATTGATTGTAAAAGAACAGAACAATTATCGGAGGACTGAACTTAGACTCACAATACAAACTCGCTCGCACAAAGAAAGCCTAGGGATGAAAACCTAGGTACAGCAGACTAAGTGCGATTGTTTATTTTTGATTCTGGGGGGTGACGATAGAGGCTCGGGAAAGCGACGGCCGCTCTGCCTTACTCCTTGGACGATCAGTATGCAGTCTTGACTCGGGGAAGATTTGCTCGGCGTTGATGAAGAAAGGCTCTTCTTGCTCCTCTCTGGTTGCTCTCTGGGCTTCTCTCTCTCTGTGATTGTCACGAAAAAAGGGGAACTCTCTCTCTGTGGGTATCTCTCTCTTCTTATTTTTTTTTATTATTGCCGCCCTCTTTTTTTTTTTTATGGGAATGCTGCTGGCTATTTATAAGGGTGGGATGTGATTATTAGGGTTTGCTATCTGTTTGGAATGTCGGCGCTCCTTCATTCTATCTGGACCCTTGATCTTGATCATAACGAATCTCGGCCACTAATGCGGATAGCACCAAATCTTATGAGCAGTTAATGCTGATTGCTTTAAATCTTCGTGATTGGTTATGCTAATATCTGATTGCTCGCCACGTGTCTTACTGATGATGTCAAATATTCTTGTTGGGATTCGGTCGAATCTTCAATGCCACGTCTTTTGATTGAAGATCCTGCCAGGGCCGCATAGAGTGGCCAATACTTGAACCGCAGGGAGATACCCTTCATGAGCCGCATGAGTCAATATCTCGTCGAGCCGCAGGGGACGAACTTTCCGTGAGCCTCATATGCGTGGTCTTTGCGAACCGCAGGAGACGACCTCTCCATGAGCCGTATAGTTTCTGTGGGCCGCATGTGGTATTGAGCCGCATAGGCCGGGCTATGAGTGGACCGCATATGGCGGATTTCTGTTAATCATATTAGAATGACGCCTCACGGAGCCGCATGAAGCTGTTCTTTAACCGAGCCGCATGAGACTTTTGCCACGTGGCAACATAGGATTTCTGACAGATCGGGTCAGAGATCTTTTTCTTTTTCCGAAGAATCTGTCATTATGGCAGAGCCATTATGACACTTTATGTCAGAGACGTCGTAGCCGTCGAGTCGTGTCAGAGCATTAAATGAGGCCATTACTCCAATGGCCAACTGTAGGAGGGGGTCACACGTGGCATCGATTTGAGCCGCATGTCCCCGAGCCGCATGAGTCTGGGGGTCTTCTTTTTGGCCGCATAAAGCAACTCCAGTATGAACCGCATAGGCTTGCTGTCCAGAGCCGCATGGGTCATTATGCCTTTATTTCTAATATTTTCCATGCTTCTACAGGACCCCCTTCAAAGTTTTCAATTTGTAAAATTGGAACACTTTGAATAAGAAGCATGGCCCCGTTCATGCCGCATAAGTGTCTCAGCCGCATAGAGTTAGCTGTCCGCATAGACTCTTTTCCACATGTCCTGATTAAATGCTCTTGATTTGTTTTGATTTCATGCCGTCTCTTGGGGAAGGATCCTAAGGGTTTTTTCCTTCTGATTGTCCAGTTTGCCTCGATAGCCGAAGGGTCGATCATGTCGTTCGAGGCGTCGTTCAGTAATCCTTCTTTTTTCTATAAATAGGCGGGTTTTAGATTTTTCTTGACTGAAAACTCCTGTCTTGTTTTCTTCTTCAACTGACAAACAGTAATGGCGCCTAGGGTTTCCAAGATTGTGAAGAAGGCCACGGCGAGGAGAAAGAAATCGGCTTCGTCGTCGACCGTCGCACCCCCCATCTGCCTTGATGTGCACGTCGCCATCGAAGGTAATAACCTATGTAGAAGATTGGGTATTTTTTGAAACCCTAACAGGGTCTGCTCTACTGTCTCCTCCGTGCACACAACCACGTGACCCACATACACGTTCCCTGATTGAGCCGCATGGGGTATACCCCATGTCTGAGCCACAGATGAGTTACGTGATTCGCATGCACGTCCATGAAACCCTAATAGGGTCCGATCTACTGCTTACTTTGTGCACGCAACCACATGACCTGCATACACGTCCTTTGATCGAGCCGTATGGGGTATACCCCATGTCTGAGCCGCATACGAATTACATGGTCGGCCTACACGTCTCATGCATGGGAGCCGCCTGTGAGTTGTCTTTAAACGTGCCGCATGACTATTTTCTGAATATCTTTTTATTTTGTCTTTCCGTCTTTGATTCTTTCAGTATCTCCGCTGAGCGCTGAGGTTGCAGTCACAGAGGAACCGCCACCCCCTGTCATCGACCAGGGGTCTCCCTCTGTTAAGGAAGAAATGAAGAAGGAAGACTCGTCGTCTGCACAGGATAGTCTCTCTCCGAGCGTCGAAACAACTGGGGGTGATAGCTCGAGGAATTCTGATACTCCTACTCCAGATGAGGATCTCCTTCAACTGCATCCTTCCTATGTAAGGTGGTTGAGGGAGTGGTATGGGCGTTTCTGTAACTAGGTTTTAGGAATCTCTTGCGGATATCTATTCTCTGTCTGCATGTTTCTATCTGTTTAGCTGTGGTTTGTGTCTTTCCTTTCCATCTGAAGAAGTGGTGAAGAATTTCCTTTAGTTTTGCTTGTTAATTGCGAGAATGTAGCTGAACTTTTTAATGAAAGAAATGTATTTGCTTCCCTCCTTTCTTGTCATGATTTACTTTCAATAGGATATTCTGTGTGAACTTTGTATCCCTGGTGTACCCTACGATAATTTGGATTATGACTGGCATGCTTATCCTGAAAGAATGGGGTTATGTCAAGTCTAGGGACTTTATTTCCCAACGGGATCTTTTGCTCATTTGGGCGACGTCGTTGCCTCCAGAGCCGGTGTATCGAACTAGTCAGTGGTTTGAGCGGTCGACTGCCTCGCTGAAAGACCATTTCTTGACGTTTTGTGGCCTCCGGATCATAGTTGTTCCTCTGTCTTATCCTGCTTATTTTCTCTTTATTTCTATCTTGTAGCAGTGATATAATCCCGGAGGATGTGAAACTTCGAAAATGGATATGTTTCATCTTCATCTTGTACTTGCGGTGTTTATGGAATTTGGACTTGCTGGGGGATTTATTTGTGGACCTGTTATCCTAGGCGTACCTTGGTTTTAGGTACGGATAACAGTTTAGATAGGATGTCCGGGACAGTCACAACAAAGTGGTCATGGATGTTTTTGGTACTGGGAGAAGGAATGCCGTAGAGCAGCTGGGCTCCCGGGGCGCGGTAAGATGGTGGATTTATGCTAAGAAGCATAGCAAATGAATATTTGTGGACCTATTACCCTTGGCGTACCCTAGTTCAGGATGCGGATAATAGGGTGAGAGGGAACCAAACACATTTGCTCAGAGGTTATGATGACATGGCAAACATGAAGGTTTTATCCTGAAACCTTCCTGCTCAGCGGTAATGAGAACATGGCAGGAGAGACTTTTCGGAAGCTATTTGTGGTCAACAGAGGACATTTGTGGTCAACAGAGGACATTTGTGGTCAACAGAGGACATTTATGGTCAACAGAGGACATTTGTGGTCAACAGAGGACATTTGTGGTCAACAGAGGACATTTGTGGACCTATTATCCTTGTCGCACCCCGGTTGTGGGTACAGACAATAGGTTGAAAGGGAACCATCATACTTGCTCAGAGGTAATGTGGACATGGCAAGTATGGTGATTTCTTCGACGGAGCCTTCCCACTCAGAGGTAATGAGGACATGGCAGGAGTGGGCCCAATGAAGAAGGGGTGCATAGAATTACTCAGAGGTAGGAGGACATGGAAGTTCTATGCGAGGGGGCGGTTTGTTTTTGGTGGAGGTGAAAACGACTCAGAGGTAATGAGGACATGGTCGTTTCGGAGATTAGTGGATCGATTACCCTTTTTGTGCACTGGGAGCACGGGTAGTGGATCATGAAGGAGGATCTCTTTCAGAAAGAAAGTTCAGAGGTATGATTATACGTGACTTACTATCTGAGAGAGTGACCGGAATGCAAGTACATAATTTAGATTTTCTAGAATATTGAGGGAATGAGAGTTCGGTGGCACCAGCGGGTGCATGGCTCAGTAATCTGAAATGTTGTGGATGTGGGTTCAGTGGTATCAATGGATATATGACTCGATAATTTGGAAAATGGTGGGTGCGAGTTCAGGGGTACTAAGAGGGTACATGACTCGATAATTTTGGAGAATGTTGGGTGCGAGTTTAGGGGTACTAAGAGGGTACATGACTCGATAATTTGGAGAATGCTGTCTAAACATAGTATTTCTTCAGAAACTTGCAGTTGACGGGCAACATAAGCAAGTCCCCATTCTGCTTGGCGAGGCGGTAGGCGCCGTTGGAGAACACGGTCTCGATGACAAATGGACCTTCCCATTTTGGCTGGAACTTGCCTGCGGTTTTGTGAGTCATGACCATTGGTCTCCGAACTGCCAGAACGAGATCGCCCACTTGGAATGTTCTGATTTTGACCTTCTTGTTGAAGGCTCCTGAGATACGTGCTTGGTATAGCTCGATCCTTTGCTGGGCTAGTAGGCGCTTTTCGTCTAAGGCCTCCAACTCTTGTAATCGACGTCGATAGTTATCATCCGTTGTCAATTGATAAGTGAGGGCGACGCGGAGTGAGGGAATCTGAGTTTCCAGTGGGAGGACTGCCTCACTCCCGTATACTAAAGAGAATGGTGTATTCCCAGTAGCTGTTCGAACTGTGGTGCGATAAGCCCATAAGCATTCGCCGAACTTCTCGTTCCAGTCGCGTTTGTTGGAGGAGACAAACTTCTTGAGGAGTTTGATGATTGTTTTATTGAATGCCTCTGCCAACCCGTTTGCTGCTGGGTTATATGGTGTCGAAGCGACATTCTGAATGCGGTGCTTATCGCAGAATCGGTAGAATGTATGGCTTATAAACTGTGGACCATTATCATGGATGATCCTCCGCGGCAGTCCGAAGCGGTAGATGACGTGATGCTTAAGAAAGCTGATCACGTTTGAAGTCTTAACTTCTGCGAGTGGGACGGCTTCCGCCCATTTGGAGAAGTAATCGGTGATCGCAAGTATGAAGCGATGTCCTCGGGAGGAAGGTGGGGTGATTGGACCAATGATATCCATTTCCCATGCTTCGAATGGCCAGGATGCCACCGTTGGATGTAGAAACTCGGATGGTTGGTGAATGAAGTCCGCGTGGACTTGGCAGGCTTTGCATTTTCTGGCATAGTCTATTGCGTCTGCCACCATCGTGGGCCAGTAGTAGCCCATACGGCGAAGGCGGTCCTGTAGCTTAGGGCCAGGCTGATGGGCCCCACAAACACCATCGTGAGCTTCTCGTACAGCTTTTTTGGCTTCTGCGTTTGACAAACACCGGAGTAATAATCCGTCGTAGGATCGTCGGTACAGCATTTTTGTCTCTGTGTCGTAGAAGAATCTGAGAGAACGCCGTCTGATGGAGGTGGCTTCCCTTGGGTTCTCCGGGAGGATGTCGTATACGACGAAGTCAATGAACGGCTGTCTCCAGTCTGGTGTTTCGTCGACCGTCCGGGCGGAATAGCTCGCCACGAATTGAATATTGTTCTTGGGACAGACCAGTTCGTGGCCTATCACCTCAACCGAGTGATGCGCTTGGTTCGGCACTGCTAAGGAAGCGGCAAGGCCTGCTAGGGCATCGGCTTCGATATTTTGAAGTCTGGGAACGTGTTCGATGAAGAATCCCTCGAATGAGGAGATGATATTGATTGCTATTTGGTGGTAGGGGATCATGTCTTCATGGCGGACTTCGTACGACCCCCGAATCTGGTTGACGATTAATTATGAATCGCCGTATGCTTCAAGATATTCTACCCCCAGCTCCTTCGCGAGTTGGAGGCCAATGACCAAAGCGTTGTACTCGGCCACATTGTTGGAACAGGGCTCCGTGAGAGAGTAGGCGCGATTGATCACTAGCCCGGTAGGAGAGATCAATACCACTCCGACCCCGACGACGATATTTCCCTTGGGTCCAGTTCTTGAAGCACCATCGAAGAACATCCTCCATATGTTATCGTGGGTGGTTGTATTCGAATCGGCGACCTCATCTGGGATTTCCTCGTATATTTTGGATAGCCCCGATCCTGGATGGGCTGCCAAAAAGTCTGCCAGGGCTTGGCCTTTGACAGCCTTCTGTGGGACGAAGATCATATGATATGGGGATAGTAGTATCGCCCATGTAGCGAGGCGAGAGCTAAGCGCCCCTGGTTTAGTCATGAGGACCCTGAGGGGATTTACCCGTGAGATCACATGTATGGTTTGTCCTGTAACATAATGCCGCATCTTTTGAATGGCGAATACCAAGGCGAGGCATTCTTTCTCCACGGCAGTGTATCGATGTTCGGGCCCGACCATCATTCGGCTGAGATAGTATATAGCTTGCTCGTGGCCTGCGTCGTTATTTTGTGCCAGCAGGGCACCGAGGGAGTGTTCCATTGCTCGTACATAGAGTAGGAATGGTTTTCCAGGGACCGGGGCCACCAGGACTGGGGGTTTTGACAAATATTCTTTGATGTTGTCGAAAGCACGCTGGCATTCCTCGTCCCATACGAATGAGACTCCCTTCTTCATGAGGTGTGTGAAGGGTCGGCATCGCCCGGAGAGATTGGAAATGAACCTTCTGATATAAGCTAGTCTCCCTTGGAGGCCTCTAAGTTCGCGGAGATTTTTCGGGGGACCCATCACCATTATTGCCTTGGTTTTCTCAGGGTCTACATGGATACCCCGTGCAGTGATGATGAAACCTAAGAACTTCCCGCTGGATACGCCCAAGAATGACTTTGTAGGGTTCATCTTCAGATTGTGGGCTCGCATCAGGTCGAATACCGTTCTCAGATCTTGCAGATGATCTTCCTTACGGCGACTCTTGACAGCGATGTCGTCGACGTAGCATTCCACTGTCTTGCGCAAATGTTCTCTGAAAATGATACTCATAGCCCGCTGATATGTGGCACCAGCGTTCTTTAGACCGAATGGCATGACTGTGTAGCAGTACGTGCCGATCGGTGTTCTAAATGATGTGTGCTTCTCGTCGTCGGGGGACATCTTAATTTGATTATATCCCGAGAATCCATCCATGAATGACATACGTTCGAAGCCGCATGTGTGGTCAATCATGATGTCCGTGATTGGGAGGGGAAATTCGTCTTTCGGACATGCCTCATTCAGATTACGGAAGTCGATGCAGATTCGGATTTTTCCGTTCTTCTTAAGGACCGGGACTATATTGGCGACCCAATCAGGGTGCTGCTCCTCTCGGATGAAGCCGCTGGCTATCAGCTTGTTGACTTCGGCTTCGATTGCGTCCATGACTCCTGGGCGGAAACGTCGTTACTGTTGCTTGACTGGCTTTGCATCCGGCCGTATGTTGAGTTTATGAAGAGCAATATCGGGATCTAATCCCGGCATATCTTCGTAACTCCAGGCAAATACGTCAATATATTCTCTGATGAGTTCCAGTAGTGATTCTCGTTCCTCGTCTGTTAGGCTTTTACTGACGAAGATTGGCTTTGGAGAGGATTCGGTGCCGAGGTCGACCTGCATAACTTCATCCTCTGTAGGAGGTTCTCTCAGCTTGAACCGCTTTTCCCATTGTGCGTCTAGCTGTTGGGCCCATGGCTCAAGCTCGAGGATTTCAGGAATGTCCTCGTTTTCTTCGTAAGCGTCGGCGAATGCCATGTTGGCTGACAGGACCTGTCTGAATATGTCTCCGATGCTGGTATCCGAGTCAGAAGTTGGTGACCCGGTTGAATGTGACTGGCAGTCGCATTCTTCATCTGAATTCTCCGGGGTCGTCGTGGGAGTTACGTACCCTAGTCCGCATCGAGTTTTGCTATAGTAGTCCCGTGGCTTACCAGACGGTACTGGGGGCTTTAAAGGTAGTCGCCGTCCGGTACCGTAATTCAGACCTGGTGTAGTTTCTAGATCATATCCTTGCTTCTGCATGAGGTATTTGGACTGGGGACTATAAAGGTATAGAGGCAATCTCCTGGCATCTGACTCAAGATCGACTTCTTTTACGGTGAAGGGGTACGGATCGTCTTTTCGGCCGAAGATAATCGGGTGGTCCCCTCCCTCGATTGTTCGGTAAGCGTCTTCTGCTGGAGTAAGCTGGATTGTGGTATATACATTTACCACTTGTGTGTGTAGGTGAGTGCCTATACCGTGGTCCATAGCATACATTGCACATAGCTTATTGAGCTCGGTGTAGTTCAAAGATAGCCCTTTATTGACAAAATAAGGTATCTTCTCGAGAGGGATTATATCATCCGCAGAAGGGGTATCGGAGTGGGCAGCCACATACTTGGCTAATTCTGGTTCTTCTTCGGCCACCCCCTGTATAAGTGAAGACTGAGAGATCGACCTAGTCAGCTTGATCTTCAGAGGCTCGACGGGCGGAGCAGGTCGTGGAGTTGTTGGCAGACTGGCAACCCCCAGTTTGGCATCTAACGCAGGGCGAGGAGTGGATGGTTCGCTAGAAGCGTCTGACTTCGCATCGGGGTGATGTCCCTTTCTAGGAAGACGTATCGTAAGCGGTCTATCGGAGGGTTTGAGCTTCTCCGTTTGGAGCTGACCGACTCTCGGTAGTCTGATGGTAAGTGGCCCTGGTGTGGGTTTCGGCGCTTGGCCAGACCTTGGTAGCCGGATTCTCATTTGTTCTTCTTGTGATGACAGACTGATTGCGTCCTTACGCAGAGTAGCCGTAAGGGGTACAGAACTGCCCGGTTTGCGAGCCTGGAGGTGGATCGTCAGAGGTTCTTCTGATCCTGTGGTTGTCTTGGTGTGAGCTTGCACCTCCTCTTCGACCAGGTGCTTCTTTGATTTTTCGTACAGACATGAATCTGAGTAATAAGATTCGACTCCTTTGAAGGGATCGATATCAGCAAACTCTGTCCTCACGAAGCCGTGCTTATCGACATATTTGAAGTACTGGTGTAGCGTGGAAGGCACGATCATGTAATCGTGTATCCAAGGCCGCCCCAGAAGGATATTGTAAGATGTGTCGGCATCTATGACGTAGCAGGTGACTTCTGATTGGAGATCGCCGATCTGATATTTCAAGCGTATCTTTCCTATTGGGTAGCTCCTGCCCGAATTGAAACCGCTAATGGCGGTGCTTGTAGGTGTTAGGCGGTGCATCGGAATGCGAAGATGATGTAGCAGACCCTTCGGAATGATGCTTATGGAGGATCCAGGATCAATGTGCATTCGGTCCACCTTCACGTCGCCGATGTATCCAGTATAGTACAATGGGCGATCGTGCATGTTAGTTTTGATGAGCATATCCTGCGGAGAGAAGATGATATTGGGCATTGCCCCTGTGCACGCACTATCTTGGAGCTCTGCAGGTTGGTTATCTCCTGTAAGGTTGACCTGAGCCAAATATGCGTCGGCATTTTGGAGCGCCTCGCTTAAAGCTGTGCGGACATCCTTCGAGAGCCTCAGGAGTTCGTATAAAGACAATTTGGCCGGTGTATTGGCCAATTGAGCCAAGATGTCGAAGTTGTAGGGTCTTTCTAGCCCCTGAGGTATTTCCTTTCAGAGAGATTTGTCGAAGCGAGTCTCCTTCGGCCTAGGCTTGTCGGTCGTCGAAGGCTGAGCCGGTCCCAGAGTATCAGCGTTTGCGGGCTGCTGATCATTAGTCGGATTCTCGGCCACTGGTTGGGCTTGTGCTCCAGATCGGGTAGTGACGGCTGAGACTTCCTCCTCCTCTGCCGAGGCGGTGCGGCATGATCTGACCTTTTCGCTTTTCTTTTTAGAGGGTAAAGTGGGCTGAGTTACCTCATGGACTAGGTCCGGATGGACCCACATGATCTCCCCTCGTGATGTGGTGAGGGGTATTAGGCCGGGAGTTTGATCACGGGCAGGCGGAAGGTTAGTGATTTCCATTGTTGCCAGAGGGATGGGCATGACACCGTCTTGAGTCTCTGTTGGAGGGAAATTGTCGAATTGTACGGACACCATGTTGGCTGCTACGGTTACCTCCTCGAAGTCGATAGCCAGAGCGTTTGAATCGATGAGGTTCTAGATATAGCGTTTCAGTTGGTAGCAGTCGTGTGTAGCATGGTGGACGTAGCGGTGGTAATGGAAGAACTTCGGATTTTCCAAATCAGCAGGCCGAGGTTCCCGCCTTGGTGGAGGAAGCTGAATTCTATCTCCTTGTATAAGCATGTCCAAGATAGGCTTGACGTGGCCGTCTTCGAAAGAATAAGTGATTTGAGGCCATTGTTTGTCCGCTGGCTGCTGCTCGGGCTTCTGGGCTGTATCGGCCACCATGGCCTGCTTGCCTTTGTTGTCTCGGTTGGAGAGGCTACCCCCATTGTCGTTGCTGGCGTTGGGACGCTTCCCCTTGTTCTCTCCCTCTGAGATATGCAACCCCAGTTGGCGAGCTTTCTTCAATCGTTCTTCGGCACTTGTAGCGCTGATGATAAAGGCCTTCCAATCCTTGAATTGACTTTCGCCCATCCAGAGACTAATTGTTGGGAGTAGTCTCTTTTGGCAAATTTCAATCAAGGAAGAGTCCGGGTTGCCAGATGGTAACTTCATTGCGGTTTGACGAAACCGCTCAATGTAATTCCTTGTCAGCTCTTTCTCTCCTTGGACGACGTCCATGAGAGTAGACATCGTGACGTCCTGCCCTACCTCATAGAATCTCTCTAAGAACAAGCGCTTGAAGCCAGCGAAGGAGTGGATGCAGTTATCTGGCAGGTTGCGGTACCAATCAAAGGCGACTCCTTCCAGTGCCCCAATGAATAATCGTGTGAGGATGGCATCCTCATGGGGCAGATGGTCGGTGGTGACCTCAAAGTAAGTGATGTACCGGCTTGCTGAAGTCTTACCATCATATGGGTTGATATTGAACGGCTTATATCTTGGGGGAAAGGGCACATCCCTCCATTCAGCTGGGTATGGCTGCCGTATTCTGAGGTCTTGAGAATTTTCTCGGGCGTGGAACATCGCTCGAAGCTCCTGAACCTCTCTCCTTACTTCTCGGGCCTCATCTGTCGCGGTAGGGGCCGTTATCTCGGGAGCATTATTGCCCGGGTTTGGTGCCACTGAATTTAAATCTATGTTGTTCGCGGGACCGGTGCTTGTCTGGCCAGGTGTCACTTCCTGCAAAGTAGGAAGCGCTGCTTTGATCTCGTCCACAGACTTGACCAAGGCGTGCAGTATGGCCTCCAAAGTGTCGATACGTTGGCGATCGCCGGAACCGCCTTGGCTGTTGTCCGTCATGAATGCCGTCCTCACATGAGGAGTGACAGAAGGAGTGGTGGCGGACGTGCTCTCCGAGTCATACTCATGTATCGAGAAATCATCAGGATATGTGGGTATGTTTTCTTCAGGTTCGGACTCGGAAGGGGCAGTACCCCCAGCTTCTGAGCCTGCTTCGTTTAGGATGTCCTCGGGGACGTCGGTATCTGTTGTACCCGTTTGAGGATTTGCTTCCTCCAGTCCGTCTTCTTGGAATGTCGGGTTGTCGTGGATGTTCGGAGGAGAGCTACCCCCAGTTCCAACAACCCCCAGTGACGTGGGCGGTGAACTTCCTATTGCAGTCGTTTTTGTCTTTGAACGGGTGTGTTGGTATACTCCAGCGGATGGCAACCGTTTAGCCGACAATTTCTTAGCTGTAGTGGCCGATATCTTTGGACTGGAGATGCTTATCTTCTTTCCTCTCCCCTCCACGGGGACTTTTCGCACGGAATTGCAGGAGGCAACGGGAGGTGCCTCGTCTTCCGAGCTCGGATGTTGTAATATTTGGAAGACGGATGGCCGGACTTCCGTTACTGCCGTGTTGTTGCAACAGCAGTTGACGATAATCTGGGTGCAGTGACGTCCCTGTGAGGACTCTCTGCATGCTGAGGCTCCTTCTCTTTCCTTGCGTTTGTGGAGGATAGCTTCACGCAGGTCAGAAGAACCACTTTGTCCGTTCGCCGTCGGGGTTTGGACTTGAGCGGTTCTGTATAACTTCCCATCAGGGGCCCGTGTGATAATCAGCGGGACGCCCTGATAGTCAGAGGTTGGGGCAGCTATCTGGGCTTGATGAGCCCGTGCTGCCCTAGACTTCTTCTTTTTAGCACTTGTGGGTGCATAATAAGAAGAGTCCAAGTTGAACATCACAGAGTCTGGCTTATCATCCAGAGAGTCATCAGGGTTCGGGCCGTACGAGAGACGGTCGAAAACTGATCGAGAGGAGCATGGAGCGGATGCTATGCGGCTGGGAGTGGAAACCGTGCAGGCTGTCTGTACGCGGTTGTCTCCTGTCGTCGGACGAGTTCTTATGCGGCTAGGAGCCATGACCGTGCAGGCTGGCCGCATGCGGTTGGCATCTGTGGCCGCATGGGTTTTCTGCAAACGATTGACTTTTCTAGCCGCATGAGTTTCATCCATGCGGTCGGAAACTGTAGTCGCATAAGTTATGCGGCTGACAGAAGTAGCCGCATGAGTTTTCTTCATGCGGTTGGCGGATGTAGCCGCATGGGCTTTCTCCCTGCGGCTAATACTCTTCTGCGGTTCGGACCGCGTAGAGTCCCTCTTTGTCCCTGCAAGTCCAGCATCATAATATTTTCTTCTGTCGGACTTGGGGGCAGCAGAGTTGTCTACGATCTGAAGTGGGACCGCAGGGGAATCCTTCTCGCCGTCTTGAGCAACAGAGGGCATCCCATCGAGGGCTTGAGGAGGAGCAAATGACTTCGGTCTCCATTCTTTGCGAGCCTTCGTGGTACGGGTGCGCTTCTGGGCCGGGCCAGCGCTGCCTTCAGAGAGCATCTCTTCGAACGCCTGTTGGTCGAAGCGGACGACCATCTTCTTTTGTGTGGAGCCAAGTTTGGCTGCATCTGATTGCGTCACCAACTCCTCAGCCGTGGAGAAGTTAGTCCCCAGCAGAGTCGCCATCGTGTTTGCCATTGATTGTAAAAGAACAGAACAATTATCGGAGGACTGAACTTAGACTCACAATACAAACTCGCTCGCACAAAGAAAGCCTAGGGACGAAAACCTAGGTACAGCAGACTAAGTGCGATTGTTTATTTTTGATTCTGGGGGGTGACGATAGAGGCTCGGGAAAGCGACGGCCGCTCTGCCTTACTCCTTGGACGATCAGTATGCAGTCTTGACTCGGGAAAGATTTGCTCGGCGTTGACGAAGAAAGGCTCTTCTTGCTCCTCTCTGGTTGCTCTCTGGGCTTCTCTCTCTCTGTGATTGTCACGAAAAAAGGGGAACTCTCTCTCTGTGGGTATCTCTCTCTTCTTATTTTTTTTTATTATTGCCGCCCTCTTTTTTTTTTTTTTTTTTTATGGGAATGCTGCTGGCTATTTATAAGGGTGGGATGTGATTATTAGGGTTTGCTATCTGTTTGGAATGTCGGCGCTCCTTCATTCTATCTGGACCCTTGATCTTGATCATAACGAATCTCGGCCACTAATGCGGATAGCACCAAATCTTATGAGCAGTTAATGCTGATTGCTTTAAATCTTCGTGATTGGTTATGCTAATATCTGATTGCTCGCCACGTGTCTTGCTGATGATGTCAAATATTCTCGTTGGGATTCGGTCGAATCTTCAATGCCACGTCTTTTGATTGAAGATCCTGCCAGGGCCGCATAGAGTGGCCAATACTTGAACCGCAGGGAGATACCCTTCATGAGCCGCATGAGTCAACATCTCGTCGAGCCGCAGGGGACGAACTTTCCGTGAGCCTCATATGCGTGGTCTTTGCGAACCGCAGGAGACGACCTCTCCATGAGCCGTATAGTTTCTGTGGGCCGCATGTGGTATTGAGCCGCATAGGCCGGGCTATGAGTGGACCGCATATGGCGGATTTCTGTTAATCATATTAGAATGACGCCTCACGGAGCCGCATGAAGCTGTTCTTTAACCGAGCCGCATGAGACTTTTGCCACGTGGCAACATAGGATTTCGGACAGATCGGGTCAGAGATCTTCTTCTTTTTCCGAAGAATCTGTCATTATGGCAGAGCCATTATGACACTTTATGTCAGAGACGTTGCAGCCGTCGAGTCGTGTCAGAGCATTAAATGAGGCCATTACTCCAATGGCCAACTGTAGGGGGGGTCATACGTGGCATCGATTTGAGCCGCATGTCCCCGAGCCGCATGAGTCTGGGGGTCTCCTTTTTGGCCGCATAAAGCAACTCCAGTATGAACCGCATAGGCTTGCTGTCCAGAGCCGCATGGGTCATTATGCCTTTATTTCTAATATTTTCCATGCTTCTACAGGTACAATAAGACAATAAATGAAGAGAGGACACAGAACTGCTTCGGGATCCAGGTTACAACCCTTAAACCAAACAAGGACCGGGGTTGTAGCCCTTCACTTGAACAGAACTTGGCCCCTGATCATTATTGTTAAGGTAAGCATAAATAATCATGTTATTGAAGTAACCAGGTACCGAAATAGGACAAGACTTAGACTCCATTCAACATTCACGGCCAAGCAAACAAGTATAACTTGATACTTTAACTAACTAGGGTTATCATAGGCCTAGTTACTAGCAAGATGCAATGAGATTATTCCAACAGCCACAAGTCCTGCAGACCATCCAGGTTATCCAGAAATAATTTGGAGATTGAATTCATGTGGGTACATCGTCCAAGAAATGTATGTACCCTTAAGTAGCTTAGTGGGTGCAATACATGACAGTGTGCTGGAAATGTGCCCTACTCAACGGCAGGCTACAAATCCCATGATGGGGCACCCAGATAACGAGATTGCCTGTAGCTGGGAAATCTCTCCATGACTACTGAATTTTTTAGTTATTAGCCTTAGTCAACTTCAGTAGGTACCCCTGACCGTGGTATTCAGGGGTCCCTATCCTAGACATGATGCAAGACAATACTGGTTTATTTGTACAAACACAATCGCCCACGGTGTCCAGGCCAATCATTCTTGTCATGGTCGAGCTAGCGGTCACAACAACATATCAAGGTATATCCTGTCAGGTTTACTTATCAAGAGTGCACCACGACGGGCCACTATCGTGTTCATGGATCATGTACAGAATTTACATGGTACAAGCATTCTATCAAGGGACCCAAGCTACACAAAGGGTCAGAAAACATAAGTATAATTGTAATATTCTAATATAATAATAATAATAATATAATAATAAAAAAGGACAAGGACTACGGAAAGAGCCATGCGGCTAAGGAAAACAAGCTCATGCGGTTAGGAAAGAAAAGGGGCTCATGCGGCCAAGGAAAAGAGCTCATACGGACCGGGAAGTTAGGCTCATACGGCTGGAGGAAAATATAGCGCATGCGGCTGGAGGATGAGGGATCATGCAACTAGAAGGGAACGGGGTGCCTGCGGCTGGGGATGCGGGTTCATGCGACAATGAGCGCCTATGCGTCTCGGGCCATGCGGCAATGAGCGCCTATACAGCTTGGGCCATGCGACAATGGCCATACGGCCAAGGGAACTACATGCATATGCGACAGAGGATAAATGAGTTCATACGGCTAATAGGGAACGAGTTCATGCGATTAAGGAAGCAGGAGTTTATGCGACTGAAAGTTGCCAGGAGTTTAAGCGGCTGAAAGGGGAATCATGACTATGTGGCCGAGAACCAATCAAGGCCATGCGGCTAAGAGGAAGATCTCATGCAGCACGGGCCAACCAGAGCCATGCGGCAAAGGAAAGATGGGCTCATTGCGGCCAAGGGGGAACTGCCGCATGAAAAGCCATGCTGCTAAGGTACTGTTCTTCTTCTCCACTTTTTCGAGAAGAGGAACCATGGAATCCATGGCTTCAAAGCTCCACTAAACCTTCATTTAGGATCAGAATCAAGACTTCCATAGGTCAAAATGGGGTAGAAAGAAATTCCCTACAACATGGAACCATCAAAACTTGAACATAACAAGGTTAGATAGATCAAAACCCAAGAAATCCAAAAAACAATAAGCTTAGATCTACACAAATTGAACCATGGAAATTAAAAATGCTAAGTATTAAAGTGTCTTAGAATCTCGTGGAGAAGACAATGGAACAATAAAACTTGAGTTCCTCCATGAAGCAAGTTGCACTTGCCTAAGCCTCCTGTTAGGTGGAGGAGTAATAGAGGAAGAAGAAGTATTAATGAAGAAGTAAATGAGGAGAGAGAAGGAGTATGCGGCTAATAAAGGAAGAGAGGGGTGGTAGGTGGGGTTGGTCCACATGCAACAAAACCAAACCAAGCCGAACCAAGCAAACCGAACCAAACCAAACAAATAAATGCCAAGATAAACCATGAAAAGAGATATGCAAAATACGTACACGTATACCAGAATACGTAATACGAACTATGGTCGTTATAACTCTACCCACCTTAAAAGAATTCTATCCTCGGAATTTAATTAAGAGGCTAGAGAGGCAAGGACAAGCTATACTGATCATAGATAAGCTATAACAAGGTAATCAATCAAGCAATCATTCATTCAAGCAAGGAACTGAGAGCATAAGGCATAAGAAAGACATTATACCTTACGAGTCAAACAGGTCAGGATATCACGATCGGATATCATCCTCATGCTTCCACGTTGACTCACCCAAAGAGTGATGACCCCAAGCAACATGGACTAACTTGATAGTCTTGTTCTTGAGTATCTTCTCTCTCCGGTCCAATATAGATGCAGGCCTCTTTTCATACGAAAGGTTGGTACCAACAACCAATTCTGAATGATCCAAGATATGGCTCGGGTTCGGGATATTCCACCGTAGTTGGAATACATGGAACACGTTATGTACCTCACTTAACGACGGCGGAAGATCAAGACGATAGAATACATCACCTACTCGCTCTAGAATATCGAATGGCCCTATATACCTAGGACTAAGCTTTCCCCGTACGCCGAAACGAATGACGCCACGGTTAGGCAAAATCCTCAGGAATATATAGTCGTCGACAGAAAACTCAAGGGGGTGCCGATGAGAATCAGCCCAATGATGCTGGCGATCTTGCGCTACGCGAAGATGATCTCTGACTCTCCTGACCACCTCAACCATATGAGCAATCATTTTCGGACCAAAAATCTGCCTCTCACCAACATCATCCCATACTAGCGAGGATCTGTACTTCCTACCATATAGTGCCTCGAACGGTGCCATCTGGATACTGGTCTGGGAACTGTTGTTGTACGAGAACTCCACCAGGTACAGGTGATCTTCCCATAAACCACCGAAGTCGAGTGTACAAGACCGCAATATATCTTCCAAGGTTCGTATGGTACGCTCTAACTGACCATCTGTCTGCGGATGATAAGCTGAGCTGAACTGGAGGTGAGTTCCCAAACTCTCTTGCAGGCTACGCCAAAAGTGCAACATAAATCTTGAATCTCTGTCCGAGGTGATACTGACTGGTACACCATGAAATCTGACGATTTGCTTGAGATACATCTCTGCTAGCTAAGCCGTCGACTGACCAACTCTGATCGGAAGAAAGTGAGCCACCTTCGTCAGCCTGTCTATAATGATCCAAATAGCATCTCTACCGACCGGGGACCTAGAAAATCCAGTCACGAAATCTATGGTTATATGCTCCCACTTCCATTCTGGAATCGGCAAGGGCTGAAGAAGTCCAGCTGGCCTTTGATGTTCAGCTTTAACTTGTTGGCAAACCAAACATCGAGAGACAAATCGGGCTATCTTCCTCTTCATGCCATTCCACCAAAAGTGCTGACGGATATCACGGTATATCTTTGTGCCACCGCGATGAACGGAATACTGTGAACTGTGAGCTTCTGTCATGACTTCTTGTCTGATATCTCCATTGGGTACACAAAGACGCTTCCCATGTCGAAGTGTACCGTCTTCATGAATGCATAACTTTGGCCGTCGTCCTGCCTCACACTCGGCTCTGAGTCGCTGAAGTTTGGAATCTGTTGATTGAGCCATCCGGATCCTCTCGACTATACTAGACTGAACTCATATACTGGCCATCAATGCTATACTGGTAGGAAGGACAACTTCTATACCTATCTTCTGAAGATCTGCTAATAACTCTGGTTGCGCTGTGAGGAAATAAACTCCGGCTCTTCTGCTCAATACATCTGCAACAACGTTGGCCTTCCCAGGATGATACTGCAGGTTGACATCATAATCTATAAGTAGCTCTAGCCACCTCCTCTAACGCATGTTAAGATCCTTCTGAGTGAACACATACTTCAGGCTCTTGTGGTCAGTAAAAATCTCCACCCTATCTCCATATAAGTAGTGTCTCCAAAGCTTAAGTGCAAATACTACTGCTGCAAACTCCAAGTCATGGGTTAGACAATTTCTCTCATGATCACGAAGTTGGCGTGAGCTATTAACTTCCCATGCTGCATCAAAACACATCCTAAACCTCTGCCGGAAGCATCACAATACACTGCGAATCCTCCGATCCCATCCGAAAGTGTGAGAATGGGTCATCTAACCTCGCTTCAACTTCTCAAAAGAATCCTGACACTCTGCTGTCCAAGCAAACTGCACATCCTTGCGGGTCAACTGGGTCAATGGCGCTGAAATCCGAGCAGTCTGAAACAAATCGTCGGTAGTAGCCGGCCAAGCCAAGAAAACTGCGAACCTCTGCAACTGTGCTAGGTACTGGCCATGTCTCAATAGCCATGATCTTCTGGGGATCCACTTCTACTCATCTTCTGGTGATGATATGACCCAAGTACGAAATATGATCGAGCCAGAACTTGTATTTACTGAACTTGGCATACAACTGGTGCTCTCTGAGAATCTGGAGGACAACTATGAGATGCTGCTTATGCTCCGCTTCACTCTTGCTGTAGACCAGGATGTCATCTATGAACACAATCACGAACTGATCCAAGTATGGCATGAAGATACGATTCATGAGGTCCATGAATATGGTCGGCACATTGGTTGCTTCAAATAGCATAACAAGGAACTCCCAATGCCCATATCTAGATCTGAAAGCTGTCTTCGAGATGTCATGCTCTCTGACTCTGATCTGATGGTATCCTAACCGTAAGTCGATCTTCGAGAATACTGCTACCCCCTTGAGTTGATCAAACAAGTCATCTATCCTCGGGAGAGGGTATCTGTTCTTGATCCTCACTGAGTTCAAGGTACGATAATCTATACATAACCTGAACATACCATCCTTTTTTTTCACAAGAAGCATCGGGGCTCCCCAAGGCGATCCACTAGCACGAATGAATCCCTTGGTTCTAAGTTCTTCAATCATCTTGTATAATATCTCTAACTCTGATGGTACCATCATGTAGACTCTCTCCGACACTAGGGATGTCCCTGGGATCAAGTCTATGGTAAACTCGATCTCTCGCTCTGGCGACATTCTTGGAAGCTCTTCTGAAAAAATATCTGGAAACTCTTCAACTATCCGGGGTAACTGCACTGCTGCTACTGCCATCCACAATACCGGAGGAGAAGTTTCAACTTTGCCTCGGAAAAAAAAAACTTTGGCTCGCCTGGAATGCTAAAAACAACCCTGTCAATATGGCAGTCTATCCTAGCATACTGGTCTCTCAATCAATCCATCCCTAAGACCACATCATAATCGGCCATCGGAAACTCTATCAATCTAGCGGGAAATTCTCTACCGCTAACTACGATCCGACACGAGGAAAATACTCTATCTACTCCCATAAGACCGTTACCAGTAAGTATATTGAGCCTTACTAATAATGATTCGGGCTCCAATCCTATCCGTGTTGCGAATCGTGTAGACATAAATGAATGCGATGTACCAAAATCAAATAACGCTGATACTGGAAAGAAGTTGACGAGAATAGTACCTGCTACTACCTCACCTGGTGCCAATCCTTCTTCTTCTATTGTTAAAGCCAGCACTTGACCATGTCATCTGGGTGCGGGTCCCCTCTGCTGAAAACCTCTCTGGCGATTCTGGGTCTGAGCTTGGACTTGGGCATACTGCTGTGGTCTCTGCTGCTGGAATGCCTGGTCCTGAGGCGATAAGGGCCTCGGAAACGAGTACTGCTGCTGCTGCTGGACTGATACTGGAACTGGTCCCCTAACCGAGGAACTAGAGAAGGTTGATGATGATGAACTCCCCCTGTTCGGGCAGTTCCCAGCCCTGTGGTCCGGGACACCATAAACCATGCACAAACCCTGTGTTCTGCGACACTCTGATACCACATGTCCTGGCTTCCCACAGTGTGAACATCCCACTACGGAAGAGTGCTTCTGCTTCTACTTCTGCTGCTGAGGGTACGTCAGAGTTGAATGTTGAACCGACGTCACTGAGGCCTCCCGCCTCGGAGCTCCAATGGTCAAAGTCCTAGCTGCCGGGCTGGTGCTGAAGACTGATTAATCTGGATGTAGGATCACTTCCGACCTCCGGTCCTCTCTACGATCCTCTGGGAGGTATACTCATGCTTCTTTGCTGCTCTCAATACTGCATTAAAAGTCTGATGCTCAAACTGCTCTACTGCCAATAAGATCTCTAGATAGAGCCCCTGCTGGAACCGCTGGCCTCTGTCGAACTCGGTCGCTACTAAGGTGGAAGCAAACCGACAAAGTCTCAAAAACTTGGCCGCATACCCGTCGATCGTCCTGCCCATCTGCTTCAGATTGGTGAACCTCGTCTGTAGATCGTACCGAGCTACAATATCGAAGTATTTGGTCTGGAATCTCTCACGAAATACTGCCCAAGCAATAGGTGCCACTAATCCAACGGCCTGTGCCGCCCACCAACTGCGGGCAAGATCCAATAACTGCAGGCGCACCACGGCCACCTTCTCATCTTCTGGAGTCCTGGCTGCTTCTAGAATAACCTCTGTATCCTGAAGCCAAGCGTCTGCGGCAATAGCATCTTTACTGCCGTCAAATAACGGAGGGTTCATGTGCTTGAAGTTGTTGGCCGCACTATTACCTTGATGACCTCCTCTGGTCAGAGCATCTGTCACTTTCTGGTGCAATGCATCGCCTCAACGATCTTGAGAAGCTAACAATGTCCTGATTAGACCCACCATGGTGCCATCATCAGGCTCTGCAGGTTGGACGGACTGAACTGGTGGCTTTTGACCCCCAGTAGGCATGACTCTGGAGGCTACTCCTAAATGCTGGACTTGATCTCCAGGTTGCTGCTGGTCCACGGGAGGTGTTCCGTCTTGCCGATTGGTAGGACCAGGAACAATGCCGCTGAAGAAAACGACATAGGAAACAATAAGGAAGGACTAAGACAGATCATAGATACAAGCATGTGATCAGGTCAAGAATCCAGGGATTTAGAGGATATGAGCAGAGATCAAGGGCAAGTACTGATTGAGACATCTATTCGGTAAACCCTTACATATCTTGATTTTTAAGACCTGCATGGGCCACCAATTAAGCCATATAACGCCCCAGAACCAGAATACTGGAGAGCGGGGGTGAACATAGCCAGCTACGTATATTAAAGTGCAACCCACCTCGCTATACGGTCACGGCTGTCTAGATACATGAAGGTTTAACTACAAGCCATCAGTCTCTAATGGTCATGAACAAGCCTATTGTCTCAATCTCAAACAAGCAATAATTGTTACGAGATGTCAGAGCACCAAATATACAATAGTAAGGCGTCCCATACATTATATATTTGGATAATCATGAAGCTAGTCGTACAAAATGTCAAGACTAGCAAGAGTTTCAGTCATACATGATCAACCCTAGGATTTGTCAATCATATTATAGTCCGTAGGAAGACAGTAAATAAATGTGCAATACGAGCTAACACGTGCTCGTCGGCTAAATGCCCCAAAAGAATATTTATACAATAAAGTGGAAGAACAAATGGAACCCACTCATTGCCAGGGTTATGCCTGGTGGTCACCATCCGGCTGGAAGATAGGTAGATCGTCTGGAGCTGCTCCGATATCTGGCCATACAAAACCAGCTGGGTCAGACCCCATAAAGAGCAAGTGCCACAAAGGAGGCTTTACTTAGGAACTAAAACCAGCATATAATAAATAGATATTAAAGATAATTATAAAAGAATCTGATAATAACAGTGACAACAACAGAGAATTGAGTACGAAAAAACTATTCAGGTAGCCAGGTCGCAACCCTTAAACCAAACAAGGACCGGGGTTGTAACCCTTCACCTGAATAGAAATCCATCTCAAATTCTTGTTGGTAAAATAAAACATGACAAGCACGACGCGGGGTACAATAAGACAATAAACGAAGAGAGGACACAGAACTGCTCCGAAATTCAGGTTACAACCCTTAAACCAAACAAGGATCGGGGTTGTAACCCTTCACCTGAACAGAACTTGGCCCCTGATCATTATTGTTAAGGTAAGCATAAATAATCATGTTATTGAAGTAACCAGGTACCGAAATAGGACAAGACTTAGACTCCATTCAACATTCACGACCAAGCAAACAAGTACGGCTTGATACTTTAACTAACTAGGTTATCACAGGCCTAGTTACTAGCAAGATACAATAAGATTATTCCAACAGCCACAAGTCCTGCAGACCATCCAGGTTATCCAGACACAATTTGGGGATTAAATTCATGTTGGTACATCGTCCAAAAAATGCATGTACCCTTAAGTAGCTTAGTGGGTGCAACACATGACAGTGTGCTGGAAATGTGCCCTACTCAACGGTAGGCTACAAATCCTATGATGGGGCGCCCATATAACGGGATTGCCTGTAGCTAGGAAATCTCTCTATGACTACTGGATTTTCTAGTTATTAGCCTTAGTCAATTTCTGTAGGTACCCCTGACCGTGGTATTCAGGGGTCCCTATCCTAGACATGATGCAAGATAATACTGGTTTATTTGTATAAACACAATCGCCCACGGTGTCCAGGCCAATCATTCTTGTCATGGTCGAGCTAGCGGTCACAACAACATATCAAGGTATATCATGTCAGGTTCACTTATCAAGAGTGCGCCACGGCGGGCCACTATCGTGTTCATGGATCATGTACAAAATTTACATGGTACAAGCATTCTATCAAGGGATCCAAGCTACACATAGGGTTAGAAAACATGAGCATAATTGTAACATTCCAATATAATAATAATAATATAATAATAAAAGAGGACAAGGACTACGGAAAGAGCCATATGGCTAAGGAAAACAAGCTCATGCGGCTAGGAAAGGAAAGGGGCTCATGCGGCCAAGGAAAAGAGTTTATGCGGCTCGGAAAGTTAGGCTCATACGGCTGGAGGAAAACAGGGCGCATGTGGCTGGAGGATATGGGCTCATACGGCTAAAAGGGAATGGGGCGCCCGCGGCTGGGGATGCGGGTTCATGCGACAATGAGCGCCTATACGGCTCGGGCCATGCGGCAATGGCCATACGGCCAAGGGAACTACATGCATATGCGACAGGGGATAAATGAGTTCATGCTGCTAATAGGGAACGAGTTCATGCGGCTAAGGAAGCAGGAGTTTATGCGGCTGAAAGTTGCCAGGAGTTTATACGGCTGAAAGGGGAACCACGACCTATGCGGCTGAGAACCAATCAAGGCCATACGGCTAAGAGGAAGATCTCATGCGGCACGGGCCAACCAGAGCCATGCGGCTAAGGAAAGATGGGCTCATTGCGGCCAAAGAGGAACTGTCGCATGAAAAGCCATTTGGCGAAGGCACTGTTCTACTTCTCCACTTTTTTGAGAAGAGGAACCATGGAATCCATAGCTTCCAAGCTCCACTAAACCTTTATTTAGGGTCAGAATCCAGACTTCCATAGGTCAAAATAGGGCAAAAAGAAATTCTCTACAACATGGAACCATCAAAACTTGAACATAACAAGTTAGATAGATCAAAACCCAAGAAATCCGAAAATACAACAAGCTTAGATCTACACAAATTGAACCATAGAAATTAAAAATGCTAAGTATTAAAGTGTCTTAGAATCTCGTGGAGAAGACAATAGAATAATAAAACTTGAGTTCCTCCATGAAGCAAGTTGTACTTACCTAAGCCTCCTGTTTGGTGGAGGAGTAATGGAGGAAGAAGAAGAATTAATGAAGAAGTAAATGAGGAGAGAGAAGGGGTATGCGGCTAATAAAGGAAGAGAGGGGTGGTAGATGGGGTTGGTCCACATGCAACAAAATCGAAGCAAGCCGAAACAAACAAACCGAACCAAACCAAACAAATGAATGCCAAGATAGTATCACGACCCGCACCCTAGAGTTAGGGCACGAGAACGTAACAACGCCTAGCCTACGCCGCAGTATCGGCGGTAGAACGCTGTCCTAGGTCTCAATGCATCTAACAGTATAAGACTAAACAGTTTATACTCCCCGAATGGGGGTGACATAGCCGAATGTAAACTCAATCACATCTAAGGTAGAGCATAAAGGAAGATAGATAAAACATGAAATCGAAAAGAGATACAACAGATAGAAGTCTAAATGTCTAAGATACAAACTCAGAATACATTTCAAAACTCAAATACAGTAATCCATAAATACAACTCAAGATGACTGAAAATAAACTATAAGCAAAAATTCTAGCTATCTATGCAACCTCTACTGTCTCCTCTAGGCTGCAGGCAACCTCCAGGCTATCTGTAAAATTTATCAACAGGTCCAGTCAGGACAGGAGCGAGTACAGTACATCTCAACAGATCATAGCAGGTTAGAAAATATAAACATGCAGTAGAGCAAAATACAGGATCTAAAGAAATACAGTATGTAAATAAGAGAGAAAACTGTAACAGAAATATCTACTATAAATAGAGAACTATCAGGGGCTAGTGAGTCAGAGTACGAGATAGCATATGTGAACAGGACAGATTTGCACAGGATATCGAGGTTGCACAGGAATCTACACTATAATAGAATTGTTCACACGACTACTAGCGCTCCCCCGTATCCCCAATCAATACACAAGGATCTAAACAGGTTATGTTATTGCACATGATATCACATGGGGGCCCATATAGGGTGCACATGATAGTATACATGGGGGCTCCGTGAACATGAGAGTACAAGATTCATAGGAGTGCACATGTAATGAAAGCACAGGAGTACACGATGAAAATGAAACGCACATGACACAATGTACCCGATGCTCCCGAGGGGGATAATATCGCATGAGAAGATTCATATAGTACTAATCCGTGATAATGTCGTGACAGCATCAAGTATAGTAATCTAAAGCAGGAATATAATTCTAAGCAGGATATAAAATGATCAGAGAATGTACTCGCCTGATATCTGAATGTCCAAGATAAATATACTGTCCGAGGAGAGGTGTCTGGCTCCTAATTAGAACAGCACAAGTCACGACATGTCCAGAAGGGTAATATAAAGTACTACAATGTATTCTACATGAATCTAGGTCAAACTAGGCCAAAGTCAACCCTTGGTCAACTCTGGTCAACTGTACTAGTCAAACTAGGTCAAACTAGGTCATGTCCTAACCCAGTAAGTCTTACTAGGCCTAACCAAGACTATCCTAGCAAGCACACATCAATACAAGGCTATACAAGCCAATATACACCCAACTCTATATAGCATGCAATTATTTAATACTCAAATAGACAAGAATTCACATTGAATATACACTAGGTAATCTATTACTTTAAGCTATATATGCCTACACATATATACACATGCATATATTGGTATTCAACATTAGGTCTATAATCATGGCATTTCAAATGGTTATATAAACTTATATATTACAACACAATATGCTAACATATATATAATATACATACATAGCTAAGTTAACTGTATTCATAAATACTTATGTAAGAGGCTATGTGTGTGTATGTGAACATGGCAAAGGGGTAAGTGAGGGTTAAATGGGCATACATAGTGTATACATATCAAAGAGTGTCAAAGTGTAAGTGAACAAAGTGTCAAGTGTGATAGTGTCAACATAGTATAAGGGGTACATGAGGTAATATAGAATTTGTGTTAACATAGAACATTACATCTCATTAACTTGTATATTGCATATATTACATCTATTATTACATTACATTCATGCTTGCATTTATTTATCATTCATTTATTCTTTTGCACCACTATATGCACCATACATTACATACTATGGAACCTACATATTCATTACAAGCCATACTTATACATGCTTACATTAGATAGGATACTTACACCTCATACATCATTTATTTAAACATTTATTCATGCTTGCATTCTCTATTTAATTACATAATATATATACATTAATATGGGTTAAAATCAAATAGAACATTATATTACACACAAGGGTGCACAAAATACATATGTCGAATAGTAACTCCTACTAATAATCAATACTGTACCATCTTAGCATGAATTAAAATCTAGGATTAAATTATGTTATAGATCTATGTGTTAGCTTTCCGAAACTTCAAACGGATCGTGTTTTCGTTTCCGGAAACTCTCGGAATCGCGAAAACACCGAGAACGCGTTTGTCTTTCGTACAACTGACACTCAAATAAATCTCCAGAATTAAACCGAGCTTTGAGCTAGAAGTTATGACAATTCTAAGTTAGGGCTGAAATTAAAAACGTGGATAAAAATCATGACGGATTTGGGTAGTTTGAGCCAAAAGAATACACAATATATATCCTAATTATCCACAACAATAATAGCAATAATGATATGAGGAACCACACTCACAAACTTTATTATATAATCATCATGAACCATTTATTACATATTTAAATATAGATACACTCTTATTACAATATATATATATATATAAATCTATATATGTAACATGAACACATCCACAACACAAAGGACACTCCTATGACCTCCAAATGGACATAAAATGGACACAAATGGAGATACAACCATGGGGGTCATTTCTATGGGTTCAAAATAGACCTATATGCATGAGGAAATGAAAAGAAGAAGGGATTTATACCTCCCGGTAGATCGAATCGAAGAAAAACCTTCCCGGAGTGACACCGACACGTAGAGATTCTAAAAGGGCACGAACGAGCTCCGAATTCTCCCAAACTTGGGTAGCTTCCTCCTTGGCTAGAATGGAGAAGAAAAGAAGAAGATTTGGTGGTGAAATTGAAGGATTTTGTGGAGAAATTGCTAGGGATTGCTCTCTAGGAATTTGGGGAAGAACAAGAGAGGGAAAAATAGATGGATAATGACAAATGGGAGGCTCAACCCTATCCTTATTGTGGCTGGCCATAAAGGTGGTTTTGTCCTATTAGGAAAAGTCCAAAAGCCCCTACTAACCTATTCTATGAGTATTAGGAAATGACTAATTGGTTGGGGCTAAATTAGTCATTCTAAAGTCTCTAATCACACTAACCTTATCCATAATAATTAGTCTAACCTCTAACTAAAATATTTCTATCATGTGGACTAAAATTAATATCATGTGGGCCATGCCTAACTAGTGTGTGGGTCCCACTAGAGTCAAACTACCCCCGGATCCCCGTTACAAGTCAGATTGAGATGAAATTCGAACCCGACTCAAATATTCCTAAAACAATATCATAAATAATAAAATAATATCAAAATAATATCAAAATAATTCAAAGAGGTCAAATGCAAAAAATATCCTTAGGCCAAAAATGACATTAAAATATCATAATCACATGGTTAGGCTCTAGGTCAAACAGTCTCTAGGGTTTCACTAGCAAAATGTCCAAACCACAAGTCATTGATTTAAATAATTTTAAAATGATTTAAAATCACCAAAAATCATATCATGAATTAAATATTATTATTAAAATAATTATAAACACGAAATTTTAAAATTACTCTTATTTGGAAAACTGGGTGCTACAGATAAACCATGCAAGGAGACATGCAAAATACGTACATGTATACCAGAATACGTAATACGAACTATGGTCTTTACAAAAAGTTTGCTAGCCACATCCCTATAAAATATAGAAAAAGGGGACTTAGCACCAAAAAGAAAACAAAGAACTCTGTTATGCGGCCTAGCCAGTTATACGGCCCAGCCAAAACAGAACTCATGCAGCCGAAAGTCATGAGCCCGACTTCATGAAGTACTCATACAGCTCAATTCGAGAAGCATTTATGCGGCTCAGTCATGAAGTGTTCATGCGGCTCAATTATGAGGTACTTATGCGGCTCAGTTATAAAAAACTCATGCGGTCCAATACTCGTACGAATCAGTCACGAGGCAATCATGCGGCCCAGCCATACAGTATTCATGCTGCCCTATCATAAAGTGCTCATACGGCACCTATGCGGCTCAGTCATGAAATGTTCATATAGATCAATCTTCAGGCACTTATGCGGTTCAAGTTCGAATGAGCAGCGGTTATACGGCTCGGTCCATGCGGCCCTATCATACAGAACATATGTGGTCCAAATGAGATAGGGCATGCATCGACTAGGCTTAAAACAGAGGCAGTATATGATAGGCCCGTGCATGAAATAAGCACTATGGCCATTCAAAATTTCAGTTGTTATCTGCCCACCATCCGTACTCTTGAGAGGGAGTTGCACGTCGAAACATGTGTCGAAAACTGAGAGACTCATGCGGCTCAAAATGATTCCTACGATGGGACACGTGGCAGGCTGATCAAGTCCTAACTGCCCAGATATTCTGCAGCAAAATCCTAACAATTCGACAGATGGCGTCCAAAGAGCGGGTCTTCTATGCTAATCAGCTACGTGGCCATAGGCCATCTATGCGGCTCCACATATATACCACTATAAATAGCAGGGTGCCACACCCCTACAAAAGGTTGGCAACCTTCAGAAAGACAATTTCTTTAAGAGTTAAAGACTGCATCAGATAGTCCACGGAGTAAGACAGAGTTGATAGCACTTTTCCGAGCCTCCACCGTCACCCCCAGAATCAAAACTAAATAATTGTACTTAGATTATTTTTTAGGATTTCTTTCTAGGCTTTTCTTTGTACTAGCGAGTTTGCAATCAATTTCAGTATTTTGTAATACCTGACTTTGATTTTTTATGGCAAACAATATATATTTAAATCATATCTATATATATACATATATATATATATATATATATATATATATATATATATATATATATAGTTTGCCATTGATTATAAAAGAATAGAATAGTTTCATGGGAGGATTGGACTTTTACTTCACAACTACAAACTCGCTTGTACAGAAGAGAGCCTAGGAACAAAACCTAGGAAAAGCAATCTAAAGTATAATTGTTTTATTTTTTCTGGAGGGTGAAGGTAGAGGCTCGGGAGAGTGCTATCAACTCTGCCTTACTCCTTGGACGATCGGACGTCGCTTCTGCTCTGATGAAGAAATGCTCTTGCTGGATGCACTTTGCTATATACTTCTCTTTGTCTCCGCCCCTCTCTCTGTGTCCAGGATTTTGTAAGGGAATGACACCTTGCTAGTTATAGGGCTTTGTGATAAGTAGGGTGTGCATTAATTGCTCCTTAAAAATGGACGTTTAGGGATTTGGTTAAGATTTGCCTTGATCTTGTTTGTTGGAAATTAATCTGGGCTGTTAATATTGATTGCAACAAATCTGGATAGTTAATGTTTATTGTAACAAATCTAGATAGTTTGTTAGAAATCGATCTGGGCAGTTAGTGTTGATTGCACCAAATCTTTATTGTGATGATTTGTTGATAACATCAAATTCGATGGAATAAGTCTCGGTCAATCTTCTGCCACATGTCCCAACCGTTATTACGTTGAGAGCTGTACCAACACAGGAGAATAAGTCTTAGTCGATCTCCTGCCACGTGTCCCTACTGCTATTATGATACGAGCCGCATAGACGGGGCGTCCTGGCAGAGCCGCATGAGCGTGGCCCCGACTACCGAGCCGCATGAAGGTGGCAACCATATGAGAGTGATAGCCGCATAATAGTGAACCCCAACTGAACCATATAAGGGTGGTCCCCCCACAATCCGAGCCGCATAAGGGTGGCCCCCCCATAATCCAGCCACATGAGAGTGGCAACCGCATAGAAGTGAACCCCAACTGAACCGCATAAGGGTGGCCCCCCACAATCAGAGCTGTATGGGAGTGGAAGCTGCATAAGGGTGAACCCCCAATCTAAATCGCATAAGGGTGGCCCCCCTACAATCCGAGCCGCATGAGAGTGGCAGCCGCATGTGGGTGGCCTCCAACTGAACCGCATAGGGTGGATCCCACGACCGAGTCGCATGGAATTCTTTGAAGCGATCCATATAAGGGGCTTTGGAATTGGTGGATTGTGCCAGCTAAAAAGATTTTATCTCGTCTTTCTAGGAGCACGCCATTATGACAGAGCCATCATTTTACATTTATGTCAAAGCTGTCAATCCTTCGTTGTCAGAGCTGCCGTCTTCCTGTGTCAGGGTAATTAATGAGCTAGCTGCTCAGAGTATTTATGGCCAGCTGTAAAGGCCTGTTTTGAGCCGCATGAGGCCACGTGGCTTCCCCTTCATCTTTCTGAGCCGCATGAAGCTCTCGGGTCTTTTGAGCCGCATGAAGGCACCTTCAGCTATGAGCCGCATGGGGCTGATTTTTGGGCCGTATAAGAATTTATTTATATTTTTTCATGCTTCTACAAGACCACCTTCAAAGTTTTCAATTTGCAAAATTAAAATACTTTGAATAAGAAGCATAGATATATCTGCATAAGCTCTTCCTGCCGTATAAACTTCTTTCACCGTATGGATGTTCTGGCCGCATGGATCGCTCTGGCCGCATGGACCGCTCTGACCGCATGGACCGCTCTGACCGCATGGACCGCTCTTGGCCGTATAGACTTCTTAGCCGCATGGACTATTCTGGCCGCATAATGGTCCTGTGCCACATGGACGTCTCATTATTGCTCTTGATTTGTTTGGATTTGAAGTCGTATTTTGGGTAAGATCCCAAGAGTCTGTTGACACAAAGTCACAGTCAACCAAATATTGACTACATTGACTAAATAATATTTGTATTAATTCAATACGACACACGACGACTGCATTCAGTTCAAGACAGATGACAGCTCAGTCTCCGGCTCTCAGTGTGTTCTGGAGTCTGTATTTTATAATTTCATTGAGTCTAGACTTGTGTACTCTGAGTCATGCTGAGCTCTTGGAACTTAGTCTATAACCTACCCAAAATCCCAAGCTCCACTGAACCAAAAACTGTCCACTAGTCCCCTTAGAACCACTCTGTGCTCTGGAGACAGAGTTCGGGCCAAACTCTGCCTCCACACAGAGTTCGGGCCGAACTCTGTCCCCTAGAAATCAGGAACCCTAATTTTAGGGATAGCTGGTTGCTAGTTGTCCAACGGCCAAATTTTTGAATTTTCCTACCCGAATTCTGGCCGAATTCTGCCTATAAAAACACTATAAATAGGGCATGAATTCTCTCATTTCAATCCATCCAATCTTCTCTTCTATTCTCTCTTATAAGCTCAATAAGCCATACCCTTCCCATCTACTAGCCACAAGCCTCCTAAGTCTCGAGTGCTCAGCATCTCTCAGTTAGGATTCTTGTGCAAGAGTCGAAGA
This sequence comes from Iris pallida, assembly GCA_029216955.1. NCBI lineage: Eukaryota > Viridiplantae > Streptophyta > Magnoliopsida > Asparagales > Iridaceae > Iris > Iris pallida. The sequence continues at coordinate 4,430,407 of JANAVB010008798.1, read as the reverse complement.
AGTCGCTTGGACAATTCCAAGCAAATCGCCACTGCGATCCTCTGTTAGAAGTTGACGTGCTCTTCTGAAGAAAAGGCACGGGTTGTAAACTACTATTTCACAAATAGTGGATTTAATCCTGAGCTAGAGTTCTCAGGCCTGGACTAGTCCTCCACGAGGAAAACCAGGTTAAAATCGCTGTGTTTGCGTATGCTCTTCTGCTCTTCATTTATTTTCCACACTTTACTCTGATTATTTATTATCGGTGAAAGAGTTATTTTTAATTGGCTATTTTTCTATATAAACTCTATTCACCCCCCTCTAGAGTTGCCAAACTGTTCTTCAATTGGTATCAGAGCTCTGTTCTCTTTATAAGGACTAACATCCTAAGAGCTGATCCATGGCAACCACACAATCCTTGATTTCCAATCATGGTGAAGGTCAGTCCACTCATAGGCCTCCCCTATTTGATGGGACTAACTATACATATTGGAAAACAAGGATGAGCTTCTATCTTAAGTCTCTAGACTTTGACCTGTGGACTGTCGTCACTGACGGTTACAAAAAGCCCGCCAGAATAGTTGTCGATGGTGACCTCATTGAGAAACCACACGACAAATATTCTGTCGAGGAGAAGAAACAGGCAAGTCTAGATGCTAGGGCTATTAATGCTTTATTCTGTGCTATAGACAGGAATGAGTTCAACAGGGTCTCTACATGCACCACTGCTCATGAAGTATGGAGACTTCTAGAAGTGACGCATGAAGGAACCACACAGGTCAAGGAATCCAAAATAAGCCGTCTCACTCAAGAATACGAAGCTTTCAAGATGAAGCCAAGTGAGACGATCACTCAAATGTTCACAAGATTCCTCGACATCATCAATCCTCTATCCTCGCTTGGAAAGCAGTACTCAAACCACGAGAAGATTCGTAAGCTACTCAGAGGGCTACCAAAGATTTGGAACCCTAAGGTGACAGCCATCATAGAAGGAAACGATCTCACAACAATGTCAATGGAGACCTTGATGGGTGAGCTTATGACTCACGAGCTTGACCTCAAGGACTTCGAAGAGCCTGCTCCGAAGACCAGGGAGATCGCACTCAAAGCTCATCAACGAAGAGCTAATCATGATGAGACCGAAGAAGATAACTCGGATGATGAAGACCAAGCTCTCATGGTTCGCAACTTCAGGAAATTCCTTCGCTTCAATCGAAGGAAGAAGGAATCTCAAGAAGACGATGAAGAGGAACCAACTTGTTATGGTTGCAAGAAAACTGGACATGTCCGAAAAGACTGCCCATTCCTGAAGAAGAGCAACCGCTATGAGAAGCCATACAAAAAGAACTCATCAAAGAAATATGCCAACACAGGCATCTGGCATGAAAGTGAAGCGAGCGACTCTGAGGAAGAAAAGGACTCTCCTCAAGATACAGCAAATGTGTGCCTGATGGCAACTTCCAACAAGGTATCTAACGAAACTCTGGATGACTTCTCTTTTGATGAACTTGGCGATGCTTTCACTGATTTACTCGATGATCATAAAAAGGTCATCGGTAAATATAAACATGCCAAGGACAAAACCAAAAGTCTAGAAGATGAGATACAAAGAATTTCTTTACTTCTTGATAATGTTAGAAACACGTCACCCACTAATGACACTGATGAAGTATCCAAGCTTAAATTAAGCTTGCATGATGCTGAAGCACGTATTGAGCAACAAACTCAAGAAATCACTACACTCAACACGTTGCTTGCTGAAGAAAAGAGTAGACACAAGATTTCCATGACTAAGATATATGGCTTAAATATTAAGGTTGATGAACTGCAAGCTGTTTCTAAAAGATTAGAAACCAAATTGGGTAAACAGGTTGTTCAACCTCAAACCCAATCACATGGGCACAATACCACTCATGCTAGTCAATCACGTCATTCTCATGCAGCACATAACCATGCATTTATATACACAAACTTTCACAAACCACGTGCACGTAAGAACAATTCTCACTCAGTACACACTCATCATGCACAAAGACACAATCAACATCACTCCACACATAAAAATCATCATGCCATGCCATATAGACAAAATCATCATGCAATGCCATATAGACAAGGTCCTCATATACCATATAGACAAAATCATCATGCCATGCCATCTAGACAATATCAGCATGTCACACATCATAGACAATACCATCATTCTATGCCTCATAGACACCATCACCATGCCACTTATTCCATGCATAATCATCTTCACCATGCTAACTCTTCACATCATGTCCATCCTCATCCTGTTGCTTATAGATATTATTCTCATGCTCCTAGTATAAATAAGAATGCTATCTGTACTTATTGTGGATTACATGGACACATCTCACCACAGTGCAGAGTTAGAAGACTTGTAGATAAAAGGATATATGCTTGGTTCCCAAAGACTAACTTTTCAGGACCCTCAAGAACTCGGGTACCAAAGGTCACATCTACTCTTGATGTAGGTGGACCTTCCCTCCTCAACTGAAAGTAAGTGGATTCTCGATAGTGGATGCTCGCGACATATGACGGGAGACGCAAATCTTTTTGTATCACTATCGATGAAGAGAGAAGGATACGTATCCTTCGGTAACAATCTCAAAGGGCACATTATAGGTAATGGTATCATTGGTCATCCTCCTTCTCCTGTAATAAAGGATGTCTACCTAGTGACCTAGTTAAAGCATAACCTGCTCAGCATTAGTCATCTTGCTGATCATGGATATGATATTAACTTTGGACAAAACAGTTGCTACATCTATGATAGGTCAACATGAGACATTACTTTTGAAGGGAAAAGAGAGGACAATATTTATATTTTCTATCTTTCTATAAATACTAACAATGCAGTTAGATGTCTATATGCCCACAAAGACGAACGACTACTTTGGCACCAGCGTCTTGGTCATGCCAACATGGATGCTATATCCAGGCTTTCTACCAAGAAGCTAGTGAGAGGATTACCTGACATCACGTTCAAAAAGGACACGGTATGTGCCGAATGTGAACTAAACAAGGCAACTAAATCCTCATTTCATTCTATCAACTCTGTAAGTACTACTAGACCCTTGCAACTACTTCATATGGATTTATTTGGTCCTAGTAGAATAGCTAGCCTTGGAGGCAAACTTTATGCATTTGTTATTGTTGATGATTTTTCGAGATTTACATGGGTTTTCTTTCTCGCTAATAAGAGCGATGCTATTTCTGCTTTCAAAATTTTTGTAAAGAAAGTTCAAAACGAAAAAGGCTACATGATTACTCGAATCCGAAGTGATCATGGAGGCGAATTCGTAAATTATGATTTTGAAAGTTTTTGTAATGCAAATGGTTTTGATCATGAATTCTCTTGTCCTAGAACTCCTCAACAAAATGGTATTGTGGAGCGGAAGAATAGGACTCTTGGCGATATGGCTAGAGTCATGTTGAATAAATTTTCTCTTTCGAAATATTTTTGGGCAGAGGCTGTAAGTACAGCATGCCACATTTTAATACTTATTCGTCCCATTACGAAGAAAACACCCTATGAGCTTTGGTTTGGGAGAACCCCCAATGTTTCTTATTTTAAAGTTTTTGGTTGTAGATGTTTTATCCTTAACACCAAAGACAACTTAGGCAAATTTGATGCCAAAGCTGACGATGGTATCTTTCTTGGTTATGCCACCAAGAGTAAGGGATATAGAGTTTTCAATAAACGCTCACTTATTGTGGAAGAGTCAACAAATGTGACTTTTGATGAAGACAACAGTGCAGCAAGTACTCTTGATGATGACGTTGAGCCATCAACTTCTACTCCAATGAATACTTCAACCGAAACTAATTCTCTGGAGGGTTTGCCTAAGAAATTCTCTTTCAAACCTTCTCATCCAGAAAATTTAGTTATAGGAGAAGTTTCACGTGGAGTAACTACTAGATCATCACTAAGAGACTCCGTTGCTAGCACTGCCTTCATTTCACAAGTAGAGCCTAAAAACATTTCTGAAGCTTTTAATGATGAATTTTGGATTTCTGCTATGCAAGAAGAACTCAACCAATTCGAGAGAAGCCAAGTATGGGAACTCGTTCCTAGACCGGTTAATCACTCGATAATTGGTACTATATGGGTTTTTAGAAACAAAGTAAATGAAGATGGTTCAGTCACACGTAACAAAGCTCGTCTAGTAGCTCAAGGATACAACCAAGAGGAAGGTATCGACTACGATGAGACGTATGCTCCTGTTGCTAGACTAGAATCCATTCGGATGCTTTGTGCTTTTGCTAATTTTCAAAACTTTAAATTATTTCAAATGGATGTGAAAAGTGCTTTCTTGAATGGTTTTATTAAGGAGGAAGTTTATGTGAAACAACCTCCTGGCTTTGAAAATCATAAATTTCCCGACCACGTGTTCAAGCTAAAGAAAGCACTTTATGGCCTCAAACAAGCCCCCAGAGCTTGGTATGAAAGGCTAAGTAGCTTCTTACTTGAGAAAGGTTTTTCAAAAGGAAAAATTGACACTACACTGTTTATAAAATCTTTCAAAGACACTATTTTATTAATTCAGATTTATGTTGATGATATTATTTTTGGGTCTACTGATGAAACTCTTTGTCAAGAATTTGCCAAGTGTATGCAGACGGAATTTGAGATGAGCATGATGGGAGAGCTCAACTACTTTCTTGGTCTGCAAGTAAAACAACTGGCTAATGAAACTTTCATCTGTCAATCGAAGTATACCAAGGACATGCTGAAGAAGTTCGATCTTGACAACATCAAACCAATCAGCACTCCAATGGCTACCTCAACCAAACTCGAACCAGATGAGAGCGACAAACCCGTTGATCAACATAAGTATCGAGGTATGATAGGCAGCTTACTTTATTTAACTGCTAGTCGCCCCGATATCATGTTTAGTGTTTGCCTATGTGCTAGATATCAAGCAAATCCTAAGGAATCTCACATGACCGCGGTTAAGCGTATCTTTCGATACCTTAAGGGTACGGTTACAGTGGGCCTATGGTATCCCAAGTCAACATTATTTGACCTCATCGGTTACTCTGATGCTGACTTTGCTAGATGCAAGGTCGACCATAAAAGTACTAGCGGCACGTGTCATCTATTAGGAAAGGCTTTAGTCTCATGGTTTAGCAAGAAGCAGAACTCTGTCGCACTATCCACAACAGAAGCTGAATACATAGCAGCTGGGCGTTGTTGTGCACAAATTCTGTGGATGAAGTAAACCCTTGAAGACTATAAATTATCTTTCATGCATATTCCTATATTCTGTGACAATACTAGTGCCATCAATTTGACTAAGAACCCTGTCTGCCACTCACGCACTAAACACATTGAGATCAGACACCACTTTTTGCGTGATCATCAGCAAAATGGCACGATTAACTTAGAATTTATTGACACTGATCATCAGCTAGCAGATTTCTTTACTAAGCCATTATCCGAAGAGCGCTTCAATTTTCTTTGTCGTGAACTCGAAATTTTGGATGAAGCAGTTATAAGTTGAGACTTACTTGCGTAAATATCGAGTATATTTTGATTCTTTTATGACGAATTTATTATGGGTACAAGCCGAAAGGGTCCTTCTGACAAAAAGGCGTAAAAGCCTAAGCGACACGGTGCACTAGTCCTCAGGACTACCGCTAGCTGGGATCCGACCCCTGCAGCTAACCCATGGCAAATTTGAAATACTGAATTACAAAATATTTCCTTGTTTATTATATGGTTTGTTCCAATTTATTATTGCCTAATTGATCTTTCCTAAAGTTCATTATGACCTTTGTGTACCTCTCTATGTACTTCATTGTTTTCATCAATCTTTTATCCTCAAAATCTCTTTTGTTCAACACTTAATCAATTTTTCTATCTTTTCAGCCTGCCTTTAGTTCTGGACCACTGATCCAGAACTCGGGCCGAACTCTGCCCCTAACAGAGTTCGGGCCGAGTTCGGTCCCTAAGTTCCAGCGTCGGGATCTGGCTCTGCCGTTGGATCAATTTAGATCCTATGGTCCATATGTCATCCGACCAAAGAAAAACCCCTATTTTATTTCGGGATTCCCTCTCTCTCCTTCACCTTTGCCTCCTTCCTCACCTCTCCAAACTCTTTTCTCAAAACCCTAACCCTAGTTTTTGATCTAGAAGGCTCCATTACTTCTCAAAACCAAGGAAAAAGGGTTTCTCATCATTCTCTTCCACTTTTTGTTGTTATTTTCAGGTATATCTCCTTCTTTCTCTCCATTTCAAGTTCTCTACTTTCTTGCAAATGGCTCCACGCTTGCCCAATCGTGGAAAGAGAATCCGAACCGAGGGTGCCTCCTCTTCGAATCCTCCTCCTCCCGTTGAGCAAGTAGGTGAACAACAACCCCTTCATCCGTTGTTCAACCCGCCTAATCCCCAAGACCCTGATACATATGACGAACGATTATTTGTGTCGCTAGACGCGTCTAATGCATGGTTTAGCGACTTTCGTACTCGTCCGGTGTTCGGGGGACATTCGATAAATTTTACAATCTTTGCTCAATTTGAATCTCTGTTTCGTGATCTATGTTTGGATGCTTTAGTTGCTTCAAATTTTGTCATCTACCGTAGTGCAATCCAAATGTTTTATTGCAATTTAACTTTCGATGCAACCCACATCTATTCCCGGGTTGCCGGTATTGACATAGTCTTCAATGATTCTGAGTTGGGGGATTTTCTTGATCTTGTTAATCTTGATGCTTGGGATAAACTTGTGGAAGCACGTCAATTTCAATTTGTTGGCGATACTTCTCTTGAAGGATTCAAGGAGGAATTATGTGCTCCTAACATAAGTCCTCGCAAACTTATGGCCAAGCATCTCAACCCCTACTTCTATGAGCTTCATCGAATGATTTTTAACACCATCTTACCCAAGGCTGGTTCAACTGATGAAGTTACCTACTTTGAGATCTCTGCTTTATATCACCTTCATTATCGTATCCCCTTCAATCTTCCTAGGACAATGATGGATTGGATGATAAATTGTAGGAAGAAACCAAGAGCCTTGGTTTATCCTTTATACCTTCCTATGGTTTTTCGTGCATTCATCATTCCTATTCATGACTGTCTGTTCTTGCCTGCTCCTGCTTTTCTGTCCAAAGCACGACGTACTCAGGCAGTTGTCGCCTCTCCTGAGGCCTCTGAGCATTCTGATGATGCGGAGCCTGACTCTCCTCCACTCGGTCAGGATGCACCTCCTCCACCTGCCACTCTTGAGTCTATTCAGACTTTGCTCCGGGATCGTTTTACTCTTGAGGACGATCGCTGGACACAGCTGGACTATCGTACTACTCTGCAGATGAGTGCTCTCGGCAACTCTCTGTATGATTTACGATATTCCCTGTCTCAGCATCTGCACATTCCCATGGAGAGGGATCCAGCGCGCGCGGGTCATCGCATTGATGATCCGTGGGTTATGCGTTACATGGATCCGGATGATGCTTTTGTGGACCCTCGTCGCTCCTTCCCTGGTCCTTCAGATGTTCCAGGACCTTCTCGTGCTCCGTGATGGAGATTGGCTACTACTTGCTGCTGCTGCTGATGATGACATTAGTTGATGCATTTTCATTTCTAGTTAGTTTCAGTTTTATGTACTTGGATGTTTTTAAACTCTGGTTATGTGTTTGACATTTGGTTATGACACTTTATGCTAGTACTTCTTTTGATTATTTCTATACTGTTTCTTCTCTGCTTGGTGTGGTTGTATTACTATAATTATCTTTTGCAGTTTCTCTATTATTCATCTGCAGTCTATATTGCTAACTGCCAAAAGGGGAAGAACTATGTATATTCTGGCTGGATATATATGTATGGATATATTCTCTTGGTATTGGTATCATATCCTATCTTTTGGTATATCTGTGCTTGTTTGTACTTTTTGGGAGATATTATACAGGTTTCATGCACTATTTTCGGGGGAGCTATTGCTTTTAGCTCAGCTCCGGTCACTGATTACGGGGGAGCTATTACATTCTAGCTCGGCATCGAGTATGGGGGAGCTATGTTGCTATAATCAACTGTGTCCAGGTATGAATGTTGAATATACATATATTATTTTGTCAATTATCAATATGGGGGAGATTGTTGACACAAAGTCACAGTCAACCAAATATTGACTACATTGACTAAATAATATTTGTATTAATTCAATACGACACACGACGACTGCATTCAGTTCAAGACAGATGACAGCTCAGTCTCTGGCTCTCAGTGTGTTCTGGAGTCTGTATTTTATAATTTCATTGAGTCTAGACTTGTGTACTCTGAGTCATGCTGAGCTCTTGGAACTTAGTCTATAACCTACCCAAAATCCCAAGCTCCACTGAACCAAAAACTGTCCACTAGTCCCCTTAGAACCACTCTGTGCTCTGGAGACAGAGTTCGGGCCGAACTCTGCCTCCACACAGAGTTCGGGCCGAACTCTGTCCCCTAGAAATCAGGAACCCTAATTTTAGGGATAGCTGGTTGCTAGTTGTCCAACGGCCAAATTTTTGAATTTTCCTACCCGAATTCTGGCCGAATTCTGCCTATAAAAACACTATAAATAGGGCATGAATTCTCTCATTTCAATCCATCCAATCTTCTCTTCTATTCTCTCTTATAAGCTCAATAAGCCATACCCTTCCCATCTACTAGCCACAAGCCTCCTAAGTCTCGAGTGCTCAGCATCTCTCAGTTAGGATTCTTGTGCAAGAGTCGAAGAAGTCGCTTGGACAATTCCAAGCAAATCGCCACTGCGATCCTCTGTTAGAAGTTGACGTGCTCTTCTGAAGAAAAGGCACGGGTTGTAAACTACTATTTCACAAATAGTGGATTTAATCCTGAGCTAGAGTTCTCAGGCCTGGACTAGTCCTCCACGAGGGAAACCAGGTTAAAATCGCTGTGTTTGCGTATGCTCTTCTGCTCTTCATTTATTTTCCGCACTTTACTCTGATTATTTATTATCGGTGAAAGAGTTATTTTTAATTGGCTATTTTTCTATATAAACTCTATTCACCCCCCTCTAGAGTTGCCAAACTGTTCTTCCGAGTCGATTTTAAATATACTTTGGATTTGCCTCGATGACCCAAGAGTCGGTTCTGTCTCCTAGGCGGCCCATAACCCGAAGCGTCTATCGGTCCACGTGCCTGCTGTCTGTCTATAAATATGAGAAAGTTTTAGGGAGAGACTCTTTACTCTCTTATCTTGTTTAAGCTTTTCTTTCCCTAGCTGCCGTCTTCTTCTCCTTCGATCATCAATGGCTCCCAAGACTTCTAAGGCCTCCTCTAGCGCTGCGGTGAAGGGTAAGGGAGCGGCTTCTTCATCGGCTGCGGTGCCCCCAGTTTACTCTGATGTTCACCCCGCCATTGCTGGTAAGATTTGTTTGGAAGAAAATTGCATGGACTCAAACCCTAACCATAACGGCTATGTCGCATGTTTATGTGCGAGTCCTTCTTCGTCTTTATGGAACTGTTCAAGTTCATTGTGATGATACTATGCTGTATGTGCCGCATGTGAGTCATCTTGTGGCTGCATCAGCACTTTGTAAATTGGGACGCATGAAGACCCATCGAACAGTACCGTATAAGCTTTCTCTTGAACTGTACCGCATGAGACCCCACCAAATCAGAGCCGCATAAGCTCTGTTAAACTGGACCGTATAAGCACTCGCTAAACAGAGCCGCATAAGCTCACTTGAACTGGGCCGCATAAGCACCCGCTGAATCAGAGCCGCATAAGACCCCACCAAACCAGAGCCGCATAAGTCCTGTTGAACTGGACCGCATAAGCACCCTCTAGACAGAGCCGCATGAGCTCACTTGAACTGGGCCGCATAAGCACCCGCTGAATCAGAGCCGCATAAGACCCCACCAAACCAGAACCGCATAAGCCCTACTGAACTGGACCGCATGAGCTCTCTTGAACTGGGCCGCATAAGCACCTGCTGAATCAGAGCCGTATAAGCCGTGTTAAACTGAGCCGCATGAGGCCGCGTTAAATCAGAGCCACATAAGCGCTTCTAAACCGTGCCGTATGAACACTCGCTAAATCAAGCCGTATATGCTCACTTGAACTGGGCCGCATGAGGCCTCGCCAAAAATAGAGCCGCATAAGCCAAGAAATACTAAGTGGTTTTACTTGGCCATCTTCTAACTTGTTTTCTTTATCTTTTTTCAGTGAATCTGCCAGTCAATCCTGCGGAAGAGCCCTTGGTAGGTTCAGCTCAATCTACTATAGGTATGCGGTTTGACCACATAGTCCAGTATGTGGTAAACCAGCTTCCCAAAGATGAGCCTGTGGAGAGGCTGAATGCTATCAAGAACCAGTCCTTTTACTTTCTCTATGCCATGATGAACTCGGGGTGATCGGGGAGAGAATTCCTGAAGCCTGAGTTCCTCTTCGGGGATGCCTTGACTGTGAAGAACCCCTAAGTTCTGGATATATCCGAGAGCTAGAGCTTCACTTCTAACGGAATGGCAATCCATATTCCTCAGATGGAGCGTCATTTTCTGCTGTCATGGTTTGACATGCTGCCGATGGACAGAAAGATGGTGGACTCCTTAACTCCCAGCCAGTCGAAGATGTTTGTGGATAACATCCATTATAACAAAAATTTGGGGTCAGTATATGCGGGCAAGGTATCGATCAGTTGCTACGCGATGGGGTTGGCCCCGGGTACCTTCTCAAATGTGCAGGGTCCAATTTTAAGTTCTCTCAAGCCGACACTTTTCTGAACCAACTTGCTAGGAAGGGGTCCTATCCAGTTGGCCGATTGGCGTTGTTGAACTGGATAAACCCCATCCTCTCGTGGGCCAATTTGACAATGTGGATTCTGCGGAAGTATGAGACTCTCCTTCGTGAGATCGGCCTCTATCACGCCATTCGGGGCACCTGTCACGGTCAGCCCATAAATAAGATGCTGTTATGGCTCTCTTGGAGATGTACAACCGGCGGACGGGAACCTTCTTCACGCCTGGAGGAGAGATGGGACTCGCTCTCCACGAGATGCATGCAGTTTCTAATCTGTCCTGGGGGAAAGAAGTATTTGAAGTGTATACTCCGACGAACGAAGAGTTCGAGGATTTGGATCGGCGGTTCCCGGGCTTTGTTGCCATATACCGGGAACTACTATGTCATCACAGTACCTGCCACCAGACGTCCATCAAGAAGGACGGTAGGTCGGAAGGGAACCTTCCTCACACCCGGACATGGCTCACACATCTTTTTATGCTAGGTGCCTCAAGCCGGGTTTTCCCTAGAAATCCTCAAACCTAGGAAGAAGTTCAGGACCTGGTGTCGACTGCCAAGAGGTCACGGGCCACCGACGACAGGTTTGGGAGTCGCATTGACTCCTTCAGTTATTTTTATCAGGGTACTCAGCAGCTGTCAGAGAAAGCACTCCTGGCAGGGTTCCTGATGGTGTGGCTGCGGAATTGCGTGGTCTCGGGAGGGGCTGGTTCTATTGAGAGGATCAGCCGTAACTTTATCCTCCCTGCCGTGAAGCTGGTCTTCGGGGCTAGACTAGCTCTTCTTTCGGCCATGGTGTGTAGTGTACACCGTAGCCTTCGTGCCTTCTCGTCCAAGGTCATCGCCCATGACACGGCGAAGGACTTTGAACGCGTTGAACTGCCCTATCATTATCTGATGGGGTGGTTGTTGATGCACTACCGGTCTTTGATGAGGCCTGGTGCAGAAGACAGCGTTACGGCTGATGATGCCTTTATCTTCCAATATCACCATCAGCCCTGGGAGTGTAGCACTATGCCAGCCTGTCGGAGGGCTCTGGCGAGCGTGGACGGATACAACATTTTTGTGTCTGTTTCTCGTTTTATCGATGAAGAAGTAAGGGGCATACATATTGATGGTATCGGGCCTCCTCACCTCTTACCTGAGAAGATGCTTCTTTGGTTGCATAACATCCGTCCCGCGTACCTAGTATACCGCAACCGCAATACTGTCTACTTGGAGCCCTACTTGCCCAGTAGGTTCTTCCGATAGTTTGGGTATAGTCAGCTACTCTTGGACAGTCCCAGCGCTTGCCTGGGTTTTGAAGGTAGCGTGCTTGATGGCATCAGGGCCTGGCATTATTATGACACGGTTCACACCCGTACGAGCTTTTCAGTTCCTGATGCTGAGGTGCCATGAGAGATTTTGTATTTGGCGGCCCTATACCATGTTACGGCAAGCAGGCCTCCTGTTAGCTTTTACCCGAGTACCAGCTTTATTGTTGGTACAGGCTTGGCGGAGAAGCCCCGGGGTCCAAGGTGAGGAAGAAGCGGGAGAACATAGTTGCTTTATCGGACTCAGAGTCTGCCGATGTGGATGAAGAGGATGACGAGCATGACCCTGATAACTCTCTTCCTCCTGCTGATGAGGTGGTGGCGGATCAGCCGCCGGTCGTTCCTGGTCCTTCGCGCAAGCAAAGTAGGCCTGAGCCTGCCGTTAGCAGTAGGACATACTCCGTGAAACGGACTGCGTCTAAACCTCGCAGGCTGCTCATCAAGGAGAGAGACGAGGATGACACCGTTTCAGAGATGAATTGAATTACAACCATCTTCTTCTTTAGCTCTTCTTTTGAACTATGCCCTAATCATTTACTTTTCTTTGCAGGCGTCGAAAGAATCGAACCCTCGAGAACCGGTCCCTGACTCTGAAGTCGACCCGGCCTTGACCACTTTGATTAGTGACATGTGTGTCGAGATTATTTCTGCCGTGGTTCTTCCGGTGACGGCTGAGGCTCCTCCCGTTGCTGAGGTCTCAACCCAGGGTGACGTAGAATCTGCTGACCCCGTCCTCGAGGCTACTGAACTTCAGCCGGGGGATACTGATCCTGTTGTATCTCCTTCCGGGGCGGCTGGGGCAGTTGAACCAGTTGCCTTCGGGTCGGATGTGGCTGGTGAGGAGGCTACGGTGGCTGAGAGCGAACCTCATTCCCAGCAAATCTCCCCTGGTAAGCTAATTCAAATCTTGACCAGCGAGGAGATTCATTCGCTCTATCATCACATCCTTCGGGTTAAGTTGATTGATAGTTGCTTCGGACATACAGGTCCTACTCCTTCACTGCCAACGATGGACACTATCAGAGGAGAGCTGGACAGAAAGAATTTGGTGGAAGAGAGTGTGCCTCTTCTAACTTATATTGAGGGGCCTTCCGCTGAATCGAGTTCGGGAGAGCAGACGGCGGAACGGCCGGGGCGGGAAGAAATGGTCCCTGCCCTTTCCTCTGTTCATGTGGTTCCGGGGCTCGACCTTTCTGCCCTGCCGAGTCTCCAAACCCTTCGGGCCACGGAGGAGGAATTGGCCGCTATTCAAGCGTCCTTTCGCTCGGAACTTGTTTTCCTTGTGGCGGAGGCAGCAAATTCCGGTGCATCTTCTTCGTCCCTGCCGGCTACCCTTCATTTGACGCCGTCTTCTACGAAAGTTCTGGATGAAGCGTCAAAAGATGTGGTTGACAGTTTTTACCGCCATCTGAGGTGAGGAATCGAGGCTGCGGTGGAGAGGGGGACCGCTTTTGCCTTGGCCCGTCAATGCGCCCGGGGCCAGATCGAAATCCTTAGAACCCTCCCAGGCGGGGCAGGGATAGTTGAGCACCTGGAGCCCAAATACTGGAGGCCGATCAGCTTGTGGCCCAGTTTCAAGTGCTGAGGCAAGTTGATCTGTCTGCAGCAATAGATCCAGAGCGCGCCTTTCTCATAACTACCATGGAAAAGGTGAGGGTTTCTCGGGATTCGGCCAAACCGATTATAATGGGGGACCTCTACCGCCTGTCTCTGCAGTATAATCAATTGAGCCGCAGGGGAGAGGATTGTATGGCTCGGGAAGCGGTCGCCTTCCGTGGGGTAATTGATACGAGAGAGCAGATCCTCGAACTTCAGAGAAAACTGACTTTCTTGGAATCTGAGCTCTAGGCCGCCCGCACGGATAAGGAGCTGGTTGTTCAGGAAGCTGACAAGGTCACTCGAGCTTCTGCTGGCTTGGAGCATGCTCTGGAGAAGCTTAAAGAGGGCTGGCGGGCTCACTTACATCTGGAGGATGCGAAACGGCTAACTCAGGAGGCCGAGCGCCGGGCCAAGCAGCGATTTGAGCGGTCGACTGCCTTACTGAGGGACCGTCTCAGGAAGTTATGTGTCGCCGAACCATAGCCGGCATTTTCTTTATTTATATTCTTTCTTTTTTGAGAGGGACGTAGTCCCAGAACATGTAGTACCTTTGACTTCCAAATAAAAGAGTATGTTTTATTTTACCCTTCATTTCTATTGCTTGTTGCGTTTGTGGTGATATGGTATTTGCCCCATTGGGGGACTATTTGTGGACCTATTACCCTTGGCATACCTTGGTTTTAGGTACGGATAACAATTTTGATAGGGATACTTAGAACAATTCTACAGTAAGGTGGCCATGGAAGTTCTTGGTATCGGGAGAAAGAATGCCATGGAGCAGCTGGGCTCCCGGGGCATGATGAGAAATGAGGCACATGTACTAGAAAACTTAGTACATCATTTGTGGTCAGCATAGGACATTTATGGTCAACAGAGGACATTTATGGACCTATTATCCTTGGCGTACTCCGGTCTTGGGTACGGATAATAGGTCGAGAGAAAACCAACATACTTATTCAGAGGTATTGAGGACGTGGTAAATATGGTGGTTTCTTTAATGAAGCCTTCCTACTCAGAGGTAATGAGGACGTGGCAGGAGTGGACTCCATGAAGGGTACATAGAACAACTCAGAGGTAATATGGACATGGAAGTTCTACGTGAGGGGGTGATTTATTTTTTGGCAGAAGCGAAACAACTCAGAGGTAACATCGAAGTGGTTGTTTCGAGAAATTTGTGGATCTGTTATCCTGTTTATGCACTGAAAGTGCGGGCATTAGATCATGAAGAAGATGCTTTATGGGAAGGAAGTTCAGAGGTATGATCATACATGACTTACTACCCAGAAGATGCGATGTAGATTCATTTGGATTTACCGGAGTGTAAGTTCAGCGGTACCTAAGGGCACATAACTTAACAGTCTGGTAAATTTAGAGGATATCGTTTAGACATAATACTTCTTCAGGAACTTGCCGTTGACGGGCAACATGAGCAAGTCTCCGTTTTGTTTGGCGAGACGGTAAGCACCATTGGAGAATACTGTCATGACCCGTACCCACCGTGAGGGTACGAAAACGTAACAACGCCCAACCTACGCCGCAGTATCGGCGGTAGAACGCTGTTCTAGGTCATGAACTATAACTACATAACATGAAATATACTCTCCAGAAGGAGGCCAACACCGAGGTACAACTCAATCACAATCTAAGGTAGAGTGTAGCACGATGGAAATAGATAAGAAATCCTCAACTGAGGTACAGCAAAAATAGAATACAAGTCTCATCATCTCTAAAATATACAACTCTAAAAATAAAGACAACAACTAAGCATGAAAAGAAGGAACAGTCTAAGCTATCTACACTATACAAGGTATCATCCTGAGCAGCTGCCTGAACCTCCCCAGGGGTCCAGGTCGCGAGTGTCAACTAGACAAACTCCAAGTAAGGGTGCAGGGTTCCTCATCATCCTCTGTAAAATTTTCAATAGGTCCAGTCAGGACGGGATCGAGCACAAAACATCTCACGCAGTTCATATAATTTTAGGAAATATAAAGCATGCAATAGAGTAAGGTACATGAAACGCTGAAAGAAAGAAGTGTATAAAAAATAGTAGAAATTTGATAAAAGGAAATATCTAAATATGATAAGTAAGAACTGTAAGCCTACTGTGATTTAGAGTACAATATGGTTATGTAAACGGTCTAGGAAAATGCAATGGTAACTCCATTGTACGTGGGTGTACAATAGACATATACAATAGTTATACAATCTTGTACAATAGGATTTGATTACATAACCAATTCTACTCCCCCTCCCCAATCAATACACAAGGATCCACTCCAGTTACGTTATCTTGCACAATAGTGTACAATGTTATACAATAGATGTACAATATTATACAATATGTGTACAATGTTATACAATAGTTGTGCAATGTTATAAATAGTGTACAATGGTCTATCCTTGGAACTCATGTGATAATGAGAGTACAGTATACACAATGAGTGTACAAGGATATAGGTATTCAGTAAATACAATATGGAAGTGAAACACACATCACAATATGTATCTAGTGAATACAAGGGGATAACATCCCAAAAGAAGATCCTTATAGTACCAATCCGTGATAACAATCGTGTCAGCATCAAGTACAGTAATCTAGAGCAAGAATGTAAATCCAGGCAAGTATGAAACGGTCAGAGAATATACTCGCCTCGTATCTGAATGTCTGAAGTAAATGTACTGCCTGAGGAGAGGTGTCTGTCTCCTAATCAGAGCAATACAAGTTACAACATTCTAAAATAAAGAAATAGACTGCTACAATGCATCTACATGCTGTCTAGGTCAAACTAGGCTAAAGTCAACACTTGGTCAACTCTAGTCAACTATTTAGTCAAAGCTAGGTCAACTGGGTCAACATAGACTCAATAAAGTCTCACTAGGCCTAACCAGTCTACCCTAGCTAGTACACACCATACAAATCCAAGGCTATACAAGCCAACACAAGTCACTTATCAAGATACATCACATTCATGCATATTCAACATTATATATATATATATATATATATATATATATATATATATATATATATATATATATATATATATATTTTAACATTATATATATATACATATATATATATATATTTTAATATATATATATATATATATATATATATATATATATATATATATATATATAATGTATATATATATAATGTTAAAATATATATATATATATAATGTTAAAATATATATATATATATATATATATATATATATATATATATATATATATGAGTATATGAGAAAAGAACTAACATGTAAAGCTATGTGCGTGTGTGTGAACATGGAGGTGTACATGAAAAGAGAAATCAACACTAGTTATGAGTTTACACTACACATGGCACAAAGCTAACCCATCTACATTACACATGTATTATACTTAACATGCATGGGTACAAGTATACATCTATATACATTAGAGTAGAGACTATTTAAGTTATAACTAACATGCATCTATACTTTACATAAATCTATATATATTATAGCAATCATTTAGAGAAGGATTACATGGCATGGTGGTTGATATAGAGTGGGGTGTCCTTGTGCATATGGTGAAGTTCATTCTCAGTTTAGTTCCACATTTACATATAAACTAAAGTGAGCTATCTCATAAACTGGTGCAACTAACCACATAAAATGAACCATGTTATATGCAATCTGCCATTAAGCCAACATCCCATATGCATACAGCTCATGCATTGTCTAATACTGAAATTAACTAACATTTCGAATTAAGGGGTTGAAGGTTAACATTACATTCATAGACATTCTACTATATTGAAAACTAAAATTGGCTTGGCAATAGGAAAAGGAAGGTATATATGCTTACATGGACAGTTCAGTGTTCGAACAACCTAAAATGAACTAACATTCAATCTAAATATTAGCTATGCATTGGTTCTATGTCTACATATAAAATCTGATTTTGTATTTACAATATTTATACATTATGCATTCATATCTATCATTACATATATACCTTGCATTTATATCTAGCATTCATTATATACGTTCATGCATGCATTGTATATCATTCTTTCATTCATGCATTTATGCATTGCTTACATATATTACATTAATTGCATTCCTACATGCTTGCATTCAACCATATATATACATTAATGTAAATAGGATATATATCATATATATATCATTTCATTCATCTAACATATCGTGCATTATATACTCTATATTCATTTAATATCCATACTACATAGGCTCATAGGTTACACAAAATGCATATATCGTATAGTCACCCTTTTAATTAAAACCAATACTGTACCAATTGGCATTCACTAAATTTCAGGATTAAAGTATGTTATAGTACTTCATGTTAGCTTTCCGAAACTTCAAACGGATCGCATTTTCGTGTCCGGAAGCTCCCGGAATCGCGAAAATACCGAAACGCGTTCGTCTTTCGTACAGCTGACACTCAAATAATTCTACAGAAAGTTATTGAAAGAATTTGGCTTATAAAAATATATATTTGGAAAGCTAACTTCGATACGGTTCTTTTAAAAAAACGAGAGATAAATCGGAGTTATGAGCTAAACGTTATGGCATTTCTAAGTTGTTATTGCTACTAAAAACGTGGATAAAAATTATGACGAATTTGGGTAGTTTGAGACAAAAGAACACAAGTATATAACATAATATATCAAGAACTCACTCTCTACACTAATATATATATATGAGACACTATAGAACACATCTCCAATACAAAAATATGAGATTAAACATGTAATAATTCATTCATACATAACAACAACACATAGTGTGTCCAAATTTGGAGTTTTTCCACATGGACACAACCACAACACAAATGACACTCCTATGACCTCCAAATGGACACGAAATGGACACAAATGGAGATACAACCAAGGGAATCATTCTTATGGGTTCAAAATAGACCTATATGCATGAGAAAATGAAAAGGAGAAGGGATTTATACCTCCCGGTAGATCGAATCGAAGAAAAGCCTTTCCAGAGCGACACCGACACGTAGAGATTCCAAAAGGACACGAACGAGCTCCGAATCCTCCCAACTTGGGTAGATTCCTCTTTGGCTAGAATGGAGAAGAAAAGAAGAAGATTTGGTGGCGAAATGGAAGGATTTGGTGGAGAAATTGCTAGGAATTGCTCTCTAGGAATTTGGGGAAGAACAAGAGAGAGAGTGTGGATGAGAATAATGAAATGAACTTGAGCTTATCCTCTCCCAAAGTGGCTGGCCATACGGGGCTATTTGTTCTATTATGGTAAGGTCCAAAATGCCCCCACTAACCTATTCTATTAGTATTAGGAAAGGGCTAATTGGTTGGGGCTAAATTAGTTATTCTAACGTCTCTAATCACACTAACATTATCCATAATAATTAGTCTAACCTCTAACTAAAATATTTCTATCATGTAGGCCACGGCTAACTAATGTGTGGGTCCACTAAAGTCAACACTACCCCGGGTCCCCGTTTCAAGTCGGATTGAGCTGAAATTCGAATCCGACTCAAATAACCCCAAAACAATATTATAAATAATAAAATAAATTTTAACCCCAAAATAATATCATAAATAATAAAATAAATTTTAAAAATATTCAAAAATATAAAATGATAAAAATACCCATGTTTCTGAAAACTGGGGATGACAAATTCCTCGAAATTAAAACCAAACAATAGTAAAATGTCAAAATCACAAGTCATAATTTTAAATAGTTTTAAAATGATTAAAAACCACCAAAAATCATAATATGAAATAATTATCAATAAATAATAATTATAATTACAAAATTTCAAAATTACCCTCATCTGGAAAATTGGGTGTTACAATCCTACCCACCTTATAAAAATTTTGTCCTCGAAATTAAGATGATCGCACCCCCTTCTATGTCAAACATAGGCAAGGGTCAATTACTAGTCAATTTCTCAACATCCAAGTACTTGGTCATCAACTGGTCAACTTCTTAGGGTTTTACCTATGCTAGCTATCTAGGTGTTGGCAACTAGAATTTAGCAAAAGAGAAACTCTATAATAGACTAGCTCTTAACTTCCCAATCCAATCAAGTCACCTATAACTAAATACCAACAAGCTAAGCACATGAATACCAAATACCACACACATACACACACACACACACACACACATATACATATATATATATATATATATATATATATATATATATATATATATATATATATATATATATATATATGCTCAAGAACAACAACCCATCACATATATCCTAAGTATATCATCTATATATATATATATACATGACTGATCAACCAAGGGTTAAGGCAGACTAAACTTATAAGGGTCTGAAACAATGCTTAGAACTAGGCTAAGGATGAATGGTCTGAATCAAGGGGACATGGTATCTAGTGAAGGGTCTGCACACTGCCTATAAAGGTGATCAACATAAAGGAACTCAACACGAAGAGAACTTAACTAAAATGAAAAACTGAACCAAGTATAGGCTAAACAACATGTTTATAACCCTATACAACAATGGCCTATAGATACCAACTAACCTATATCCCATATGCCAATATCATCTGCAATCTATCTATACAAATAGATCTTTCGGTCTTAGGTGAAACTACAACTATACTCAAAGGCAGGCTCTGGTCATGGGTGCCTCACTGGAAAAGGTAGGGGAAAGTAGTAATAATTATCAAGGCTGTAAGGCATATTAACATCCTATGTGTAACTGGTTGGTATAATAGATAACAGGAGAATTATCTGCAATAGGTTGCTATTCTAACACCAATGGTAACTATCACCTCTAGGGTACAGACACTCTACAAGTCATCATACCATTATACTATGAAGGAACTACCTATGAATAAGCTTTACAAAACTAAATATCCCTACTCCTAAGTCATTTATAACAATCAAAAGGGTATGATGTTTAAACCTTCTCAAGATACAATCTGTTAATCATATGCGTCTGTCTAAAATCATGTTGTCCAGAGTCTTCATCATGCTAGTGAGCAAGGCTACGATAATCACAGAGTCCTTGACTAAGGTATGTACCTCTAGGTTCATGGTATTTAAAATTTTTGTACTGCCGCATACGACGGCGAAAACCTTAAATTTCTATACCCGAGAATACATCCAAAATCTGACTACATGTCCTCACTATGCCAACTAACACGACTATCGAGGATTCTAGATTCCATGATTTAGGCGACCTAGTCCATATGATTTTCTCAGAAGAAAAAACAAACACAACAAAAGAGTAACATGACAAAATTAATCAATCAACAAAGAACAAATGGAATCGGATTTCAAGGTAATTATAAAAGACAATTACGGGAATGGAATTGAGAAGAACGGAACTTACAGCAAGATCTCCAATGGTCTGCGCATCTTTGACTGTCCTGACGATAGCTCGCCCTGCTAGTTTTCCCTGGTCTGCTGCTGATGCTGCATAAATCACCACTGCTGAGAGAAATCAGAAATGACGGGAGAAAATCTCTGTACAGATAGAGGTGCACCTCCAATGTAACAGAAACACCAACCTGAATTGGCACAACAGAAGCTGCGGTCTAGAGGCCCTGATGAACAGGACAAGAGGTGGCCAGCCTCTCGATAGTATCCCCCGGAACGAAGCGATGAGATCGTGTCTTCATAACCATCATGAAAACTGATCAAACAAGAAGCAATTTCTGAGAATAAAGCAAAAAATTCAAAGGAGGACAGTTTATATTCAAGGGAAGTCAATAAGTAACAATTTTTGACAAAAAAGGAATCTGATTAAGAGTTTTTCCTAATGTGATTGAGTACCTCCAAAATATCCTAATCCTACTGCAGGCTGTAGTGATACTCTAGTTCGAATACCACCACATAAACTGGACCTGCATGGGCCACCACTAAAAACGTGTCACAACCTGCACCCACCGTGAGGGTACGAAAACGTAACAACGCCCAGCCTATGCCGCAGTATCGACGGTAGAACGTTGTTCTAGGTCATAAACTATAACTATATAACATGAAATATACTCTCCAGAAGGAGGCCAACACCGAGGTACAACTCAATCACAATCTAAGGTAGAATATAGCACGATGGAAATAGATAAGAAATCCTCAACTGAGGTATAACAAAAATGGAATACAAGTCTCATCATCTCTAAAATATACAACTCTGAAAATAAAGACAACAACTAAGCATGAAAAGAAGGAACAGTCTAAGCAATCTACACTATACAAGGTATCATCCTGAGCAGCTGCCTGAACCTCCCCAGGGGTCTAGGTCGCGAGTGTCAACTAGGCAAACTCCAAGTAAGGGTGTAGGGTTCCTCATCATCTTCTGTAAAATTTTTAACAGGTCCAGTCAGGACGGAAGCAAGTACAAAATATCTCACGCAGTTCATATCATGTTAGAAAACATAAAGCATGCAATAGAGTAAGGTACATAAAATGCTGAAAGAAAGAAGTGTATGAAAAACAGTAGAGATTTGATAACAGGAAATATCTAAATATGATAAGTAAGAACTGTAAGCCTACTGTTATTTAGAGTACAATATGGTTATGTAAACGGTCTAGGAAAATGCAATGGTAACTCCATTGTACGTGGGTGTACAATAGATATATACAATAGTTATACAATCTTGTACAATAGGATTTGATTACATAACCAATTCTACTCCCCCTCCCCAATCAATACACAAGGATCTACTCCAGTTATGTTATCTTGCACAATAGTGTACAATGTTATACAATGGATGTACAATATTATACAATAGGTGTACAATGTTATACAATAGTTGTACAATGTTATACAATAGTGTACAATGGTCTATCCCTGTAACTCATGTGATAATGAGAGTACAATATGCACAATGAGTGTAAAAGGATATTGATATTCAATAAATACAATATGGATGTAAAGCGCCCATCATAATATGTATCTAGTGAAAACAAGGGGATAACATCCCAAAAGAAGATTCTTATAGTACCAATCCGTGATAACAATCGTGTCAGCATTAAGTACAGTAATCTAGAGCAAGAATGTAAATCCAGGCAAGTATGAAACGGTCAGAGAATGTACTCGCCTCGTATCTGAATGTCTGAAGTAAATGTACTGCCTGAGGAGAGGTGTCTGTCACCTAATCAGAGCAACACAAGTTACAACATGTCTAAAAAAAGAAAATAGACTGCTACAATGCATCTACATGCTATCTAGGTCAAACTAGGCTAAAGTCAACACTTGGTCAACTCTAGTCAACTATCTAGTCAAAGCTAGGTCAACTGGGTCAACATAGACTCAATGAAGTCTCACTAGGCCTAACCAATCTACCCTAGCTAGTACACACCATACAAATCCAAGGCTATACAAGCCAACATAAGTCACATATCAAGATACATCATATTCATGCATATTCAACATTATATATATATATATATATATATATATATATATATATATATATATGAGAAAAGAACTAACATGTAAAGCTATGTGTGTGTGTGTATGAACATGGGGGTGTACATGAAAAGAGAAATCAATACTAGTTATGAGTTTACACTACACATGGCACAAAGCTAACCCATCTACATTGTACATGTATTATACTTAACATGCAAGGGTACAAGTATACATCTATATACATTAGAGTAGAGACTATTTAAGTTATAACTAACATGCATCTATACTTTACATAAATCTATATATATTATAGCAATCATTTAGAGAAGGGTTACATGGCATGGTGGTTGATATAGAGTGGGGTGTCCTTGTGCAGAGGGTGAAGTTCATTCTCAGTTTAGTTCCACATTTACATATAAACTAAAGTGAGCTATCCCATAAACTGGTGTAACTAACCACATAAAATGAACCATGTTATATGAAATCTGCCATTAAGCCAACATCCCATATGCATACAGCTCATGCATTGTCTAATACTGAAATTAACTAATATTTCGAATTAAGGGGTTGAAGGTTAACATTACATTCATAGACATTCCACTATATTGAAAACTAAAATTGGCTTGGCAATAGGAAAAGGAAGGTATATATGCTTACATGGACAGTTCAGTGTTCGAACAACCTAAAATGAACTAACATTCAATCTAAATATCAGCTATGCATTGGTTCCATGTCTACATATGAAATCTGATATTGCATTTACAATATTTATACATTATGCATTCATATCTATCATTACATATATACCTTGCATTTATATCTAGCATTCATTATATACTTTCATGCATGCATTGTATATCATTCTTTCATTCATGCATTTATGCATTGCTTACATATATTACATTAATTGCATTCCTACATGCTTGCATTCAACCATATATATACATTAATGTAAATAGGATATATATCATATATATATCATTTCATTCATCTAACATATCATGCATTACATACTCTATATTCATTTAATAACCATACTACATAGGCTCATAGGTTACACAAAATGCATATATCGTATAGTCATCCTTTTACTTAAAACCAATACTGTACCAATTGGCATTCACTAAATTCTAGGATTAAAGTATGTTATAGTAATTCATGTTAGCTTTCCGAAACTTCAAACGGATCGCATTTTCGTGTCCGGAAGCTCCCGAAATCGCGAAAATACCGAAACACGTTCGTTTTTCATACAGCTGACACTCAAATAATTCTACAAAAAGTTACAGAAAGAATTTGGCTTATTAAAATATATATTTCGAAAGCTAACTTCTATACGGTTCTTTTAAAAAAAACGGAAGATAAATCGGAGTTATGAGCTAAAAGTTATGGCATTTCTAAGTTGCTATTGCAACTAAAAACGTGGATAAAAATTATGACGAATTTGGGTAGTTTGAGACAAAAGAACACAAGTATATAACATAATATATCAAGAACTCACTCTCTACACTAATATATATATATATGAGACACTATAGAACACATCTCCAATACAAAAATATGAGATTAAACATGTAATAATTCATTCATACTTAACAACAACACATAGTGTGTCCAAATTTGGGGTTTTCCCACATGGACACAACCACAACACAAAGGACACTCCTATGACCTCCAAATGGACACAAAATAGACACAAATGGTGATACAACCATGGGGATCATTCGTATGGGTTCAAAATAGACCTATATGCATGAGAAAATAAAAAGAAGAAGGGATTTATACCTCCCGGTAGATCGAATCGAAGAAAAGCCTTCCCAGAGCGACACCGACACGTAGAGATTCCAAAAGGACACGAACGAGCTCCGAATCCTCCCAAACTTGGGTAGCTTCCTCCTTGGCTAGAATAGAGAAGAAAAGAAGAAGATTTGGTGGCAAAATGGAAGGATTTGGTAGAGAAATTGCTAAGGATCGCTCTCTAGAAATTTGGGGAAGAACAAGAGAGAGAGTGTGGATGAGAATAATGAAATAAACTTGAGCCTATCCTCTTCCAAAGTGGCTGGCCATATGGGGCTATTTGTCCTATTATGGTAAGGTCCAAAATGCCCCCACTAACCTATTCTATTAGTATTAGGAAAGGGCTAATTGGTTGGGGCTAAATTAGTTATTCTAAAGTCTCTAATCACACTAACCTTATCCATAATAATTAGTCTAACCTCTAACTAAAATATTTCTATCATGTGGGCCATGGCTAACTAATGTGTGGGTCCACTAAAGTCAACACTACCTCCGGGTCCCCGTTTCAAGTCGGATTGAGCTGAAATTCGAACCTGACTCAAATAACCCCAAAACAATATCATAAATAATAATATAAATTTTAACCCCAAAATAATATCATAAATAATAAAATAAATTTTAAAAATATTCAAAAATATAAAATGACAAAAATACCCATGTTTTTGAAAACTGGGGATGACAAATTCCTCGAAATTAAAATCAAACAATAGTAAAATGTCAAAATCACAAGTCATAATTTTAAATAGTTTTAAAATGATTAAAAATTACCAAAAATCATGATATGAAATAATTATCAATAAATAATAATTATAATTACAAAATTTCAAAATTACCCTCATCTGGAAAATTGGGTGTTACAATCCTACCCACCTTATAAAAATTTTGTCCTCGAAATTAAGATGATCGTACCCCCTTCTATGTCAAACATAGTCAAGGGTCAATCACTAGTCAATTTCTCAACATCCAAGTACTTGGTCATCAATTGGTCAACTTCTTAGGGTTTTACCTATGCTAGCTATCTAGGTGTTGGCAAATAGAATTTAGCAAAAGAGAAACTCTATAATAGACTAGCTCTTAACTTCCCAATCCTATCAAGTCACCTATAACTAAATACCAACAAGCTAAGCACATGAATACCAAATACCACACACACACACACACACACACACACACACACACACACACACAAATATATATATATATATATATATATATATATATATATATATATATATATATATATATATATATAAATGTATATATATATATATATATGCTCAAGAACAACAACCCATCACATATATCCTAACTATATCATCTATATATATATACATGACTGATCAACCAAGGGTTAAGGCAGACTAAACTTGTAAGGGTCTGAAACAATGCTTAGAACTAGGCTAAGGACGAATGGTCTAAATCAAGAGGACATGGTATCTAGTGAAGGGTCTGCACACTGCCTATAAAGGTGATCAACATAAAGGAACTCAACACGAAGAGAACTTAACTAAAATGGAAAAGTGAACCAAGTATAGGCTAAACAACATGTTTATAACCCTATACAACAATGGCCTATAGATACCAACTAACCTATATCCCATATGCCAATATCATCTGCAATCTATCTATACAAATAGACCTCTCGATCTTAGGTGAAACTACAACTATACTCACAGGCAGGCTCTGGTCATGGGTGCCTCACTGGAAAAGGTAGGGGAAAGTAGTAATAATCATCAAGGCTGTAAGGCATACTAACATCCTATGTGTAACTGGTTGGTATTATAGATAACAGGAGAATTATCTGCAATAGGTTGCTATTCTAACACCAATGCTAACTATCACCTCTAGGGTACAGACACTCTACAAGTCCTCATACCATTATACTATGAAGGAACTACCTATGAATAAGCTCTACAAAACTAAATATCCCTACTCCTAAGTCATTTATAACAATCAAAAGGGTATGATGTTTAAACCTTCTCAAGATACAATCTGTTAATCATATGCGTCTGTCCAAAATCATGTTGTCTAGAGTCTTCATCATGCTAGTGAGCAAGGCTACGATAATCACAGAGTCCTTGACTAAGGTACGTGCCTCTAGGTTCATGGTATTTAAAATTTTTGCACTGTCGCATGCGATGGCAAAAACCTTAAATTTTCATACCCGTGAATACATCCAAAATCTGACTACATGTCCTCACTATGCCAACTAACACGACTATCGAGGATTCTAGATTCCATGATTTAGGCTTCCTAGCCCATATGATTTTCTCAG
Source organism: Iris pallida (assembly GCA_029216955.1). Taxonomy (NCBI): domain Eukaryota; kingdom Viridiplantae; phylum Streptophyta; class Magnoliopsida; order Asparagales; family Iridaceae; genus Iris; species Iris pallida. The sequence continues at coordinate 4,403,307 of JANAVB010008798.1, read as the reverse complement.
AAGAAAAAACAAACACAACAAAAGAGTAACATGACAAAATTAATCAATCAACAAGGAACAGATGGAATCGGATTTCAAGGTAATTATAAAAGACAATTACGGGAATGGAATTAAGAAGAACGGAACTTGCAGCAAGATCTCTAATGGTCTGCGCATCCTTGACTGTCCTGACGATAGCTAACCCTGTTAGTTTTCCCTGGTCTGCTGCTGATGCTGCATGAATCACCACTGCTGAGAAAAATCAGAAATGACGGGAGAAAATCTCTGTACAGATAGAGGTGCACCTCTAATGTAGCAGAAACGCCAAGCTGAATCGGCACAACAGAAGCTGCGGTCTAGAGGCCCTGATGAACAGGACGAGAGGTGGCCAGCCTCTCGATAGTATCCCCCGAACCGAAGCGATGAGATGGTGTCTTCATAACCATCATGAAAACTGATCAAACAAGAAACAATTTCTGAGAATGAAGCAAAAAATTCAAAGGAGGACAGTTTATATTCAAGGGAAGTCAATAAGCAACAATTTTTGACAAAAAGGAATCTGATTAAGAGTTTTTCCTAATGTGATTGAGTACCTCCAAAATATCCTAATCCTACTGCAGGCTGTAGTGATACTCTAGTTCGAATACCACTACATAAACTGGACCTGCATGGGCCACCACTAAAAATGTGTCACAACCTGCACCCACAGAGAGGGTACGAGAACGTAACAATGCCCAGCCTACGCCGCAGTATCGACGGTAGAACGTTGTTCTAGGTCATGAACTATAACTACATAACATGAAATATACTCTCCAAAAGGAGGCCAACACTGAGGTACAACTCAATCACAATCTAAGGTAGAATGTAGCACGATAGAAATAGATAAGAAATCCTTAACTGAGGTACAACAAAAATGGAATACAAGTCTCATCATCTCTAAAATATACAACTCTGAAAATAAAGACAACAACTAAGCATGAAAAGAAGGAACAATCTAAGCTATCTACACTATACAAGGTATCATCCTGAGCAGCTGCCTGAACCTCCCCAGGGGTCCAGGTCGCGAGTGTCAACTAGGCAAACTCCAAGTAAGGGTGCAGGGTTCCTCATCATCCTCTATAAAATTTTTAACAGGTCCAGTCAGGACGGGAGCGAGCACAAAACATCTCACGTAGTTCATATCATGTTAGGAAATATAAAGCATGCAATAGAGTAAGGTACATGAAACGCTGAAAGAAAGAAGTGTATGAAAAACAGTAGAGATTTGATAACAGGAAATATCTAAATATGATAAGTAAGAACTGTAAGCCTACTGTGATTTAGAGTACAATATGGTTATGTAAACGGTCTAGAAAAATGCAATGATAACTCCATTGTACGTGGGTGTACAATAGACATATACAATAGTTATACAATCTTGTACAATAGGATTTGATTACATAACCAATTCTACTCCCCCTCCCCAATCAATACACAAGGATCCACTCCAGTTACGTTATCTTGCATAATAGTATACAATGTTATACAATGGATGTACAATATTATACAATAGGTGTACAATATTATATAATGTTATACAATAGTGTACGATGGTCTATCCCTGTAACTCATGTGATAATGAGAGTACAATATGCACAATGAGTGTACAAGGATATAGTTATTCAATAAATACAATATGGAAGTGAAACGCACATCACAATATGTATCTAGTGAATACAAGGGAATAACATCCCAAAAGAAGATTCTTATAGTACCAATCCGTGATAACAATCGTGTCAGCATCAAGTACAGTAATCTAAAGCAAGAATGTAAATCCAGGTAAGTATAAAATGGTCAGAGAATGTACTCGCCTCGTATCTGAATGTCTGAAGTAAATGTACTGCCTGAGGAGAGGTGTCTGTCTCCTAATCAGAGCAACACAAGTTACAACATGTCTAAAATAAGAAAATAGACTGCAACAATGCATCTACATGCTGTCTAGGTCAAACTAGGCTAAAGTCAACACTTGGTCAACTCTAGTCAACTATCTAGTCAAAGCTAGGTCAACTGGGTCAACATAGACTCAATGAAGTCTCACTAGGCCTAACCAGTCTACCCTAGCTAGTACACACCATACAAATCCAAGGCTATACAAGCCAACACAAGTCACATATCAAGATACATCACATTCATGAATATTCAACATTATATATATATATATATATATATATATATATATATATATAAAGAAAAAAAATATATATAAATATATATATATATATATATAAATATATATATATATATGAAAAAAATATATATATATGAGAAAAGAACTAACATGTAAAGCTATGTGTGTGTGTGTGTGAACATGGAGGTGAAATCAACACTAGTTATGAGTTTACACTACCCATGGCACAAAGCTAACCCATCCACATTACACATGTATTATACTTAACATGCATGGGTACAAGTATACATCTATATACATTAGAGTAGAGACTATTTAAGTTATAACTAACATGCATCTATACTTTACATAAATCTATATATATTATAGCAATCATTTAGAGAAGGGTTACATGGCATGGTGGTTGATATAGAGTGGGGTGTCCTTGTGCAGATGGTGAAGTTCATTCTCAGTTTAGTTGCACATTTACATATAAACTAAAGTGAGCTATCCCATAAACTGGTGTAACTAACCACATAAAATGAACCATGTTATATGAAATATGCCATTAAGCCAACATCCCATATGCATACAGCTCATACATTGTCTAATACTGAAATTAACTAACATTTCGAATTAAGGGGTTGAAGGTTAACATTACATTCATAGACATTCCACTATATTGAAAACTAAAATTGGCTTGGCAATAGGAAAAGGATGGTATATATGCTTACATGGACAGTTCAATGTTCGAACAACCTAAAATGAACTAACATTCAATCTAAATATCAGCTATGCATTGGTTCTATGTCTACATATGAAATCTGATATTGCATTTACAATATTTATACATTATGAATTCATATCTATCATTACATATATACCTTGCATTTATATCTAGCATTCATTATATACTTTCATGCATGCATTGTATATCATTTTTTCATTCATGCATTTATGCATTGCTTACATATATTACATTAATTGCATTCCTACATGCTTGGATTCAACCATATATATACATTAATGTAAATAGGATATATATCATATATATATTATTTCATTCATCTAACATATCATGCATTACATACTCTATATTCATTTAATATCCATACTACATAGGCTCATAGGTTACACAAAATGCATATATCGTATAGTCACCCTTTTACTTAAAACCAATACTGTACCAATTGGGCATTCACTAAATTCTAGGATTAAAGTATGTTTTAGTACTTCATGTTAGCTTTTCAAAACTTCAAACGGATCGCATTTTCATGTCCGGAAGCTTCCGGAATCGCGAAAATACCGAAACGCGTTCGTCTTTCGTACAGCTGACACTCAAATAATTTTACAGAAAGTTACAAAAAGAATTTGGATTATTAAAATATATATTTGGAAATCTAACTTCGATACGGTTCTTTAAACAAAAACGGAAGATAAATCGGAGTTATGAGCTAAAAGTTATGGCATTTCTAAGTTGCTATTGCTACTAAAAACGTGGATAAAAATTATGACGAATTTGGGTAGTTTGAGACAAAAGAACACAAGTATATAACATAATATATCAAGAACTCACTCTCTACACTAATATATATATATATGAGACACTATAGAACACATCTCCAATACAAAAATATGAGATTAAACATGTAATAATTCATTCATACATAACAACAACACATAGTGTGTCCAAATTTGGGGTTTTCCCACATGGACACAACCACAACACAAAGGACACTCCTATGACCTCCAAATGGACACGAAATGGACACAAATGGAGATACAACCATGAGGATCATTCCTATGGGTTCAAAATAGACCTATATGCATGAGAAAATAAAAAGGAGAAGGGATTTATACCTCCCGGTAGATCGAATCGAAAAAAAGCCTTCCCGGAGCGACACCGACACGTAGAGATTCCAAAAGGACACGAACGAGCTTCGAATCCTCCCAAACTTGGGTAGCTTCCTCCTTGGCTAGAATAGAGAAGAAAAGAAGAAGATTTGGTGGCAAAATGGAAGGATTTGGTAGAGAAATAGCTAGGGATTGCTCTCTAGGAATTTGGGGAAGAACAAGAGAGAGTGTGGATGAGAATAATGAAATGAACTTGAGCCTATCCTCTTCCAAAGTGGCTGGCCACATGGGGCTATTTTTCATATTATGGTAATGTCCAAAATGCCTCCACTAACCTATTCTATTAGTATTAGGAAAGGGCTAATTGGTTGGGGCTAAATTAGTCATTATAAAGTCTCTAATCACACTAACCTTATCCATAATAATTAGTCTAACCTCTAACTAAAATATTTCTATCATGTGGGCCACGGCTAACTAATGTGTGGGTCCACTAAAGTCAACACTACCCCCTGGTCCCCGTTTCAAGTCGGATTGAGCTAAAATTCGAACCCGACTCAAATAACCCCAAAACAATATCATAAATAATAAAATAAATTTTAACCCCAAAATAATATCATAAATAATAAAATAAATTTTAAAAATATTCAAAAATATAAAATGACAAAAATATCCATGTTTCTGAAAACTGGGGATGACAAATTCCTCGAAATTAAAACCAAACAATAGTAAAATGTCAAAATCACAAGTCATAATTTTAAATAGTTTTAAAATGATTAAAAATTACCAAAAATCATAATATGAAATAATTATCAATAAATAATAATTATAATTACAAAATTTCAAAATTACCCTCATCTGGAAAATTGGGTGTTACAATCCTACCCACCTTATTAAAATTTCGTCCTCGAAATTAAGATGATCGCACCCCCTTCTAGGTCAAACATAGTCAAGGGTCAATCACTAGTCAATTTCTCAACATCCAAGTACTTGGTCATCAACTGGTCAACTTCTTAGGATTTTACCTATGCTAGCTATCTAGGTGTTGGCAACTAGAATTTAGCAAAAGAGAAACTCTATAATAGACTAGCTCTTAACTTTCCAATCCTATCAAGTCACCTATAACTAAATACCAACAAGCTAAGCACATGAATACCAAATACCATATATATATATATATATATATATATATATATATATATATGCTCAAGAACAACAACCCATCACATATATCCTAAGTATATCATCTATATATATACATGACTGATCAACCAAGGGTTAAGGCAGACTAAACTTATAAGGGTTTGAAACATTGCTTAGAACCAGGCTAAGGATGCATGGTCTGAATCAAGGGGACATGGTATCTAGTGAAGGGTCTGCACACTGCCTATAAAGGTGATCAACATAAAGGAACTCAACACGAAGAGAACTTAACTAAAATGGAAAACTGAACCAAGTATAGGCTAAACAACATGTTTATAACCCTATACAACAATGGCCTATAGATACCAACTAACCTATATCCCATATGCCAATATCATCTGCAATCTATCTATACAAATAGACCTCTCGGTCTTAGGTGAAACTACAACTATACTCAAAGGCAGGCTTTGGTCATGGGTGCCTCACTGGAAAAGGGTATGATGTTTAAATCTTCTCAAGATACAATCTGTTAATCATATGTGTCTGTCCAAAATCATGTTGTCCAGAGTCTTCATCATGCTAGTGAGCAAGGCTACGATAATCACAGAGTCCTTGACAAAGGTACGTACCTCTAGGTTCATGGTATTTAAAATTTTTGCACTGTCGCATGCGACGGCAAAAACCTTTAATTTCTATACCCGAGAATACATCCAAAATCTGACTACATGTCCTCACTATGCCAACTAACACGACTATCGAGGATTATAGATTCTATGATTTAGGCGACCTAGCCCATATGATTTTCTCAGAAGAAAAAACAAACACAACAAAAGAGTAACATGACAATATAAATCAATCAACAAGGAACAGATGGAATCGGATTTCAAGGTAATTATAAAAGACAATTGCGGGAATGGAATTGAGAAGAACGGAACTTGCAGCAAGATCTCCAATGGTCTGCGCATCCTTGACTGTCCTGACGATAGCTCGCCCTGCTAGTTTTCCCTGGTCTGCTGCTGATGCTGCATGAATCACCACTGCTGAGAGAAATCAGAAATGACGAGAGAAAATATCTGCACAGATAGAGGTGCACCTCCAATGTAACAGAAACGCCAACCTGAGTCGGCACAACAGAAGCTGCGGTCTAGAGGCCCTGATAAACAGGACGAGAGGTGGCCAGCCTCTCGATAGTATCCCCCAAACCGAAGCGATGAGATCGTATCTTCATAACCATCATGAAAACTGATCAAATAAGAAGCAATTTCTGAGAATGAAGCAAAAAATTCAAAGGAGGACAGTTTATATTCAAGGAAAGTCAATAAGCAACAATTTTTGACAAAAAGGAATTCGATTAAGAGTTTTTCCTAATGTGATTGAGTACCTCCAAAATATCCTAATCCTACTGCAGGCTGTAGTGATACTCTAGTTCGAATACCACTACATAAAGTGGACCTGCATGGGCCACCACTAAAAATATGTCACGACCCGTACACATCGTGAGGGTACGAGAATGTAACAACGCCCAGCCTACGCCGCAGTATCGACGGTAGAACGCTGTTCTAGGTCATGAACTATAACTACATAACATGAAATATACTCTCCAGAAGGAGGCCAACACCGAGGTACAACTCAATCACAATCTAAGGTAGAATGTAGCATGATGAAAATAGATAAGAAATCCTCAACTGAGGTACAGCAAAAATGGAATACAAGTCTCATCATCTCTAAAATATACAACTCTGAAAATAAAGACAACAGCTAAGCATGAAAAGAAGGAACAATCTAAGCTAGCTACACTATACAAGGTATCATCCTGAGCAGCTGCTTGAACCTTCCCAGGGGTCCAGGTCGCGAGTGTCAACTAGGCAAACTCCAAGTAAGGGTACAGGGTTCCTCATCATCCTCTGTAAAAATTTTAACAGGTCCAGTCAGGACGGGAGCGAGCACAAAACATCTCATGCAGTTCATATCATCTTAGGAAATATAAAGCATGCAATAGAGTAAGGTACATGAAACGCTGAAAGAAAGAAGTGTATGAAAAACAGTAGAGATTTGATAACAGAAAATATCTAAATATGATAAGTAAGAACTGTAAGCCTACTGTGACTTAGAGTACAATATGGTTATGTAAACGGTCTAGGAAAATGCAATGGTAACTCCATTGTACGTGGGTGTACAATAGACATATACAATCTTGTACAATAGGATTTGATTACATAACCAATTCTACTCCCCCTCCCCAATTAATACACAAGGATCCACTCCAGTTACGTTATCTTGCACAATAGTGTACAATGTTATACAATGGATGTACAATATTATACAATAGGTATACAATATTATACAATAGTTGTATAATGTTATACAATAGTGTACAATAGTCTATCCCTGGAACTCATGTGATAATGAGAGTACAATATGCACAATGAGTGTACAAGGATATAGGTATTCAGTAAATATAATATGGAAGTGAAACGCACATCACAATATGTATCTAGTGAATACAAGGGGATAACATCCCAAAAGAAGATCCTTATAGTACCAATCCGTGATAACAATCGTGTCAGCATCAAGTACAGTAATCTAGAGCAAGAATGTAAATCCAGGCAAGTATAAAACGGTCAGAGAATGTACTCGCCTCGTATCTGAATGTCTGAAGTAAATGTACTGCCTGAGGAGAGGTGTCTGTATCCTAATCAGAGCAACACAAGTTATAACATGTCTAAAATAAGGAAATAGACTGCTACAACGCATCTACATGCTGTCTAGGTCAAACTAGACTAAAGTCAACACTTGGTCAACTCTAGTCAACTATCTAGTCAAAGCTAGGTCAACTGGGTCAACATAGACTCAATGAAGTCTTACTAGGCCTAACCAGTCTACCCTAGCTAGTACACACCATACAAATCCAAGGCTATACAAGCCAACACAAGTCACATATCAAGATACATCACATTCATGCATATTCAACATTATATATATATATATATATATATATATATATATATATATATATATATATATATATATATATATATATATATTAGAAAAGAACTAACATGTAAAGCTATGTGTGTGTGTGTGTGAACATGGAGGTGTACATGAAAAGAGAAATCAACACTAGTTATGAGTTTATACTACATATGGCACAAAGCTAACCCATCTACATCACACATGTATTATACTTAACATGCATGGGTACAAGTATACATCTATATACATTAGAGTAGAGACTATTTAAGTTATAACTAACATGCATTTATACTTTACATAAATCTATATATATTATAGCAATCATTTAGAGAAGGGTTACATGGCATGGTGGTTGATATAGAGTGGGGTGTCCTTGTGCAGAGGGTGAAGTTCATTCTCAGTTTAGTTCCACATTTACATATAAACTAAAGTGAGGTATCCCATAAACTGGTGTAACGAACCACATAAAATGAACCATGTTATATGAAATCTGACATTAAGCCAACATCCCATATGCATACAGCTCATGCATTGTCTAATACTGAAATTAACTAACATTTCGAATTAAAGGGTTGAAGGTTAATATTACATTCATAGACATTCCACTATATTGAAAACTAAAATTGGCTTGGCAATAGGAAAAGGAAGGTATATATGCTTACATGGACAGTTCAGTGTTCGAACAACCTAAAATGAACTAACATTCAATCTAAATATCAGCTATGCATTGGTTCTATGTCTACATATGAAATCTGATATTGCATTTACAATATTTATATATTATGCATTCATATCTATTATTATATATATACCTTGCATTTATATCTAGCATTCATTATATACTTTCATGCATGCATTGTATATCATTCTTTCATTCATGCATTTATGCATTGCTTACATATATTACATTAATTGCATTCCTACATGCTTGCATTCAACCATATATATACATTAATGTAAATAGGATATATATCATATATATCATTTCATTCATCTAACATATCATGCATTACATACTCTATATTCATTTAATATCCATACTACATAGGCTCATAGGTTACACAAAATGCATATATCGTATAGTCACCCTTTTACTTAAAACCAATACTATACCAATTGGACATTCACTAAATTTAGGTTTAAAGTATGTTGTAGTACTTCATGTTATCTTACTTAAACTTCAAACGGATCGCATTTTCGTGTCCGGAAGCTCCCGGAATCGCAAAAATACCGAAACGCGTTCGTCTTTCGTACAACTGACACTCAAATAATTCTACAGAAAGTTACAGAAAGAATTTGGCTTATTAAAATATATATTTGGAAAGCTAACTTCGATACGGTTCTTTAAAAAAAAGGAGAAAAATCGGAATTATGAGCTAAAAGTTATGGCATTTCTAAGTTGCTATTGCTACTAAAAATGTGGATAAAAATTATGACGAATTTGGGTAGTTTGAGACAAAAGAACACAAGTATATAACATAATATATCAAGAACTCACTCTCTACACTAATATATATATATATGAGACACTATAGAACACATCTCCAATACAAAAATATGAGATTAAACATGTAATAATTCATTCATACATAACAACAACACATAGTGTGTCCAAATTTGGGGTTTTCCCACATGGACACAACCACAACACAAAGGACACTCCTATGACCTCCAAATGGACACAAAATAGACACAAATGGAGATTCAACCATGGGAATCATTCTTATGGGTTCAAAATAGACCTATATGTATGAGAAAATGAAAATGAGAAGGGATTTATACCTCCCGGTAGATCGAATCGAAGAAAAGCCTTCCCGGAGCGACACCGACACGTAGAGATTCCAAAAGGACACGAACGAGCTCCGAATCCTCCCAAACTTGGGTAGCTTCCTCCTTGGCTAGAATGGAGAAGAAAAGAAGAAGATTTGGTGGCGAATTGGAAGGATTTGGTAGAGAAATTGCTAGGGATTGCTCTCTAGGAATTTGGGGAAGAACAAGAGAGAGAGTGTGGATGAGAATAATGAAATGAACTTGAGCCTATCATCTCCCAAAGTGGCTGGCCATATGGGGCTATTTGTCCTATTATGGTAAGGTCCAAAATGCCTCCACTAACCTCCTCTATTAGTATTAGGAAAGGGCTAATTGGTTGGGGCTAAATTAGTCATTCTAAAGTCTCTAATCACACTAACCTTATCCATAATAATTAGTCTAACCTCTAACTAAAATATTTCTATCATGTGGGCCATGGCTAACTAATGTGTGGGTCCACTAAAGTCAACACTACCCCCGGGTCCCCGTTTCAAGTCGGATTGAGCTGAAATTCGAACCCGACTCAAATAACCCCAAAACAGTATCATAAATAATAAAATAAATTTTAACCTCAAAATAATATCATAAATAATAAAATAAATTTTAAAAATATTCAAAAATATAAAATAACAAAAATACCCATGTTTCTGAAAACTGGGGATGACAAATTCCTCGAAATTAAAACCAAACAATAGTAAAATGTCAAAATCACAAGTCATAATTTTAAATAGTTTTAAAATGATTAAAAATCACCAAAAATCATAATATGAAATAATTATCAATAAATAATAATTATAATTACAAAATTTTAAAATTATCCTCATCTGGAAAATTGGGTGTTACAAATACAGCCTCGATGACAAATGGGCCTTCCCACTTTGGCTGAAATTTGTCGACAGTTTTGTGAGTCATAACCATCGACCTTCGAATTGCCAGAACGAGATCGCCCACTTGGAATGTTCTGAGTTTAACCTTCTTGTTGAAAGCTCCCGAGATGTGTGCTTGATACAGCTCGATTCGTTGTTGAGCTAGCAGACGTTTCTCATCTAAAGCCTCCAACTCTTGAAGCCGGCGACGATAATTATCATCCGTCGTCAATCGATAAGTGAGGGCGACGCGGAGCGAGGGGATTTGGGTCTCCAGAGGGAGAACTGCCTCGCTCCCATACACCAGAGAGAATGGTGTGTTCCTGGTGGCCGTCCGGACTGTAGTACGGTATGCCCATAAGCATTCGCCAAGCTTTTCATTCCAGTCGTATTTGTTGGAAGACACAAACTTCTTGAGGAGCTTGATTATAGTTTTATTGAATGCTTCTAACAATCCGTTTGTCGTCGGATTGTACGTTGTTGAAGCAATATTCTGGATTCGGTATTTGTCGTAGAACTGTTAGAAGGCGTAGCTCGCGAACTGCGGACCATTATCGTGGATGATCCTTTGGGGCAACCCAAAGCGATAGATGACGTGATGCTTAAGGAAGCTAATCACGTTTGATGTCTTTACTTCTGCAAGTGGAACAGCTTTCGCCCATTTGGAGAAGTAATCTGTGATTGCGAGTATGAAACGGTATCCTCTGGTCGAATGTGGAGTGATCGGGCCCATGATGTCCATTTTCCATGCTTCGAATGGCCAGGATGCCACCGTTGGATGTAAAAACTCGGACGGTTGATGGATAAAATCTGCGTGGACTTGACAGCTTTGTACTTTCTTGTATAGTCTATCGCATCCGCCACCATCGTAGGCCAGTAGTAGCCCATTCGGCGAAGGCGGTCTTGTAATTTTGGGCCAGGTTGATGGGCTCCACAGACACCGTCGTGAGCTTCATGCATAGCTTCTTTGGCTTCTATATTTGACAGACATCGAAGCAATAATCCATCGTATGATCGTCGATACAGCATTTTTGTCTCCGTATCATAGAAGAATATGAGGGAACGCCTTCTGATGGAAGTGGCTTCTTTTGGATTCTCCGACAAGATGCCGTAGACTACGAAGTCAATGAATGGCTGTCTCCAGTCTGGTGCTTCGTCGACTGTCAGAGTGGAGTAACTCTCAACGCATTGAACATTGTTCTTGGGACACACCAATTCACGGCCTATTACTTCAACCAAGTGGTGAGCATGATTCGGAACCGCTAAGGAAGCGGTAAGGCTTGCTAGGGCATCGGCTTCAATGTTCTGGAGCCTGGAAACGTGTTCTATGAAGAACCCTTCCATTGACGATATGATGTCAATCACTACTTGGTGATAGGGGATCATGTCTTCATGACGAACTTCGTATGAACCCCGGATCTGGTTAACGATTAGCTGTAAATCGCCATACGCTTCGAGGTGCTCTATCCCCAGTTCTTTTATTAGTCGGAGTCCGATAACCAGTGCATTATACTCTGCCACGTTGTTTGAACAAGGTTCCGTGAGGGAGTACGCCCGATTGATCACCAACCCGGAGGGAGAAATCAGTACCACTCTGACTCCGACTACGATATTACCTTTGGGCCCAGTTTTTGAAGCACCGTTGAAGAACATTCGACAAACGACATCATGGGAGACCATATTTGAATTAGCAACCTCGTCTGGGATCTCTTCGTATATTCTGGTTGACTCCAAATCTGGATGGGCTACTAAAAAGTCTGTTAGAGCATGACCTTAAATAGCCTTCCGTGGGACAAAGATCATATGGTAGGGAGACAATAATATTACCCAAGTAGCGAGATGAGAGCTGAATGCCCCTGGTTTGGTCATAAGGACCCTGAGAGGGTTGACTAGTGATATCACATGTATAGTTTGTCCCGTGATATAGTATCGCATCTTCTGAATGGCGAACACTAGAGCGAGGCACTCCTTTTCCATGGCAGTGTATCGATGCTCAGGCCCTACCATCATTCGGCTGAGGTAGTAGATAGCTTGTTCACGGCCTGTATTATTATTTTGTGCTGGTAGAGCACGGAGAGAATGCTCCATAGCTCGCATATAGAGCAAGAATGACTTTCCAGCAACTGGGGCCACCAGGACTGGAGGGTTCGACAGGTATTCTTTGATGTTGTCGAAGGCGTGCTAGCACTCTTCATCCCATACGAAGGAGACACCTTTCTTCATGAGGTGCGTGAAGGGTTGACATCGTCCTGAGAGGTTAGAGATAAACCTCCTGATGTAAGCTAGCCTTCCTTGAAGGCCTCTGAGTTCACGAAGATTTCTTGGAGGACCCATCTTCATGATTGCCTTCATTTTTTCAGGATCGACATTGATACCCTGGGAGGTAACGATAAAACCCAAGAACTTCCTGCTGGATACGACCAAGAAGGATTTTGTGGGATTCATTCTCAAATTGTGCGACCGCATCAGGTTGAATACTGTCTTCAGATCATGCAGATGATCTTCTTTAGAGTGGCTCTTGATGGCGATGTCGTCGACATAACACTCCACTGTCTTACGTAAATTATCTCTGAAGATGACGCTCATGGCTCGTTGATAGGTGGCGCCAGCATTCTTTAAACCAAATGGCATGACTGCGTAGCAGTATGTGCCAATCGGTGTTCGGAATGATGTATTCTTTTCATCATCATGTTAGCCCAATGATTATATCATATTTTTGAATATGGCTAATCAATTAAGTTTAACATAATGACATCACTAATATTCATGTAATCCCTATCATGTTGCTACTTATACTTAGCATTGTCCTAAATGTTTTTTATATCATATTGCTATGCTTGTATCAGTTATATTATTTTGTTTGCCTAACATGTATTTGTAGACATGCTGTAAGCATGATCAAACATGATCAAACTAGGACATATGCAATGGAGAATTATGAATGGGCCAAAGACGGTGTTATACAAGAAGATATCTCTGAACCGCCTAACGACCTATCCGGGGCCTCGCATCGGGGGTTCCGCGGACAGGGGTCAAGGGGGCAGCGTCCCCCGTCAGGGGTTCGGGGGCGAAGCCCCCGAAAGGTATTCAGATTTTCAGATATGTTTATCTTTGAACGATTGCCGTCAAGAAAAAATGCGTCTTCAATGTCAGGAAAAAGATGTCATCTAAAGGGCTATTGGTTTTCATATTTATTCTATATTTTTCCTTTTATTGAGTCTAGAAAAAAATGTGAGATTGATCGGATCGGTACTGGCTTAGGTTTTTCTCAGTCCACAAACAAAAATAAGCCTACCTACGTATCCCAAAAACCCATAATTCCAAAAAGCCCAAAACTTATACAAATTTGGTTTATTCCTTACTGTTCTGAACCAGCAGAATCTGACAGAACTCTGACCAAGTTCAGTCCGAGTTTGGCCCGAGTTTGGTCTGTTTAAATTCAAATATTTGTTGCCTCCAAATCTGCATGTAACGTTCGTATGCAAAATCCTAGCATCCGAACTCTGCCCGAGTTCGGTTCCCCAAAAATACTATAAATAGAGTCGAGATTACCATTCAGCTCAACAATCCAATTTCATCTCTTCGCTTCTCTATCTAAAGTGTTCTGAGCTTTTACTTTCATATCTAAGCCTTTACGACTCTTAGCCAAGCTAGTAAAGTTTCTGTTTAATCTAGAGTTTGGTATTGAAGAGTTGTATCGAAGGTTGTATTCAGAAAATGTTCCAGTTTTTCAATTGCCTTCTGGAGTCGGTCGTGCGCTCGTCACCAAGCACGGTGTTGTGAAGTCGGTCGTGCACTTGTCGCCAAGCACGGTATTATAAGAATTATAAGTGCTCAGTTAAAGCGTATGTCATAGTGGATTAACAGCGAGCAAGAGTACTCACGAATGGACTAGTTCTCTCAGAGGGAAACCAGTATACATCGTGGTGTTCACTGAGTTTGAATTCTTGACTCTTACTTTACCATATTTTATTTACCGTCTTTTATATGCCATAATATATAATTGCTTAATATTCTTAATTGGTGAATATTTTTTGCTGTATACGCACACACTCTATTCACCCCCTCTAGAGGTGCTCAACGATCCTACAGTCAGGAAACATCTTGATTTGATTGTACCCTGAGAAGCCATCCATGAATGACATGCGCTCGAAGCCGCAGGTATTGTCAATCATTATATCTGTAATAGGGAGGGAAAACTCATCCTTAGGACACGCCTCATTCAGATTCCGGAAGTCAATGCAGATTCGGATCTTCCCATTCTTCTTGAGGACTGGTACTATGTTGGCGACCCAGTCTGGATGTTGTTCCTCGCGAATGAAGCTGTTGGCTATCATTTTGTTGACCTCGGCCTCGATAGAGTTCATGATGCCTGGGCGGAACGGTCGTTGCTGCTTCTTGACCGAATTTGCGTCCGGACGAATGTTGAGTTTGTGAAGTGCAACCTCGGGGTTTAGCCCTGACATGTCTTCATAGCTCCAGGCGAACACGTCGATATATTCTCGGACGAGTTGTAGTAGCGATTCTTGCTCTTCGTCTGTCAGACTTTTGCTAACAAAGATTGGTTTTGGAGAGGAATCATCGTCGAGGTCAACTTGTATGACCCCATCTTCGGTAGGAGGCTCTCTTTGTTCAAACCGCTTCTCCCATAGTACGTCTAGCTGTTGGGCCCACGGCTCTAACTCAAGAAGTTCAGGAATATCTTTATCTTCTTCGTAGGCGTCGGCGAATGCCATATTGACAGTCCAAGTCTGCCTGCGCATGTCCCCAATGCTAACATCCGAATCAGAAGTAGGTGAACCGGACGAATGAGAGTGCCACTCACATTCTTCATCTGAGCTCTCGAGGATTGTCACAGGAGTAACATAGCCTAGACCATGTTTGGTCTTGCTGTAGTAATCCTGTGGCTTTCCAGCCGGGACTGGCAATTGTAAAGGTAATCGTCGGTCGGTGCCGTAGTTCAGGCCTGGTGTAGCCTCCATATCATACCCCTTTTTTTGCATAAGGTACTTGGATCGAGAGCTATACAGATAAAGGGGCAGTCTCCCAGTGTAGGGTTCCAAATCGACTTCTTCTAGCCTGAAGGGCTGTGGATCATTCTTCCGGCCAAAGATGATTGGATGATCCTCTTCTTCGATTATGAAGCAGGCGTCTTCCACAGGAGTAAGCTGGTTTATGGTATAGACATATGTTACTTGTGTGTAAGTTAGTGCTTATACCGTATTCTATCGCATACATTACACGAAACTTATCAAGCTGGAAGTAGTTCAAAGATAACCCTTTATTGATGAAGTAAGGTATCTTTTTAGGAGGAATTATATCGTCAGCGGAAGGAACATCAGTGTACGCGGCCACATACTTGGCCAGCTCTTTCTCCTCTTCAGCTACCCCCTGCATCAGTGAAGACTGGAAGGATGATCTGGGCAGCCTGATCATCAAGGGTTCTGTTGATGGGGCCGGACGTGGAGTCGTCGGTGCGCTAACGGTCCCCAGCTTGGTGCTGACTTGTTGGTTTGTCTCCAACTCCAGTTCAGCAACCCTTGCGTTATTGAAGCTTGGGAAGAAGTTCTTGGGAGCTTGATCACCAAGGGTCCCGCTGGTGGGGCAGGACGTGGGGTTGGTGCCTCACTAACAGTCCTTGGCTCAGTGTTGGACTGACGTCTTGTCCTTGGCAGATGAATGACCATTGGCTTATCATGAGAGTTTGTCTCTTCAGATTGTCGTTGACCGGCTCTTGACAGTCTGATTGTCATTGCTTCACAGTGGGTTTCGGCGCTTGACCAGACCTTGGGAGTCGGATGGTCATTTGTTCTTCCTATGCAGAGAGACTGATTGCATCCTTACGCAAAGTGGCTGTAAGGGGTGCAGTTCTGCCTGGTTTACGGGCTTGGAGGTGGATCGTCAGATATTCTTCTGATCCTGTTGTCGCCTCAGTTCGAGCTTGAGTATTTTCTTCGACAAGGTACCTCTTCGACTTCTCGTACAAGCAGGAGTCCGAGTAGTAGGATTCAAGCCCTCTGAAAGGATGAATGTCGGCAAATTCGGTTCTTACAAAGCCGTGTTTGTCGACGTACTTGAAGCACTAGTGTAACGTAGAAGGCACGATCATGTAGTCGTGTATCCAAGGACGCCTCAGAAGAATATTGTAGGAAGTGTCCGCTTCTATGACATAGCAGGTCACTTCTGACTGAAGGTCGTCGATTTGGCACTTTAAGCGAATCTTTCCGATCGGATAGCTTCTGTCTGAATTGAAACCGCTGATGGCAGTGCTTGTAGGTGTCAGACGATGCACAGGGATGCCAAGGAAGCGAAGTAGGCTCTTCGGGATGATGCTTATGGAAGAACCGGGATCTATGTGCGTCCGATCCACCTTTACGTTGCCGACATATCCAGTATAATACAGCGGGCGATCGTGCAGGTTGGTCTTAATAAGCATGTCCTGCAGAGTAAAGACAATATTGGGTATTGCTCCAGTAAAAGCACTGTCCTGAGGATCCTCTACGGAGCTTTCTCCTGTGAGCTTAACTTGAGCCGGATAGGTGTCAGCATTCTGAATTGCGTCACTCAATGCTACGCGAACATCTTTGGAGAGCCTCAAGAGCTCATACAATGATAATTTGGCCGGTGTGTTGGCCAATTGTGCCAAGATGTAAAAGTTGTAAGGCCTCTCCAGTCCTTGAGGCGTATCTTTTCGGAGCAGCGGTTTGTCGAAGCGGGTCTCCTTCGGCCTAAGCTTGTTGGTCGTCGGAGGCTGAGGGGGCCCTGGAGCATCAGCAGCAGCCGGCTGATGATCTTCAGCCGAGTTACCCGGTGTGGGTTGAGTTTGTGTACCGGATCGGGTAATGACAGCTGTGGTTTCTTCGACTTCAGTTGAGATTGTGCGGTAAGACTTGATTTTTCTACCCTTCTTCTTGCCAGTAGAGGGTGATGCTGGCTGGATTATTTCAGATACTAAGTCCTGGTGGACCCACATGACCTCTCCTTGCGATGTGGTGAGGGGTACCAGTCCAGCAGCCTGGTCTTGGGGAAGTGAAAGATTAGCGACCTCCATCTTCACCCGGAGGACGAATACCACTCCATCCTGAGTCTTCGTCGGAGGAAAGTTGCCGAATTGGACAGACACCATGTTAGCGGCTACAGTTACCTCCTCAAAGTCAATGGCCAGGGCCTTAGAGTCGATTAGGTGCTGGATCTACCGCTTTAATTGGTAGCAGTCTTGTATAGTATGGTGGACATAATGATGGTAGTGGCAATACTTTGGGCTTTCCATCTCTGCAGGCCGAGGCTCATGTCTTGGTAGAGGGAGCTGAATCCTATCTCCTTGTATGAGCATGTCA
Source organism: Iris pallida (assembly GCA_029216955.1). Lineage (NCBI taxonomy): Eukaryota > Viridiplantae > Streptophyta > Magnoliopsida > Asparagales > Iridaceae > Iris > Iris pallida. The sequence continues at coordinate 4,385,203 of JANAVB010008798.1, read as the reverse complement.
AGGATGGGTCTGACATGGCTGTCTTCGAAGGAGTAAGTCATTTGCGGCCACTACTTCTCTGCCGGCTTCGGTTCAGGCTTCGGGGCTGTGTCGGCCACCATAGCCTGTTTGCCATTGTTGTTTCGGTTATTGGAGGGATTAACACCATTATTGTTGTTAGCATTAGGGCGTTTGCCCTTGTCCTCTCCTTTCGAGATATGCAACCCTAGTTGGTGGGCTTTCTTCAACTTGTCTTCTGCGTTAGTGGCACTGATGATGAAAGTCTTCCAGTCCTTGAACTGACTCTTGCCCATCCAGAGGCTGATTGTGGGAAGCAGCCTCTTTTGGCAGATTTCAATCAAGGAAGAATCTGGATTGCCTGAGGGCAATTTCATCGCGGTTTGGCGAAACCGCTCAATGTAGTTCATTGTCAGCTCTTTCTCCCCTTGAACAACGTCCATGAGGGTGGACATCGTCACGTCTTTTCCTACTTCGTAGAACCTCTCTAAGAACATGTTTTTAAAGCTGACGAAGGAATGGATGCAGTTGTATAGCAAGTTGCGGTACCAGTCGAAGGCGACCCCTTCCAATGCTCCAATGAACAACCGCGTAAGGATGGCATCGTCATGATAAAGATGGTCGGTTGTGACTTTAATGTAGGTGATGTACCTGCTTGCAGATGTCTTCCCATCATATAGATTGATGTTGAATGGTTTATATCTCGGCGGCAAGGGAACATCTCTCCATGCAGCAGGATACGGTTGTCGTATCCTAAGGTCCTGGCAGGTTTTTCGGGCGTAGAACATGGCCCGGAGCTCCTGGACCTCTCGTCTTGCCTCCCTAGCTTCGTCTGCAGCGGTGGGAGCCGATATTGTAGGAGGGTTATCACCCGGGGTTGAGTTCGAGTCCGTATTGGCTGCGGGACCCAAGCTTGTCTGGCCAGGCGTCCTTCCTTGCAGAGTTGGTAGGGCCGCTTTGATCTCGTCCATAGATTTGACCAATGTATGGAGTTTGGCCTCCAGGGTGTCGTTGCGTTGGCGATTACTGGGTCCGTCTTAGTCATTATTTGTTATGAACACCGTCCTCATATGAGGAGAGATGGAAGAAACGGTGGAGGACGTACCCTCTGAATCATACCCTTGTACAGAGAAATCGTCGGGGTATGTAAGAATGTTCTCCTCTGGTTTGGACTCAGAGGAAGTGCTACCCCTGCGTAGGAGGCTGCCTCATCTTGGGACCCGTAGGCGTCTACGGGGACGTCAGGGTCTACTGCATCTGTGGGGGAAATTGCTTCCTCTGGTGCATCTTCTTAGAACGTCGGATTGTCGTGGACGTTCATATGGGTACTACCCCCAGGGATGTAGATGACGAATCTCCAAGTATTGAAGATTTTGTCTTAAAGCAAGTGCCCTGATAAACTCCTCCAGTGGTGGTTGTAGACAGTCGCTTGGACGCAAGTTTCCTGGCCACGCTAGTTGAGATCGTCGGACTGGAAACATTTATCTTCTTCTCCGCCTTACCGGTAGGGATCTTCTGAGTAGAATTGCAGGAGGCAACATGAAGCGCCTTGTCTCCCGAGCTTTGTTGTGAGACTGGTCCTGGCTGCTGCAGTCATTGGAAGATGGACCGCCGGTCCTCTTGTACTGCTGCCTTGCTGCAGCAGCAGTTGTGATGACTTGAGTGCAGTGGTGTCCATGAAAGGTCTCTCTGCACACCAAGCTCTCTTCTTTTTCCTTGCGTTTGTGAAGAATCACATCACGTAAGTCACTCATTTTGTGGGTCCGAGAGTTTGTTGGCATCCCGTCTGCTCTCTGATGCGGGGCTAGTAAGAGTACTGCCTATGATCGTTGTTAGGAGATTCTTGATAACTATCCCGTCCGTTGGCCACCGGGGGTTGGACACGGATAGTTTTATGCAACTTTCCATTAGGGGCCCGTGTAATAGTCAGCGGGACGTCCTGATGGTAAGAAGTTGGAATAGCTGACTGAGCTCGACGAGCCCGCGCTGTCCTAGACTTCTTTCCTCTAGCCTCTGAGAGTGCATAGTAGAAAGAGTCCAAGTTGTGCGTCATAGAGTCTGGCGTATCCTGCAGAGAGCCTATGGGGTCAGGAACGCAAAAGAGGCGGTCAAAAATTGACCCTGAGCCGTGCAGGGTAGAAGGCTTGTGGCTGAGTTTGGCAGCCGCATAAGTGTTCTCCATGCGGCTGGGAACAGTTTGCATGCGGCTAGAAGTTGTGGCCGCATGGGCCACCTTCATGCGGCTGGCAGTTGTGGCCGCATGAGCCTTCTTCATACGGCTGACAGTTGTGGCCGCATGAGCCTTCTCCATGCGGCTGGCGGTTGTGGTCGTATGAGCCTTCTCCATACAGCGGGCAGTCGTGGCCGCATGAGCCTTCTCATGCGGCGGGCGCCCTTACGTGGCTGCTTCTTGGACCGCATAGAGTCCTTCTTTGCCCCTTCAAGTCCGGTATCGTAGTGTTTTCCTCTGCCGGACTTGGGGACAGCAGAGTTCTCTACGGTCTGAAGTGGGGCCGTATGAGAGCCTTCTCCGCCGTCTTGGGCAGCAGAGAGCATTTCTTCCAGAGCTTGGGAAGGAGCAAATGATTTGGGCCTCCACTCCCTGCGGGCCTTCTTCGTGCGGGTTCGCTTCTGGATCGGGCCAGCGCTCCCGTCGGAGAGCATTTCTTCAAACGCCTGCTAGTCGATGCGGACGACCAATATCTGTTGCGTGGAGCCGAGCTTGGCGGCGTCCGATTGCGTCACCAACTTCTCAGTCGTGGAGAAGTTAGTCCCCAGTAGAGTCGCCATCGTATTTGCCATTGATTATAAAAGAACAGAACAGTTTTATGGAAGGACTGGACTTTTACTTCACAACTACAAACTCGCTTGTACAGAAGAGAGCCTAGGAACAAAACCTAGGAAAAGCAATCTAAAGTACAATTGTTTTATTTTTTCTGGGGGTGACGGTAGAGGCTCGGGAGATTGCTATCAACTCTGCCTTACTCCTTGGACGATCGGACGTCGCTTCTGCTCTAATGAAGAAATGCTCTTGCTGGATGCTCTTTGCTCTATGCTTCTGTTTGTGTCTCCGCCGCTCTCTCTGTGTCCAGGGTTTTGCAAGGGAATGGCACCTTGTTATTTATAGGGCTTTGTGATAAGTAGGGTATGCATTAATTGCTTCTTGAAAAGTGGACGGTTAGGGATTTGGTTAACATTAGCCTTGATCTTGTTTATTGGAAATTAATCTGGGCTGATAATGTTGATTACAACAAATCTGGACAGTTAATGTTGATTGTAACAAATCTGGATAGTTTGATGGAAATCAATCTGGGCAGTTAATGTTGATTGCACCAAATTTGTATTATGATGATTTATTGATAGCATCAAATCCGATGGGATAAGTCTCGGTCAATCTTCTGCCACGTGTCCCAACCGTCATTATGCTGAGAGCTGTACGAACGCGGGAGAATAAGTTTTAGTCGATCTTCTACCACGTGTCCCTATTGCCATTGTGATACGAGCCGCATAGATGGGGCGTCCAGGCAGAGCCGTATGAGCGTGGCCCCGACTACCGAGCCGCATGAAGGTGGAAGCCACATGAGAGTGATAGCCGCATAAGAGTGAACCCCAACTGAACCGCATAAGGGTGGTCCCCCCACAATCCTAAGGGTGCCCCCCCCCACAATCCGAGCTGCATGAGAGTGGCAGCCGCATAGGAGTGAATCCCAACTGAACCGCATAAGGGTGGCCCCCCCATAATCTGAGCCGCATGGGAGTGGCAGCCGCATAAGGGTGAACCTCCAATCTGAACCGCATAAGGGTGCCCCCCCACAATTCGAGCCTCATGGGAGTGGCAGCCGCATGGGGGTGGCCTCCAACTGAATCGCATAGGGTGGATCCCACGACCGAGCTGCATGGAATTCTTTGAAGCGATCCGCATAAGGGGCTTTGGAATTGGTGGATTGTACCAGCTAAAAAGATTTTATCTCGTCTTTTTAGGAGCACGCCATTATGACAGAGCCATCATTTACCTTTATGTCAGAGCTGTCAATCCTTCGTTGTCAGAGCTGTCGCCTTCTTGTGTCAGGGTAATTAATGAGCCAGCTGTTCAGAGTATTTATGGCCAGCTGTAAAGGCCTATTTTGAGCCGCATGAGGCCACGTGGCTTCCCCTTCATCTTTCTGAGCCACATGAAGCTCTCGGGTCTTTTGAGCCGCATGAAGGCTCCTTCAGCTATGAGCCGCATGGGACTGATTTCCGGGCCGCATAAAAATTTATTTATATTTTTCCATGCTTCTACATATATATATATATATATATATATATATATATATATATATATATATATTGTGATGACTATTGTCGAGCTATTTCAAATGTTGGGTTTATGAAGGAAGAAATGAAAACTCAGATCTGGAATGAAATAGCTCGACAATACTCTTTATATATATATTGTGAAGAGTATTGTCGAGCTATTTCATTCCAGATCTGAGTTTTCATTTCTCCCTTCATAAACCCAACATTTGAAATAGCTCGACAATACTCATCACAATATATATATATATATATATATATATAACCAAGTGGCCGTGTCAAAGACACCCAGCCACCGCTTGGCCCGGGGGCCGTGGGCGAACCACCAAGCCGCCCCCGTGGGGGCTTGAACTCCATCCGATGTCCCAAGTGCTGGTGCGCCTAGCCACTTGAGCTACAAGCGCCCGGCTATATATATATATATATATATATATATATATAAAATATATATATATATATATATATATATATAAAGTTTCCTTTAAATAGACTTGTGTATATACATATATATGATATATGTATATAGTTGTATATATAACAAATTGATCTCAGTTTTGTACTCCTAACAGCAGCTCTTCATCGACACACACACACACAATCTCTCTTCACAAGTTTAAGTATATGTATGTATGTATGTATGTATGTATGTATGTATATATATATATATATATATATATATATATATATATATATATATATATATATATATATATATATATATGTATATGTATGTATATGTGTGTATGTATGTATGTATATATATATATATATATATATATATATATATATATATATATATATAATTGTTTGCTTGTGAATGTAACCTAGGGAGTATTGTGTCAGATAAGGATTGACCCAAGAAGCCTAGAATGGCCGAGTCGACCGATAAGTTGATCAAGTTGACAAAAGTCAACTTTGGGTCAAACTTGATCTAAATCGACTCAAACGAACTTAGAATGACTTGAAAACTTGTGCTTGACCTAAAAATTAGTAAACGGACTAGTTAACTTATAGTTGACCAAGTTTGACCAGAGTTGACCAGGTTTGACCAGAGTTGACCAAGGGTTGACTTTTACCTATAAGGACCTAAAATCATGTAGAATTGCATTGTAGGTATTCCTTATGATATTTTAGACCTTGTTGTGACTTGTGGTTGTTTTAAGCAGGATTACATCACTCCAGTTCTGTTACACTTCCTTATTAGCAGCTTGGATTGCCAAGCGAGTACATTCTCTGACCGTTTTATTCTTGCTTGGACATATTTACTTGTTATAGACTAGTTTACTTGTTGTTGTCACGATGTTATCATGGATTAGTACTATATGGATCTCTTCATACGATATTATCCCCTCGGATACATCGGGTATATTGTGCTCATGTACTTTATCATGTGCATCGTCTATTCATTGTATTCGTATTTATTCATGTATACTCATGTGACATTCATGTGCACTCATGATCATGTGAGCCTTCACGTATAACCCAGTGTTCATGTGGACTAGCTATCCATGTGACACACAACATTCATGTGCAATAATATAACCTGGACAGATCCTTGTATACTGATTGGGACAGGGGGAGTATTTATTTGGTTATGTGATCTACACCCTTATCATGTACAACTCCAAACAAGATTTAAGTCATGTATAACCTAAGCCAGTTTACATAACCAGATTGTGCTCTACGCCACGTAGTTAGTTCAGTTCTCTTATTATATCATGTATATCTATTTCCATATATCATGTTCTCTTTTACAGTCTTATTTCTTTATCAGCAGTTCATGTATATTATTCTATAGCTTGTTTCATATTTCCTTTCATGTTATGATCTGTGTGAGAGATATGTATTCGTTCATGTTCTGACTGGACCTGTTGAAATATTACAGATGATGAGGATTACTGCGATACTTACTATGGAGAAGACCTAGTTGACACAGGTGACCTGGACCCTCAGCAGGATCCAGTAGTCATTGAGGACTTGCCATTAGTTTAGACTAGACTTATATCATTATCTAGTCATTGAGACATTATGATTGTATTGAGATATTATATGTGGTGTGGTTTACACCGAGACTTACTATTTATATTTGGGACTCTCTTTCTCTCTCTGTTGAGATTATCTTATCTTCTTTTCCATCTTAGTTTGTGATTGAGATTACTTATTATATTGTTCTCCTTCCGGAGCATATTCTAGATTGTGTTAGATGTTGTAACCTAGGACAACATTCGACCGCTGATACTGCGGCGTAGGCTGGACATACCCACTTCTCGTGCCCTTACACTGGGTGCGGGTCATGACAGTGATCGACAGTTCTTGCCGAAGGACCATCCGTTCCGAAGGAATAGGAATGCGTTTCGTATCGGCATTGTAGAGAAGGCCAATCCACCGCCAAGGTGGATCGAAGGTACGATATGGGAGGAGGTCAAGGAGCCTACAAAGGGATACAAGTGTGATGAATTTGGCCGCACTCATAATTGGTCGAAGAGAAGTATATTCTGGGACCTTCCTTATTGGAGCACCAATCTGATCAGACATAACCTTGATGTCATGTATATCGAGAAGAATGTGTTTGACAACATAATCAATACTTTGATGGACGTAAAGGAAAAGACGAAAGACAATCCCAAGGCCAGGTTGGACTTGGAAGATATATGCAGACGTCCTGCGTTGAATTTGATAAAGGAAGGCAATGGGAAGTATAAGCAGCCTAAGGCAATTTTCTCACTAGACAGGGAGGATAAAGTGAGACTTTGTAGGTGGATTCAGGGCCTAAATTTTTTTGACGGATACGTGTCGAATTTAAGAAGATGTGTCGACCTAAAGGAGAACAAACTGACGGGTATGAAGAGCTACGACTGTCATACATTTATAGAGAGGTTAATTCCGATCGTATTTCAGGAATTATTACCGTCGATCGTTTAGGATTCGTTGACAGAGTTGAGCATATTCTTCAGAGATCTTTGTTCAACTAAGTTGCTTGTCGATCGTCTAGAAAAGTAGGAGAAGGACATTACAGTAACAGTATGCAAACTTGAGAGGGTGTTCCCTCCTGGGTTCTTCGACTCCATGGAGCATTTGCTAATTCATCTATCCTATGAGGCACGTATGGGCCCGTCGTTTATCGGTGGATATACCCATTTGAGCGGCATTTGAACCAACTAAAGAGAAAGGTGAAAAATAAGGCTCGGATCGAGGGTTCTATTTGTGAAGCCTATGTTCTCGAGGAGATTACAAACTCCTGCTCGATGTATTTCAAGCCACGTGTTGCTACTAATAGAACAAGAGCTTCCAGAAACGATGATGGATATCTTGAATCTAATAATACAATATTGAAAGTCTTCAATGCTTTCGAAAAGCCTTCCGGGAAAATAAAGAAAAGATATCTGAATGACGAGGAACTAAGGGCTACTCTGTTATATATACTGCTCAACTGCGACGAGGATGAAGTGAGAAGCTCGAGGGGTAAGTAACTAATACGTCCACATTTATGTCATCTATACATGTAATAGTATCCAATATTATTATTATTATACTAATTGGTATATGTGTTGTTATTTTCAGCACATTTAATGATGAGGTGAGGTCGAATGGACATTACATAACGGATGAAGAACTGGAACAGGAAATGAGACGTTATTTTTTTTCATGGTTGAGTGCATATGTAAGATGACATAGTAATTACTTCTCGTATATGCACTTTGTATAGTAATTAACGGAATGCTGAATTTAATTTCTTATCTTGTGGTATTTAGGTCGATCGTCCGGACGCAATACTAGAGAATGAGTCTATTAGAACTCTAGCCAAGAGGCCCATTTATTCCGTCAAAATATGGCCAAGCTATTGTGTGAATGGGTTTAGGTTCAAGTCAACAAATGCTCTGATCAGAGAGAACTTTCCAGATCTTGATTCGACCAAAAATAGTTGTTTGTGTATCCGATCTACAAACTACAAAGATATAGATCCGGGCAATAATTTCTATGGCGTCTTACGGGAGATTGTGGAGTTAACATATAACTACGACATAGAGCAAGCTAAGATCGTATTGTTCAGGTGTGATTGGTTCGACCCGACCCAAGATCAAGGTTAGAAAATTGACAAGCATGGTTTTGTGGATATTAACTACCGCCGTCGATATCAAGGATACGTACCATTTGTCCTAGCAAGTCAGACTCAACTAGTTTATTTCACTACTTATCCTAGACGGGAAACAACTAGGTTGGACTGGTGGGCAGTATGCAAGACTAAAGCCAGAAATACCTACGATGTTGACGAAATAGCTTATCAGGAGGACGAGCTACCTCTCGTAACAAATATAGTTGACGTGGACACAACGGAAGTTCCATATTACACGTCTAATCGTATAGAAGAGGTAGAAGTATTCGAAGAGAAAAATGAAGTAAATAAAAGCGAAGATGAGGAAGAAGAGGAAGATGATGACGCGGAGGACGAAGAAGATGAATTTTCTGAAGATGATTGAAAGTAAAATAAAATGTAAAATATGTTTAACCACTAATTAATCTCCATACAACAATGAATATTCTTCCACATTATACGTCTAATACTGTCATTTTGTTTAATCCCTAATTAATCTCTATGTTTTTATCAATCTATCCAGATGGCACATATGATCCGAGCACGTTGTTTGAGAGAGACACAGATGGCTGCTGAGGAGGTAGTGGTACCTCCTACTGCTGAGGAGGTAGTGCTTTCTGCTGCTGCTGAGGAGGTAGTGGTACCTGAAGCAGAGATGAAGGTCAAGGAAGAACTTTCTCCTACTATTAAGGAGAAAGTGATTCATAAAGTCGAGATAGCTGTGAAGGAGGAGGTGGCACCAGAAGGCAGTTACACCGGGAGTTCCAGTCATCGAGCTTCTACGAATATTGATATTTCTGGCATGGATCCTACTTATGCGCAGTGTCTGAAGATGGAGATATCTCTATGCCTGCGTAGAGGGTAAAGCAGTATAATATGACTTTTGACCGGATTTATTTTCGGTAAACTTATTTCTGGGTTAGACTTGGATGTTTTTACAACTCTTGATTTTTTTTATTTTCTAGACGTGGTTATTATCTAGACTTGGATGTTTTTGGATGCTATTATCTAGACTTGGTTATTATCTAGAAATTCAACGGAGGGTTGCTCCGGGTCTATTTTTATGAACTATAATATGTTAAATGCATGGTTATTATCTAGAAATTCAACGAAGGGTTGCTCCGGTCTATTTTTATAAACTGTGATATGTTAAATGCATGGTTATTATCTTATAGATATCTATTTCTATCAGGTATGGCAGGACGCAGAGGATCGTACCACCGTAGCGGTAGAGGAGTATCCCGTGGAGGTAGAGGTTCCATCGGTGGACGGAGTAGTACTCCGTTAGTGGATGACGGTGTCGTTCCCTCGTCTCCTGGTACTCCAGTGTACTAGCCACTCAGATCTCCGTTTGCGTCGACGGTACGTGGCAGTACTCCTGGGACGGATTGTTCCAGGCCAGAAACTATCCCGTCCAGTAGCATTCCTCCTGCGAACGGTACTATGGAGATAGAGGAGCGGGTGGAGGAGGTCGCACCTACGCCGTCTCCATATGATCCGCGATCCCCCATGAGCCCCTCTGGACGAGACTAGGATGGAGATTTGGTCCGACGGGCCTACAAAGTAAGTTAATTAGTTAACATTTATATATACTTATATCTATATATTAATGAATTTAATTATCGTTGTGTAGATATCGTCCCCCGTCAGTTCAGAGGGCATTAAGGCTATTTCTGAGGTCCAACTACGGGGGCCCTTGGATCCACCACTCGGATGCCTCGGACGAGAGGAAGGCATTCTGGTTTGCCCACTTCAAGGTAACTAAAGTATATTGCTTTTAGTATAAATCATATTTTACGCATATTGTATAGCTAACTAATTTAATTCTTGTAGAAAATATATTTTTATCCACCACACACAGCTGAGACGATTGAGAAACAATTTCCTACCGTTGCCGCCAAGTTGATCCGGGATGCGATCAACGACCAGAAGGCTCGAGACCATTCCAGAAAAGGAATCCAAGGTTAGATCACGCTCGAGTAGTGGACTGCCATGAAGGCTATATTCGATGCTCCTAGGTACAAGGAACGGTAGAAGATGGCGAAGGTGGCTAGGACGAGGACAGAGAAGTGGTATGGTGGCTCGATTCCCATGATGGAACATTTTTGTCGTCTGGTATGTGTTTTACTGTAATATATTATTTTAATGAAATTAGTAATAAAATGTTTAATTTCAATGACAAACTTTTTATTATAACAGGTAAAGAAGGGTGCGAACCCCAACATGGTGACGGTCTTCCTGGCTACCCATCGAAAGGACGGAAAGCTCATCGATGATCGGGCCACGCAGAGCTATATAAGTATTACTTTACGTGTCACTAACTTTATTATAACTTAAGAAATATGCAAATATATCCATAGACGTGGAACAACTAGGTTGGTAGTAAATATTATGCTTATCGAGATGCGTACTTTTTTAGGATTAGTATCTTAGGCTAGAGCGTGAGGTTACTAGAACATCTGCGGAGGGAGGGGCTGGTAATTCCTTGCAGCCCCCTTCGGCTCGACGATGGACGAGCTCTGGATGACCGTCGTTGGTGGTCTTCAGAGGGGTACGTACTACGGTACGGGATCCTATGGCACCTTTGTGGCGATACAGTCATCCAGAGGCTCCTCTGCCAGTATGCATTCCCCATAGCCCTCAGAGGAGTCGGTCCGAGTGGGGGAACTCTGTCGCCAGCTTACTGAGCTACCTGACGAGCTGTTACAGAGGATGGAGGAGCAGCCCCAGTCTCAGCCACAGACGGACGATGTGGCCCTCACCGTACGATTTGATATGTACGAGCGCACCATTAGGGAGACGGGCGATAGGACGGATCGTGCTGTTCAGACGGTGCAGGAGAGGACGGATCTTGCCGTTCATGTGTTGCACAGGACGCTGGCGGCCATTGGCGAGTAGGTTTCGAGGTTGGCGGCTGTTATGGATTCTACCAACTCCAAACTGCTGGCTATGGAGCGGACACTTCCTGGTCGTGCTTCGGCATCCACATCGACTGCAGCGGCTCCACTGCCTCTCTTACTCCTACTGATGGGTCGTCACCGGTGATGATGACCCCGGAGCACTATAGGTTGCTGGCGTCCCAGGTGCAGGCACTGCCTACTTCTCCTCCTCCTCCTCCTCCTCATCCTGATCAGGCATAGTCCTTTATTGGACTTGTTTTCATTTGTTGTGTTGGTGACATATTATTGGGTCTTTATGTATTTGTTGGTGACCCATTGTATCCACCCGGCTATTTCTTGTCTTTTTGATCGTTCGATTCTATTTATTTGATTATTGGTAGTGTATTATTACTGTTTGTCTCTATATTGGTTTACTGGTGTTGAGTGTTCCACCGAAGGGGTTGACGAACCCAAGAAATTATACGGAGGGTTGCTCCGGGTCTATTATTTACAAACTGAAACTCTAAATGCAGGTACAATATTTTTAATGTAACTATTATTTATGTGAAATGCATACTGCATTCTTTTTTACATTTTTTTAGAAGTAGCGACGTTTAGCGAAGGTCAGCGACGCATACATACGTCGCTAGAACGTCGCAAAACTGAGGATCAAAACGTCGCTAATCATCGCGGAACATTGCAGAACGTCGCAGATATGTTGACGTGGCAAATTGTACAGATCAGCAAATCTAGTATCCGAACGTCGGTATTCAAGCATCGTAACGTCATAAAACGTCACAAAAATGATGACGTGGCAACCAAAAAATTGTCAGATATAGAGTCAAAAAATGTTGCTAATCTCTGACTGTAACGTCGCTAAAACCTGAATGGACAGCGACAATCAGCAACGAAATGTTACATCGCTAATTAGCAACGTTTTTGTTGGTAAACATCGCTAAAACTAGCGACATCGAGCGTCGCTGAAGGACGTCGCTATAGCGACGAATAGCAATGTTTTACAAGTTAGCGACCATGAATAACGCGACATGCCCGAAACGTCGCTAAAAACGTCGCTGTCAGAAGTTAGCGACGTTGTTTTGATGTTTAGCGACGTTGTTAGGCGTCGCTAGTATGAGATATTTTTGTAGTGTACTGACACAAACTCAAGACTGACACACACATCCTTACATAAAATAGTTTACCTATTACCTATATTCAATCCTCCACAAAGCTGAATATACATGTATGACACATTTACACACACACACACAGACACACACACAGACACACACACACACACACACACACACACACACATATATATATATACACACACACAACTACATTGAGCCCCAACATACCCTACACACTTTGTATTCCTGATAATACTCTCCTCACTGCCTGCCACTACTAGGCAGTGGCCAATGCCTCACTGATCTTAATCCCCTAACATGGACTGGTACTTTCCCCAACATGCAGCACTTTAGCAACTATAAGGAGCCCCCTCCTTCTTGCCTGTGTGTTACACAGGCAAGCTCATAGGCCTAAGGCCCTACTGCTAAAGGCCATGGCTAAATCATACCAAGCCAAGGCAAGGTAAAGGGTCTGCCTGCCTGTCTGCTTGCCCCAATGCACATGCACTGGGCCTGCTTAGTCTGCACTCAAGTCAGTCACTACACAGGTCAAGTGGCCCTCCCCTTTTAAATAATTGATACAATTGCATCCTATATGGACTGATATATGATGTAATAAATGACTGATACATTAAATAGAACATGAAATGGGTCATATGAAGTAGGCTAACAAGTATGGTGACTGAACAACTGCCAAGCCTACCCAAACTCCTCTTTACCATTAACTGATATGAAGAGATTAGAGGATTGAGTTATCATAATCCTAAGCTGCCATAAGAGTGAAATAAAAGTGTATTACTGATATCTATCGTTCAATATTCGATTGAACATGTAGGAATACATGAATTAATATATATATATAGGACTGAACATGAAAGGTAACTGACTAAACTAATATAGTTCATATTAAGGACTGAACTCAGAAGCTAATCGAACCTCAAACCTCAATTGATATCCTTAAGGACTGACACAAGGCTAAGGGACTGAATACAAACAGAGGATGGACCGAATACATAACCTCCATCTTGCTAATACATAGAAGGATGCAACATGTTAGTGTGGACTAAACAATGTCTAAGAAATATGACTGACATCAAGCTACTGAACATGGATATATTAGGACTACACATTAGACTGTGGGTATGTGTGAATGCCAGGATGGCTGAACATGGATAAAGGAAGACTGAATCAATAGGGAATAAGGACTGAACTTAATGAACCAACCCGAGCCCCCTTACTCATTTCCAGTTAACTGATGTGAGGAATGGGATTTGAAGTATTAGTTTAGTCAAAGACTGATACTCAAATCGAGTATCAATCTCAGTGAGATAGAGGACTGAAACATAATAAAGTAGGATCGAACTTCTAGTGGAAAATGGAATGATGTATAAATATAAATAGGGACATAATCAAAGATGGAATAGGGACTACTACTTGCTAAACAAGGACCTGAACTAGATAATGAATGGACTGAACTAATATGGATGACTGAACATAATGCACATTTGGATAGAACTGGTAACTTCCTGCATGATATATGGACTAAACCAAAGTCCAATACTCGAGCCCCCAGTCAGTACTTCATATAAGGTGATACAAGGACAGACACAAGATAAATGGGGACTGAAACCATTAATGCAACAAAGACTGAACAGTTGGATACTAATCCAAATAACTAAAACATTAGCTATGAATTGATACATATATTAGAAGACTGAATAGAGGATAAATGGGCTGAGTCATGTTCAAAAGAACTGAACAATATGAATGCAGTAGACTGAACAGTATTGTGATACCAGTCCACACATCTACTTCCAACCCCCATCAATATTTAACCTATAAAATCTTCTCTAATTCACTAGATAAACATAATATTGATAAATTATAGCAATGCAAGCCCAGAACAATATTCAAAATGAAATTTAGAGCATTGGATGTCCTTTCGGACATTTTGTCAAACATTGACGTGCATATCGAAAACGTCCATGATACGCACTCCAAATGGATTCAAACTTGACCCAAAGCTCACCCACATGTTCTAGATCGCAATTAGAGCCTAAGAAACCTATTCACAAACCCTAGAAATCTTATTCTCAGATTTCTTCTAAAATGGATCAAAATACAAAGGGGGAAGTCTCCAAACGAGAGAAGGAAGAGTCAAAACTCTTCTCCATGGTAAACCTAATGCATGGAGGTCCCTAATTGATGCATCTATACTATTTACTATGAATTAAAATGTTTGGAATATATTTTACATATTGGGAGATGGATTCCCAATGAAAACGCTCCAAGATCCAAAAGTCCTTCGAGCTCCAAGTGCTCCAATCCCTCCAAGCTTGCTTCTAGAGTCTTCTCCTCTCCAAGGGGAAGCGATTGAGACCAATTTGCGCTGATTTGGAAAGAATTTATGTGTAGGAACAATTTGGAAAAGAACCTTCCAAATTAGGGTTAGGGTTTTCAAAGGAAAGATGAAGAAGAAGAAGTTATTCCTCTTATAGGCAAGGAGAATATGTTGGCTGCCCAAAATAGGTAGCATTAGGGTTTTAGGCTAGTATGAAATGTCCATGAGGTCCCTCTATGTGTCATGACAAGTTTAGGTATTAAACATTTCTTCCTAATTAGGTATTTAATCAAACTTCCTAATTAATATTGCTAGTCCAGCTAGAGTCTAACTAAAGTCCAATTAGGCTAGTCCTAATCATTCATTTAGGTGGTCATGTCAAGTCGGTTTAGGTCCTCTAGGATCACTAACCACTATACTAATTAAAGGCTAACCACTATCCATATTCAATAATATAACATATGCACTATGTTATTATTATAGCTAATTAATCAAAAATATAGATTCTAATTTTGAAAAATAATTTATCATTCAAAATATAATATGAATTCACAATAATAACAAAAAATAAAAAAAGTCGAAAATATCCCTCTTTTTGAAAAGTGGTGGTTACACCTTCCTAACGAAACTAAGTTGTAGCACAAACTCGGTACATGTTGCACACTCCTGAGGATGAGCTTCTCACCAAACTTCATCGTCAAGTGCATATCATCGATGCCTACAACATCAGTCGTCCGCTTGTCGTCCATCTTCACAAGTCCAAACCTGTCACTGCGGTATGACGTAAAGATCCTCCTATGTGGAGTGACATGATACGATGCCATCGTGCCCATTACCTAGTCACCATCATGACACATACCACAATGTTCCTCTATGACGGTTGCTGTAATGATGATATCTCCAAATATCGTGAGATCCTCCTGATCATCGTTACTTTTGGCCTTCTCATCTTTGAGCTTCATGCAGTTCATCTTGATATGACCCGTTTCGCCATAGTGATAGCAGCCCTCATTGTGGTCCACAATCGTAAGATTCCGAGAACTTTCCTATGTCCTCGCCTGTAACTTGGTTCTTCCCTTTTCGTAGGAAACAACCAGAGCGAACTCTTGCGACAATTCCACTTGCTTATGCTGGACCTCCTCATTCAACAAGCTACTGTTGACTGCCTCCATTGTGACAACTCCATCAGGCATGGAGTTGCTCACCGACACCACTAACATTTCCCAGCTTTCCGACAGAGAACTCAAGAGCAGTAGGACCTGAAGCTCATCATCAATCACCATCTTTATCGCAGAAGCTGATTGATGATACCCTAAACCTTGTTCAGATATTATTCCACCGAGGCAACCTCCGTGTACTTTGAGTTAACGAGTTGGCGAATAAGAAATACCTTGTTGCCAACTGTCTTCCTTTCGTACAACGAATGTAACTTCTTCAAAAATGCTTTTGTCGAACTCTCCATGGATACGTGGTAAAATACCAAGTCGTCAAGCCATTACGGATGAATCCAACGGCCTTCTGATCCAGTCATTTTTAGTCTTCAGCAGCTTTATCTGATGGCTTTGTGCTGTTGCCCTCCAACGGACTATGCCAATCCTTGCATCAGAGTAGATTCTCCATCCTTGGCTTCTAAATTGTCCAGTTCATCCTTATGACGGTGATCATATGAGTATTCATCTGCTCCATAGAAATAGTTGCCAGATTCTCTAAAGCTCTGATACTAATTGTTGGGCACGTGCGGAAGCATTTGCCAACCCACCTGATCAAAACCAACTCTCGTCTAACGGACACCAAGCACAAGATGAAGACAAGTATATGGCGGTGACATATATCACCTGGACAAATTTCAACCTTTAATAACTCAGATAAATTACAAGTTTGACAAAACTCACGTTGAACCCTTTGCCCTAATAGGTTCAACTCCCTCACCACTCTCAAGAAAAAAAATAGAAGATTACAATTGAGATCATTCACCAATCCGTAGCAATCTCCCTAACCGAAGTTGACGACTCCTCGTTTAGATCTTCTTCTTCCTTCTGTCTTGGATGGCGAAGTTCTAAGAATAAAGTACATACTTTTCTTAGATTTTCTTATGAACGAGCACCCCAAATCTCTACTTTATGCTGTGCATTGTGCCTTCACCCTCACCCCATATATATAGGATGAGAAAAATCCTATTTTAGGTCATAATATAATTTCTTAAATAGGAAGCCCTCAAATAAGAATCATATCACACCTAAAATAGCCCATCTATATCTTATTTTAGATCATAATACAATTTTCTAAAATAAGAATCATATTATATCTAAAATAGCACAACACCAATTATGGACATCCAAATCAAATCAAATCAAATATTTAACTAGATTTGGATTCCAAAAATATATTATTACCAAATCCAGACTGGACTCCAATAGGCCCCACTCCTTCCAACCTCCGTCGTGCACCCATGCTGGCAGCCTCCCTCCCGCCATTTCCAAATTTCTTTTTTTACCGATTCTGTATACAAACCGAACCGAGCTAAGCGGAGAGAGCCAAACGTTTCAGGGTTATAAGCCCTCTAAAAATTTAATTAGATTTATCTAGATTAATTAGGAATTTAATATGATTATATTTGAATTTCTAATTTATTCAGGATTTCCTACTTTTATTTTTGATTGTCATTTGCACGTTGCCATGACTTTTAAATTAAGAGCACAATACTAGTCGTTTTCTCAAAACCAACTTCACATGCATGATGTAGTTGAGACATTCTACACCCATGACCTTCATATCCCACTCAGACACACCATCTTGTGCTTCATTTTTATCGCACAACTTTTCTGACATAAGACCCAATCTTGATTCACCCCATGGAGTCACATTTATTTTCGACTTGAATTGGGGACACCACTTCGACCCAAACTTGTCAACCCAAGATATGAACACGACCCACACCGAGCCTTCTACACACATGCCACTTGTGTCCCATTCATTTGAGCTCCTGCATGCTACTTATTTTTTCGTGATTATAAATGACTAAATTAAGCCATTTAAATTCACCAGGACCCATTTGTGACCCGACTCGACCCAACTAGACTCAACCCAAGTACCATGTCATCCCTCTTGTCAATACCTATACACACAATACCAATGCATCCCTACAAAATACCAAACACCCAATACTATTCACTTTAATCCCACATGGCCAACTCCTAATCCCAATTTAGGGGGAGATCCCCTAATTAAACCCATTCAAACCCCCTTCATGTCAATTAGCCTCTTTTGGCCATACACAAATATTCTTGAAGAAAGCTCTTATGACACATGTAATCCCTTGGCCAATCGGCCGGCTACCGCCTCCCCTCGCCTCGACAACCCAGGCCGGAGCTCCCCCTCGTCGCCAGGACTGCAGCGGCTGCTCCGAGCTGCTGCGCGTGCGATAGCACCGCTACATGCCGCATCGGCCACGCCAACCTCCAGCTCCTTCCCCGTCATGAACGAGTGCGACGGAGGTAATCCCTTTCTCTTCCACCTCATCGTGTTCGTTTATATATATATATATATATATATATATATATATATATATATATATATATATATATATATATATATATTGCCATAGGTTATTTAGATTGAGCATGGTTGGGAGCTTGGATCAAACACAATTAAGTGAAATTTGTTAGCTTCACTTCATAGCACTCTTGTTCCCATGCTTTTATGTAACAGTAGGTTATTTCCATATATATATTTCTTATAGAAAATTCCTATATGAATACTTCTTATAGATAAATTCCTAAATACGTTTTTTTGTATATATGCTTGCCATGTTTCATTTCATTCCTGCACCATATTTCATTACATACATATATTTTTGTGCAACCTATATATATATTCCGTATATAATACTTGTATATATATTCCTATATATATATTTTCATGTATACGTTTCCGTATATAATACTTGTATATGATTCCTTTTACATATATATTCTTATATATATTTTTTCGTATATATGTATATATTTTCGTATATACATCTCCTTATATATAATTCTTATATATTTTTCCATATATATTCCCGTATATATAACTTGTATATATATTCTTATATATATAATTTCCCGTATACATTCCTTATACATACTACTTATATATATATATATACTTCTTTTATATACATACTCCTTACATATTTTTTTATTTATATATAGAATGTATATTTTCCTTGTGAGCACGTTTACACTAGTCGTCTCACATACTTATTATTGTGCACAAGTTACACATGAATGATGTTGCATATAAGCTGTATATGGAAATCCATACTTTTGTCACCTTTTTCCCATGTTACCATATCACCCTCATAGATTCTGTGTACGTATATACGTATACGCTACATTGTGCTTGAATAGATACATAAATCATGAATATTTGTTTAGCGCATCGTAAGTCTTGGTTGTGTATTTGTAGGTCTCTTTGACGATGCGATTGAGACAGGAGGAACCGGAGCATTGCTTGCACATTTCGGAGTTGGAGGCAAGTATACATTGCCTTGTATTACTGTTTCTACATATACGTCATTATACCCTTGTTAGCGTTGACTTAGTAGTTGAGTTCGTGAATTGCCTCGGGCATAGTCGATGATGGCATCGATACTTAGGGTTACCTACTTGACTTAGCTCTAGGCGACGCACCCTTAGTAGTAGAGTTGTTATTATAACTCCCTTGACCATGACATGTGTTACGACACGACACCGAGTGAGATCAAATCGTGGCATGCGCTGATGCTCTCGACTGGCCATCAGTGTGAGCGGCACGTGTGACGACACATATAGAGTAGAGATGGTTCTAGATAGCTAACTCTTCATTGAAAGTAGATGTTTGGGTCGTGGATGTGATGTGTTCATCTCTGGACGGGGAAGATAACCAGTAGGCGTATAGGACAGACAGTTACATTATTCTAGCCTCGGGGGAGGGCGGTTATGGGCATGATACATGGTTATGGGCCATACATCTACTAGGGGATACGTCCGGCAGCGGCCACTAGTTGCGTGCTAGGTACGGTCGGGAGGTATACTAGTGTTGTATTTTTACATCGGCTCGTGATCCGACATCGGCCCGTGACTCGATGCCATTTCCTTATCTACCCACCCATACGATCCAAAGTTGTTTTCATATGCATTCACTTAGACTGGTTAGCACACCCCTTATGTTTATATCAGTATTTACTTCTTGGCATGTTCCTATTTGTATCTTGCTGTCCCCTGAGGACCTGGCTCATTTTTAGACCCCGACGAGCATGTGTACTCGATAATATACAGTTCTGGAGCTGAGGCAGGAGACTTTGTAGAGGACTACGATGTGTTCAATGAGGAGTTCCCTTGATTAGGGTATTCTGCTACCTTGGCTGAGAGTTTCATTATCTAGTTAGCTATTGCTCTTAGCTAGTTATCTTCCTTTTTCTGTATTTCTATTATGATATACTGTGGGATTGTTTCCACCAGACTTTTATTTCTATTCAGTTGTATTTGGATATTCAGACTACTCTGCTTTTATTTCAGTACTTTCTTTTATGATTTCTATGGATGATATTTAGATGATTGCCTGTGTTGGTTAGTTACTTTTACAGCGTAGTATGCCTAAGTGAGTCCATTAAATTTGGCAGCTCACTCTAGGTTGTATCAGCTGGCCAGGTTATGTCCAAATCCCATATATTTAGGAGTGGGGCGTGACATTTGTTTTGCATGTCGAAGGCACCACAATTCCATTCAATCCTCTCCTCCTCTTCCATGTAATCTTTTTTATTCATGAAGAATTCGTGGAAGAATTTGTTGTTTTATTGAGGAATTTTTGGAAAATAAAATAAAAGTAAAGTAAGATTTTGTCCTTGTGAGTTCGCCACCAGAGTTTTCTATGCCAATAATCGTGTCTTTGCTTTCTCTCTCTCTCTCTCTCTCTCTCTCTCTCTCTCTCTCTCTTCTTGATTTAGAATAAATAGCTAAAAAGCTTCGTTGGTTCATTTGTTTGTTTGTTTATTATATTTTGGGGGTTAAATTTGGAAAGTTTTTTTTTATTAATTTATTGATTTTTTTTTTGGGATCGGAAACCTCTTCCTTCCTCTTCTTTGCTCCTCTTCTTAATTTCTCTTCTTCCAGGAAGGAAGAAATAAAAACAAAACCTTCTCCCTTTAATCAACTTTTCTTGTGCATGATTAATTATGCAATTTACCGGGTGTCTGGATCGGGCCGCATCCCACTGCCCCCAGTGCCATGCGCCTACCACCGGCAGCCCCACTACCGCCGCGCCCTCCCCATACCCCCACCACCCTCACTGGCAGCCCCCCTCCCGTGCGTTAGTGTTGTCGTTGCAAACTGCTATTAGAAGACTGGAATATTTTGGTCCAAAATAATTGGTCAAAGAAGTTCACTGTTAGTGGGAGACTATTTCCGTCAAAAGTGGAAAGTGTCGTGTATTATGGTAATTGGCTGTGGTGCACCTTAAATTTGGATAAATAAAGTGGGGGTGCAACTCAATTTTTTTCTTTTTTTAGTGTGGATCCATATATACGTATATAAGTATATAAATTATATCACCAATAATACTATTATGCACTTATAATGGTATACAACGCTTTATTTTTTTATTAAATTTATCTTGTTCAAGCTATATATATCTTATATCAATATTCACATGTTTATTATAGTAATATACGTCATGTCCGAACAAATGTAAAATTTTACTTTATAATTTGTTTTTAACAATTTAAAATGAATTAAAATAGCACAATTCATTTTGAGTAGAAGGCGAATCATTGATATCAATTAATTAATTAACTTATGAGCATAACATTTTCAATAAGGAAGTTGGATTTTCTACAAACAACACTTAAAAGGACAAGTTTATTAAATTTTTTTCCGTTCCAAAAAGATGTCGTGATTGACACTCCTAAAATGTTATTATGCACTCATCTTTAATTTTCTATCATTTAAATTACAAATTTGTCCCTGCATTAACATTATTGGCACTCCCAAAATATTATCATGCACTCCTTTTTTCATGCATTAATATCATTTTAATGTATGGATAGATTTGGAATATGAATGATAAAAAATTAAAGAATAGTTTATGATAACATTTAGGAGTGTTAATAACAACACCGTTCCAAAAAAATGTCGGACAAGAGTTAAGTATACATGTCAAGAGTATATTTTTTATTCAGTTGCAGTTAGGTACTTATTAATTTCATATTTTTGTATCTTGTTATCGTAAATATTTTATGTGCATTTGGTATCATGTAGTTGAAAATTTTTAGTACTACCATGATGCATATAACATAATTTATCTACTTTTTGTTTAAAGAAAGTCCAAAAGTAGTTAGTGCATCGTTAGTGTTACACTCTAACAAGAGGTTACAGGCTGGTAGTTAAAGTATTTAATTCAATATCTGGAAATTGCTGAAATACCCAATTTCGGGGTGGGAGTTTATGAAAAACCCACCCGCAGGGTGGGTTTTATGAAATACCCAAAATTATATATTTCCACGTTAAATATTCCAAGATTCCCTTTAGATGCTCTGTATTTATAAAATTGCCATTTTGATAATACCATAACTACCCCTTCGCACAAATTTGGTCATATATATATATTTGAATTCACAAAGTCAGATTTGGATTACGATTTTCGTCTTCTTCTTCTTCTTCTTCACGAGAGATCTGAATTCTACTGCTCTCATCTTCAGCAGAGATTGCAAAGATCGTTCGTAGTTCATTGTGCTTTTCTTCAGTCGAACTCCGATCATCGCTCATCATTATTATCATCTTCGTGGAGAGATTTGAAGTTTTTCGGTGATTAGGTCATGTAACGCCCAGTCCCAAAATACTTAGGACTAAGTTCGTAGACATGCCAGCTGCATACATACAAAGTATACTCCAATATGTGAAATCCTCGTATGTATACATAAGCTGTAAATGTAGTAAACCATGACAACTAATCTCATCCACCATAAGAAAATAAACGTATAATAAAATCAACGCTGAATTTATCATTTATAAAAAAGTTGGGCGGAGATAAATCCACTACCAACCATTTAAATGAGAAGAACAATACAAAGAAATGATAGATAAAAATATCAATGAAGATCCAAGAGCAAACATTCTCGATAGAAAGGAAAGATTTGATTCTATGGTTTTATATATATATATATATATATATATATATATATAATATATATATATATATATATATATATATATATATATATATGGATTTTTATTAGATTCCTGATAGAACTGAGGAAGATTTGATTCTGTGGTTTAAATGAATGAGAATCTATCAAGGATTTGTACAAAAAAAAATCAAATGATTTGGTTTAAATTTGAGCTATACTCAAATTTTCCATTAGAAGATTTTCGAGGCTGGTTCAGCCGTCGCAGGGAAGGGAGAATTTAGTCTCGCGAGATTTTCCCAAAATCTTGCGATATATTGAATTCTATTTTCATTTCCTATATATATATATATATATATATATATATATATATATATATATATATATATATATATATATATATATATATAAAACCTATATAATCCTTTAAATATCAAAAATATCTTGCAGACAATTTAATAAATGATTTTTCACTTTATATAGCATTTACTTGTTATATGCTACTAGTAAAAAAATTTATAGACTAAACACCAATTACTAAATTCGTTTTAATAAATATTTAAATTGTTAATATAATACGAATAAATAAAATTCCTAAAACTTTTATAAAGTACCAAAAACATTTACCATAATATTTTAGTACAAATTTTGTACAAATTTTAATATAGCAATCCTTGTTATTTGTAATATAAACAAAATCTCTTATTTAATTCAAGCTTTATCTAATTAAGTTAAAATACTGTAAAAACATACTAAAAAATAAAAAATTCTCAAAATTTGGGGGAGGGGGGTTACATCCTACCCAACTTATAAAAATTTTGTCCTTAAAATTTAAAATAATCTAATATATAAATATATATAACGAGATTTAGTACAAGGGGGGTAGGTATGTCAAATCGTATCTTGATTTTTGAAACGGTCGTGGAGGTGGTTATCACAGAATTAAATTGTTGTCATATTCTAGTAGATGTGGAATTCTTCATTCCAGACTCTACCCAACTTATAGAAATTGGCTAACTGCAAAAATTGTTGCTATACGGCTTATGAGAACAATTTCTAAAGAGAGCAAGACATTTCTGACCGCGGTCACAGATTCTAAGTGTGCCTATGTATTGCCATGACATTCTTGGCCAATAACGTCTATAGGATAATATTAGTACAAATTTATCACCGCTCTTGCATTTGTCATACTTCAATAAGATAATTGGAATATATTGTTCAAATATTACTAAAATGTAACATTTTAAGGGATTTCCCTCTTCGCCTAACATAGGTAACTGAGAGGCGAGGTTGAAGATCTTACGGAAAGAAAAATTTATGGCCATGAAAGGAGATTCTATAAGAAGTGTAGAACCTTGCTATAGTATATGATCAGGTAAGTATTTGGATTCTTTCAGTCATAGTGACTAGTGGGTGTGGGATCGGTGTTAGTGTCGTGTAGGAGGCATGTGCTTGCTTGAGTGGAATTCATATGTCGTAGGTGTGACGCATTCTTCCTAGATCATGGGTATCATGGGTATTTTGTTTGGTTAAGGAATGAGTCGATATTTGCATGGGTAAATCAAACGGAATGAAAATAGGCATATATGGTTTGTTCTAAGGGCAAATGTGTCGTCCAGGTGGTGTAATTGAAATGGAGCACAGGAAGGTATATTTGTGTGAGACATGTATGTCATGTGCATAGGGTGGCTCGGGTAGTTCATGAGGGTAAAATTTATTAGAAGGAAATGGCTAGTGTTGTGCTCCAAATATCAAATTTACGGTAGGGTATCAAAATGATACGGATAGAAATAAACGTTATAAACTAATGACTTATTAGTTCAAATGGAACCAATCTTTGATTAAGTAAAGCTTGGATTTTAATCTATATTGGCTGGACAAGAACCCAAATTCTTTCTGAACCATTCCTATTAGGTTAGGCAACCTAGAATAGTTTTCAACAAAAGTGGTTGGGCTAATTGCCAGTCGGGTGGGTTAACTAGGTTTTGTGTTTAAGTAGCACATGAAGACTCCATTGAGTGGCATACTAATAGCATGTGTGTAGTGGGCTTCGAGTAGATCACGACCATATATTGGGTCGAAAGATTTGAGTCGAGGTTGGATCACTAATTGCAGTCGAAAAGTACATCGGTGTTATGGTAAGGGTTATCGCTAGTCCTTTTTGACTTGAAAGTTTTCACTCCCGTTTCCCATTATACGTATTTTCTGTATACGTGTACAGATTTCTAGCAATTGTCAAGTGGATCGTAGTTGGACTTGTCTTGCTTAGCTTGATCTTGGTTTAAACTTGCCTTGGTTTATTTTGTTTGGTTCAACTTGACTTGGCTTGGCTTAGCTTGGTTTGGTTCATTTTGGTTTGAGATGAGAAGGGTTGATATATAAGTCAACTCTCCTCTCTCTCTCTCTCTCTCTCTCTCTCTCTCTCTCTCTCTCTTCATTACTTTCATTTATTTCTTCTTCTTCTCTATTACTCCTCTCCACCTACACCCAAGAAACCCTAGGCAAGTGCAACTTGCATCATGATGGATCTCAAGTTTCTTTGTTCCATTCTCTTCCTTACTTGATTCTAAACCTCTTCAGAACTTGGCATTTTTGGTTTTGTTGGATACATTTTTATAGATCTAAGTTTTGATATTTTTTTATTTTTTTGGTTTTGATCTATTAAAACTTGGTATTTCCTAAAACCAGTAGTCCCAGGCTGTAGGAAATCTCGTCCTATCCAGTTTAGACCCTTAGAAGTCCCGATTTTGACTTGTTTTTGAGGAAGTTATGGCCATTTTAGTTCATGGGTTCCTTGATGTCATTCTCGGTCTATTGGGGAAGATGAGCAGTGCGCGCGCGCTCTTTACGCCGCGCCATCTCGTTGCACGCACGCTCGTTAGCGTCACGCTATCCTGGTCGTGCGCTCTTTAGTGCAGCGTCCCTCTGGCCTAGCGCCACCTAGCCCAGTGCCACTTGGCCTAGCGCACTTTGGCTCTGGCGCCTATTGGACCAGCTCACTTTGGCCCTGGCGCCTATTGGACCAGGTACACTTTGGCCCTGGTACCTATTGGCCCAGACGTACTTTGGCCCTAGCACCTATTGGCCAGGCGCACTCGAGCCTTGGCGCCTATTGGCCCAGGCGCACCTTCCCTAGTGCCACTTGACTAGGCACCACCTGTCAGCTTCCTGGTGCCACCTGGCCAGCACCACTTGGTGCCTTTGATACCCCCTTGCCCTTACCCCAATGCATGTTCTCCTAGTTCTTGTTGTAAATGCTTATCATCTTGCATGTATCTTGTACTTGGCCTAACTTGCGATGAACCGACTTGATAACTTGTTGAGCATGAGTATGACTTGCTAGTATTGATCTTGACTTGAACATGATAACATGACCCCTTCTCGAGATGACATGATAGTGGCCCGTCGAGGCGCACTCTTGACAATTAACAAGTAAACTTGATATGGCATGAATAATCATGATAGTGGCCCATCGAGACGCACTCCTGACAAGTATTCTTAACATGACAAGTAACCTGACATGATATGTATAATCTTGAAGCGCTATTGCGACAGCTACCCCGACTTGCAAGGTAACTCTTGTCTTGATACCGTAATTGATTCTCTTAATTGTGCATGTACATGCTACCTGTCTCGTCTTACATCATGTCTAGGACATGGATTCTTAGTTACCACGGTTAGGAATTCATAATGAATCTGACTAGATTAATGACTAGATTGATCAAGTAGTCCATATAGAGATATTTTCCAAGTTACAGGCGATCACATTATCCCGGCCACACCTGAGGGACTTGTAGCCTGCCGACGAGTAGGGCACATCTCTAGCTCACTGTCATGTGGGGCACTTCTTGAAAACATAAGTGCTGAAAGTATACTAGTAATTTTGATAACTCTTGTAACTCTTGTAAATCATATCGCCTGGATAACCTGGATAGTCTGCAGGGCTTGTGACTGCGGGAACATCTCATTGCATCTTGCTAGTAACTAGGCCTGTGATAACCCTAGTTAGATAATGATAGCAAGCTCATTGCATCATCATCATATCATCTCATTGCATCTTGCTAGTAACTAGGCCTGCGGGAACATCATAATTGCATCTCATTGCATCTTGCTAGTAACTAGGTCTCGTGATTAGCATAGGAATTATATTTCGCCTCTTGTTTTTCTAATGCAAGCTATCATTTTATTCTAATCATGTCTTCATGTTACTTAATCATGTTCATTTATGTATTCTTCTATTTAATTATCTGCTGGTTTTAGTTCCTTAATAAAGCCTCCCTTGTGGCACTTGCTCTTTTGGGTTCTGACCCAGCTGGTTTTGTATGGCCAGATTTCGGAGTAGCACCCAAGGATATTCCTACCTTCCAGCCAGATGGTGAATACCAGACGTAATCCTGGCAATGAGTGGGTTTCTTATTTTACTCTCCCACTCTATTGTAAATTATTTTTTGAGGCGTTTAGTCGTCGAGCAAGTGTTAGCTCATGTTGAAACTTAATTTCTGTTTTCCTAAGGGCTGTAACATGATTGACAAATCCTATGGTTGATCGTGTATGGCTTAACTCTTGCTAGTCTTGCATTTTATATAACTAGCTTCATAATCATCTGAATATGTAATGTTTGGGATGCCTTACTTTGTATATCTGATGATCTAACATCTTGTACATTATTTGCTTTTTTGAGATTGAGACACTAGGCTTGTTCTTGACCATAGAGACTGATGAATTATAGTTTAACCCTCATGCATCTAGACAGCCATGACCGTATTACGAGGTGGGTTGCACATTAATGTACGTAGCTGTCTATGTCTGTCTCCCGCTCTCCATTTTTTGGTTCTGGGGCGTGACAAAAGTCGTATTATAAAAATAGAGTACAAGGGGGCATGTTTGAGTGGGACATGATATATGTAGATGAAGGTGGGCTCGTCTAGGTCTTGCATACTAAATTTGTTGGAAGGTAACAACTAGTATTATGCTCCGAGTATCAAAGTCACGGTAAGGGATACCAAAAGATCTAAAAAGAAAGTGGAAGTTCATGAGTCATTAATTTACCATCCTAGTGAGAACCGATTTACCTCAATCAATCGGTGATCCCATAATCCCTAAAATTAAGAATGACTTACAATCTATTCACTCTAAAGACTAGGACATGGTTTTAGGAATAATAAGGTTAGAAATATTTAAGTCGCGACATCGTACCTTAACCTTTGGTAATAAGTCACGATGTGATCGATAACGTGGTATGGTAGTTATGAATCAATTTCGAGGACCGTACCTCAATTTCTAATAAATGGATATGATTGCGTATAACGATGCATGGATCGATAAAATATAATGACCCACTCCTTCATAGTATATGAGAGTCTATCGGTGGGATAACGAACTCTAAGGCACATCATATGAAAGATCTCTAACGACTAAGTCATGAACTTCTTATTTGTGTTAAGCCTGTCAGTCTATAGTCATAAGATTTCTAATGATGTTGAACGTGGTGCTAATGCATCGCTGTTGATAACTAGTAAATCAATATGATGAAGTGTTATGCTACAGATATTGGATAAGCTGATGAATATTTTGTTCTAAGGCTAAGTTACATCTTTAATAATAAATTTGTATACCTAGAATACCATCTGCTAGATCCCTAATCTCGGGATGGGTGTCTATCATAGTCATTGTAAAGTCTTGACCTTGTTTTGTCTATTCCTCTCATATCTAAACTGTGAGTCTTGGTCGAATAGGGGTTGGGCTAAGGCATAAGGGTTGCTAGTCACACAAAAATCAAGAGAAAATAATTAGAGACTCATAATATTTGGTTCCTTGAATAGATAGTCGCCAAGGTTGGTGTTTCGACCAAGGGTATGATTTTAAACATTATCAGATTCAAATGACTAGAAGGTCATGATAGTAGTTTTGGGGTCGAGGTGAGAACGAGTAACTCAAAGCAAGGTGGTAGTCACATGGCTGGGCCGATGGTAGCTACGCTTGTGTATACAACTATCATGGTCATGGGGTGATACTCCGTATCTATCTAAAAAATTTGAGTGTTTGTCCAAATTAGTGAAAGGCAAAAACAATGAAGAGTTCCAAAAAGATGTTATGGAATAGAAATACACGATTTCAAAGGCGAATGAATAATTCAAGAGGGAATTGTCAATGCAGTCGCGGATGAGATCCTAGATACCTCTATATCTCAATCCACGTGGGATTATCATATAGAGAGCGAACCAAGTGCACTATGGTTGATCAAACCATAATACATTGATTCTAATTAGACAATATGCTAACGGGCGTCTCCAATAAACATATTTTTTTTAGCTTGATAAAAGATTAAGCTTACAAAAACTAGGCTATAATAGCGGTGTTAGTAAAGGTAGTTCCAAAATATAAGTACACTAGATAATGATGAAGGAAAGTCTAGATAGTTCAAGTTCCTTGAGAATCTAAGCCTTGTCCGGTATTCGTGCCTATACTGTCTTGCTACTATCTTCTTATCAAAAGTTTTGCTTGACCAAAAGGATATGAATCTCTAAGCTCTATAGTCACGGTAATCCTCTTAGTATCCTCTTTAATGCCTTGCGAGGACAAAAGAATGATAGGTCATGCGATATTCCATCCAGCTTATTAGTGTTCAACCAGTAGGGTGATTTGAACAATATAATATATATACCTTAACACGAGTCATCTTTCTAACCTCTCTTTTAAGCGCGAAGGAAAAAAGATAATATTTACAGTAGAAAGGAATAATATAGAAAGAAATTAAGGTATTTGGACGAGAGTTCAAAATTGGAATCAAAGGAGGAGATCAAGCATGTGGATGAGATACCTAGATTCTAATCCTATATGCAGGCTCACATCGGTATAGTAGTGTCACGACCCGCACCCGGTTTTCGGACGCGAGCTCGTGAGCAAGCCAGCTACGTATCGAGCGGACTCCAGCCCGAATCGAGTACGTATAAGCTGTCAAGGTCAGGTCATGGTATCATGGCTAATATGGTAATCTACAGTGTATCTCAATCCACAAGAATATATAAGACAAGAATGAACAATTATGGGTCATGGTCTGCAGTCCATTAGTATATTGTCCGATTAGACTCCAAAAATGATATGAGTCTATAAAATAAGCAGAATATATCATGACATGGAATATAAAGCATAAGATGATAATAAAAAAATATCACAAGCAAATACATGTATCCATGCAGGTGTAATCACTACCATCATGAGCCGCTAACTAACTCCATGCAATCAGCTACCTGAAGAGATCATCAGGTCCTCAAGGGACATAACAAGATACATAAAAATATGTCTATCTAACAGTTTAATCATGCAATAATATAAACAGGGCATAAACAGGAATTAGACATGAGACTGACATGTGGCTACTGACAGGTAACTATGAACACGGATACAGGATCAACTATGAATAATTGAACTGCTGAAAGAACAAGAGATCAATGGAATACCAAACCCTCGCCCCGAGTGTGGACTCGCAGGTTTGAACTAATCACTAACCTTCGCCCCGAATATGGACTCGCAGGTCAGTTTCAAGACAAGTCAGCCTCGTCCCGTGTGTGGACTCGTAGGTGCAAACGGACAATCCTTGTCCCGTGTGTGGACTCGCAGGTTGTGAAAACGATACAGGAATAGCAGTTCAATCGCACATACTTGTAGACACGACTCAATCAAGATACAGGTGACGATACGGTACAACTCAGTCATGACACAGGTAAGGGCAACTCTAACATGAACCATAATGTGGACAAGCCTGGTGTAACTACGCTATCAAGTCAGAAAATACTGATATACAAGCAAGACAATAAACTAGTAAACATGGTATCATATAAATCTATAGCAACTAAGGTAACTAAAGATAACATACTAAAACAGATGAACTATAAGCATGAAAATAAACTGTAGAGGGAGGCAAGGTATCTTGCCTGTAGTTTGCACACAGATCCAACAGAATATAGTCAACTGCTAAGCCATCACGTCCAAATCATCACAACTGTCTCCGAAAGCAGAAGCAGACATTGCCAACATTCTCAGAAAAGTCAAATTAGCTAGGATTGGCTGTCCTTAAGTCCAATTCTGGACACAGGGGCAAAACAGTAACTTTGGGCTAAAACGGTGTCCGCCATTGGACCCGCTTTACACCGAAAAGTATGCCAGAGTCAATGGTCTCTAAAGTTGTCAAAGTATATGTCTGTAGATTCGTTTTGATGATACGAACCCAACCGTATGTCTAAAGTTGGATTCCGCCAGGCCGTGCACAAAATCGCCCGTTGAATCGGACCTGGGGCCTACAAAACGGCGGTCCGATCAACTTTCTCAGAATTGGACCAAACTTGGCGTATAGGACCAAAAAAATGATACGATCCTGTTGGCGTAAGTTTTGTTTCGATCTGACAAGCGTACACAAAGTAATGGAGAATTTGCACAGAGGTCGATACGGTAAATTTTGACGGATACGTATCAAATTTGTCGCGCACACGCAACCAATTTGAATTCCGTCAAAGCCCAGACATCCACGAGCCATTACGCACCTTTCGATGCTTTCAGTTCAGGACCACGTCGTCCGGATTGGCGGGACGCACGTCGTATCGAAGGAATTCGTGTTTTCGAAAAACAGTTTTTCGGTCAACTTCGGGATTCGATTTCTCGACGCGTAGTCGATGATTTCCAAATCCACAAAAATGGTCGTGAAGACCTATATGTTTTCTGTACATTGGAAGCGACGGATCGAAAAATGATTGAACGAGGTGGAAGAAAACTTACTCCGATGTTGCTCGTTTCCTGCCGCTACTGCTGCTCTGTTTCTGTTGTCCGTGCGCGCGGCAGACTCCGGCGCTCGTGTGGCGGTGCACGGCTGCGGGGTTGGTCACCAAGGGTCGAGGAAGGGCACCGTGGGTTTAGGTAGAGCTAAGGTTTTAGTTTTCTCGATTTTGATCTATCAAGTATGTATACTGTTGTGCAACAGAGTCGGGGTTTGGCGTTCGACTGAGTTGAGGATGCCCAGGCTCGGCTTGGGCCCAGGGCTGGCCCTTGGCCTGAGGGGAGAGCCCTTGGCTGGGATAGCATGTTGCTTTAATCCTTTGCATTTCTTTTTCCTTTTTTTCTACTTCTTTATTAATATCCAACTAACTCATATATATATATAAATATATATATATATGAGGAAGGATCAAGATCACCACACTTTTTGCATCCCCATGCATCTCCCCTATTTGCACCGTTAGATGGTGCTTTAAGTCATCTAATCTTAACCGTTGATTTACCAATGGTTAAGATTAGATGACTTAAAGCACATCCAACGGATGTGAACATGGGGATGCATGGGGAAGCAAAAATTGTGGGGATGCCTATCCTTCCTATATATATATATATATATATATATATATATATATATATATATATATATATTGTCACGACCCGCTCCCGAATAATCAGACACGAGTCGGACACGCCCAGCCTTCGTCGGCTGTACCAAGCTAGGAAAAACTAACCAGATAAACATGAAAGTATAGAATCACAGTATCTAAAACGTATCCCAGAATGATCACCATAATCCACAAATCCAGATATCATAATGTACCAGAATCAACAGGAATGAAAAGTGCTATGAACTCTAAAGTCAATATCTCAAAGTAAAGCTAAGTAATCTAAACCTGAAGCCTCAAGCTAAGCCTCATCCTGCTCAGCTAAATCCTGGGCACTGGCCCATAAAGTAGAATAATGTCCTGCAAGCATACCTGCAACATATCCTATTCAGGAGCGGAGCAAAGTACAGTTCTAGGTAATGAACAATAACATCATGATATGGAAAGTAAATGCTGAAAGAACAAGAAGAACAAGATATGTAAAGAAAAGGAAGAACATGAACTACTGTTATAAAGATACATGAAAGATCACGACTATATAAAGATGCAGGAAAGATCACGACTATAGCTAAAATCAAAATCAGGATCATAGGAACTAATGTAAGAACAAAATCCTGAACATGTGTAATAAGAATTTGAAATACTTCTATGATATGTGACCGGCTTGGGTAAGACCATGAAAGAGCATGAAAGATCCTGAAAGATCATATATGGTACGGCTTAGGACCCGCGTGCACTGTGCGAGGCCTAAGCTAAAGATCATGAATAAGTATCCGGGTTTGGTCACATATCTAGAGTATTTCCCCCACCCCAAGATGCAAGTAAGATCATGAAAGAACAAGCCAGAAAAGATCATGAACGTGTCGCAGTGTGTCAGCAATAAAGAACAAGAAAATGCACTGATCAAAACCATAGAATGTACTTGCCTTGCTCCAGGAAAGTACGAGTAGGTAAAAGAGCTGGATGATATCCTGTTAATAATGATTACAAGTTGGTTAAGATCTAAACTATCAGTTCTAAAATATTACTATCTATTCTATTTACTAATCAATCACTTATACCCCTTAGCAAACTAGCAAAGTAATAACTGAATATAACTATTACTAATTCAAAATAGTTCCTAAAGAAAAAGGGCAAATATTATACAACCTCTAAAATATATTTGCACTAAAGTTACCAAGGAATGTTAAGAAAATTTTATACAACATTAGAATAACTAATATGCCAATAATCCATCACACACCCTACTCATGAACTTCATACACAGATGATCCATATACAACTAAGCTTCAATAAAAATAAGCAGCTCAAACCAAAAATGAAACCCAGAAGTTTAGAACACCAACCCGCAACCAATTCGACATTAACTCAATACTATCCATTGAAATGGTTTACACATACATAACTCAAAATGGCCCCAACACAACACATACTCCACACCAGGACATAATTTCTATTGAAAATAGTAACACCTTTGAACTTATGAAATCATGGACCAAACTTACCAACAAT
This sequence comes from Iris pallida, assembly GCA_029216955.1. Taxonomy (NCBI): domain Eukaryota; kingdom Viridiplantae; phylum Streptophyta; class Magnoliopsida; order Asparagales; family Iridaceae; genus Iris; species Iris pallida. The sequence continues at coordinate 4,351,435 of JANAVB010008798.1, read as the reverse complement.
CATAGAGCCTAAATGATGCATAGCTGTAATCAAAATAGTCAAGTAAAGAGAGTCCAAATTCTGCTGCACAAAGAACCAAAGTTTCAAAATCACAAGCTATTTATTCTTGCAACCAAAAGCCTGGCCGAACCTTATCACGCATTCAAAATTTGCAGCTCTCAGCCTCAAACCCAACCCTGACACAACGGTGTATAAACTCCAAAATTAAACCTAACCATGCTAATTGTCCAGCAGTGCTCTAGTGTAACCACCCAACATTTTAAATCTGAACTAAGAATGTACACTGAACCCATTTCAATCATTATTACGTTAAGGCTTAGAACTCAAACATTCAAATATTCAAAACCAAAATATAAAATTAGCTCAGAGGTTCCGAGACGAAAGATCTCCAGAATTATACAACTATCGAAACATATATAAATTAATTAAAAGAATGTACAATCTAATAAAGAATTTACAATTTAATGAAATTAAAATACTATAATTAGTCACTGACACCAATATTAGCGAAATGCTGCCAACCTCCGCATACTGCAAGAATACTATTATTATAATGGACACAAACACAAAATCCGGATACGGCTTATCAGGAATGAACTCGACTATTCGAAGTCTGTATTCTGTCACGACGGACACAATCCACTTGGATACGAACTACAGTAAGACACGACCACACCATCCTGAACACGAACACAACACGATCGACGGAAACTTGGACATGATCCAACGCCAATTAAGCGGATGCGAACGCATACCAATATGAACTCGACACATGAAACGACACCACAATACAGAAAATGAAAGTCACAGTAATTACTATGATCAACACCAAAATAATTAGAAGTGGCAGAGAAATTACCTGAAAGAATGCTTCCGCATTCGAGGATACGAATCAAAACTCGGACACGAATATTCAAATCTAAAATTACAATCAGGAATCAGATCGATCCCAGATCCAGAATAAATGGAAACGACCGATCGAATCCGATAGGCCGATCAAAACAGTAGAACTCACCGAGCATCGTCTTCCAGATCGGTAGAGGCTCAGTCTCGAGAAGGAAATTGCCACGTGTCCAGAGTACCAGTCATCACCGCCGCTGCTCTGCTTCCAGATCCCGAAACTAGGGAGTCGCTGCCGCCGGGACCTTGAGGAAGTTGGGACTCGTTGTTCACTGCCAATCGCCGGAGGAGATAACTGTACTGCCAGGTCGAACGATCCCGCCGTCGCCTGTCGAAGAAGAACACCGGGTCGTCGAAATCGCCACTCGTCGGGAACGGATCCATGCGTGGTGGAGAGTCATCATGGTTGTCACCACCGCTCGTTGGCGTCGTCACCGCCGTCGGTTGCCGGGCTAGGGCCATCGCCGCCGCTCGAACCAGAAAATTAGGGTTAGGGTTCGGCTAACAGAATTGGGAAAGAAAAACCTTCTCGAAAACTTCAGAAGAAATTTAAGAGAAGAATACTCTCTCTCCTCCTCAATTCAGACTTAAAACGTAAAAATGTGCATTATGCACAAAACCCCTCCCGCTCTGCAATTATTTCGTTTAAGTCCTTTTTGTTAAGAAAACTTTCAGGAAGACCCTTCTCATTTTCATAAATTAGAAATAGGTTTAAAAGAATCAGTTAAAGAGTCACATGGTGGCCCCAAAGTTTGTTATAACAACTTTTAAAATAAAATAATAATAATAATTTCTGCCCAACTAATTTCCCTCCAAAACTATCATTCACAATATTTATTATTATTTTTAAAATTGAAAACTTATTATTTGAAACTTAATAATAACAATTGTAATTATTAGAAATCAAATTCATTTTCTCAAAATCGGGAAGTGGAGTTACAAATCTACCCCCTTAAAATAATTTCGTCCTCTAAATTCGAAAGACAAACAAAACGATCTTAAAGCAAAAACTCAAGAAGGTTCAAACACATCATTTTATTGTATTTTAAAATTCTCAATATCAAAGTACACTCAAACAACAAACTGTGATAGCGCTCCCGTATTTTACCCTCGCGCTCCCATGTGGACTCTCCCGGAGAGTGGTGCCTCCACATGATGCTGACAAGTAGAAAAGTCTGGTTTCGCAAGCGCTTCTCCCTCCGATCGAGGATCTCCACTGGCTGCTCCTCGTAGGTCAATCTCGGGCCCACCTCCAGCTCGGAATAGTCCACCACATGGCTCGGGTCTGGAATATAGCGTCCAAGCTGGGACACGTGGAAAACGTCGTGAACTCCCTCCAAGCTAGCTGGAAGCTCTAGTCGATATGCTGTCTCGCCAATCAATGTCGTCACATCGAAAGGGCCGATGAATCTCGGACTGAGCTTCCCGCCTCTGCCGAATCTGATGACGCCCCTAGTCGGTGAGATCTTCAGGAATACTCTGTCTTCTAACTGCGAACTCCGGTGACCATCTACTGTTGTCCGCCTAGTACTTTTGTCGATCCATGACGCTCTGAGCCTTGAGTCCAAGTATACACAAGAAGTTTGGGATATCACGCTTTGACAAAGATCGAGGATCAAATAGTCACGAAGTGGAAGGAATTTCAATTACAACTCAGAGGAGCAAAATCATGAAGACACAACTATTAAGTACGATCAAAATTGATAGTTTAACACAAGTGGGCTAGCACAAGGTAGGAAAATCATGGTCAGACAGACATGATTTAAGATTGAAATTTAGACAAGACATAAACGAAGTATGGAATCAAAATCTGGCAATGTATAATTTGAGGAAATCAATGATCTAACGATACAATACTAGAAGGTAATTAGCAAGGGTTGATTTGAGGAACGTACGAAATACTCAGGAGATACAGTATCAAATCAGGGTGAACATGCAAGGATTTGTGATTCTCGATAACCAATAATCATATGAAAAGGAAATATAGTCTCCAGAATATCCAAGAACATGTTTGTATCTGAAATCACTTTGCTTTGAATTCCTACCCCGCCAGTATGTATCTGACTGCAGTAGACTTTCGGCTCCGTGACTCAAATAACAATATGTCTCCAAATACTCTATCAACCTTATCCATTTTCCAACAATCATTGACGAAACAACCCAAGAGATCAAGATATGAAGAATTTGACAAGTCTCGACAATACTCGAAAACCTATGGGTGTCTGAAATCACTTCAACTTAGAGTTCCTGCCTCGCCAGTGCGCTACTGGTTGCAGTGAACCCTCAGTCTCTATAATCCAGCTAATGGCTGCAGCGCGCAATTGCCATGCCATAGTAGGTCATCGAATAGCCTCTCGACTTTATCCCTAGGAATTTCAAAAGAGTTTCAAGGAATTCAAAATGAATTTCAATAGTCCAAGTCACGAAAATAGTGAAGTTACCTGATTGTTAGAATACATGACTTTATTAGGTACAAAAAAATGACAAGGATCCAATCAGTGAGTACAAAAGACAGCCAGGGAGATTTAAAATTTCAGACATGACGAAGTTTCAAATTATGACGAAACATCAACTGATATCTGGAATGGTAACAAGATTCCATATATGGGATATTATCCCGAAGGGATAACAGTCTCGAAGGATGAACTGAAGCAATGTATCAGATAGGAGACAAGTTTCAAAAATAAGAAATAAAATCCCGTACTGGAAACGAGTTTCAATAAAATTTTGAATAAAAATGAAACCTCGAGCAAAAACTTGAATTGAAAACGAATTCTCCAATAGAAAATCAAGTATTAACAAAGTCGTGAATAAGGAACAAATTTTCGAATAGAAAAAATCTCAACGAGGAAACAAGATTTTGAATAGGGAACAAGGTCTCAACGAGTCGCGGGTAGGAACTGAAATTCAAAGTCTGGTAAATCTTGAATGGGAGACAAAATCACGAATAAAACAAAGCCTCGAAATAGGAAACAAGATCTTAAAATCTCGAATGGAATCAAGCTACGAGTAGGAAAAAGAATCAATGGGTGAATAAAACAATTATCCATGAAACAAGCGATACCTCAAATAGAGAAAAGATCGAAGCAAAGTTGTGAACAGAACAATTTTTTCAAAAATAGAAAACAAGCCACATAGGAAACAAAATCTCACATAGGGAACAGGTCGAAACTGAAGTTTTCAAACGATGTCTTGAATGGTGAATAGAACAAGTATTGAATAAAAATCAAATTCAAAAATTCCCAAATAGAAAACTGAACTTCGGAAAGAAAACAAAATTTACAAATTGTAACTAGTCCTGAATAGGAAACAAAATTCCTGAGTAGAATCTCGAAAAGAACAAGGTTACAAAGAATGGATTGGAGGAGTACCAATCAACGAATAGGAAACAATATCTCGAGTTAAGTTTCGAATACCAACCAAGATTCCAAAATAGAAAACAAGAAGTTCCAAGAAATGGTCTAGATGCTAAAAGAAATTTAAGAAAAACTAGGTTGCTAATCAAGATACATGGTTTTTCCAACCATGCAAAAGAAATCTTCTGTCTTCATTCTATCTTCAGTGTTTCTCCGGGACTGGAATCACTTCAACTTCTTCAATTGTCCTGACATAGGTTGATTCTGGCGGTAATGCTCCATGTGATTGCGGAATCTGGAGAGGCGAGTCCTTCTTCTGTAGTCCAATGCTCCTCGTGCTTGTTCTTGGACAGTGCGATCAACGATCTCCGGACAATCTTTGACTTGATGGGCAGACGATCCGTAGAACAAGCATAGCCTTCATCTTTTGCAGCACTCCTCGAAGCAATGTCCTGGATGGTGGCAAAAAAATACAATGATCGTTGACTGGATCTGAATCTGGATCTCCCGCTAAGGTGACTAAAGTGCAGGGACTCTGACAGAAATATATGGTTGCTGGCTGCTGACTGCTGAGATCCTGATGCTCTTCGATCATTGTGATCTGCGACTTGCTGGCAATCCTTCATCCAGTAAATGTGGGCCTGAATTTGTCTCTTGATAATGTGACTGAAGAAGCGTTGTCTGAGTGTTACGATGCTTTGCGGGTCCAGGCTAGTTGCTGTCTTCGTCATAAGTCTTCATGTCTCTCCTGGCCTTCAGCTTCCGGTCTTGTTATATTATCTGTGCTACATTCTGGATCTCCTGGCTGATAGCTCCAATCTTCAGAGGAGTCGAGTCCTCATGGACTTGGATGACTTCAGTGGCAGCTTCACGTTCTCGATCTGCTCCTCGGTGCAGGTTTTGCGCTCAGTGTCGGGGAAGCCCAAAAATTCGAGAGTCTAGAAATCAGAAGTCCTTCCTGGCTCGGTGAGTGTATCCACAAGTCTGTCTTGAAAAGGAAGGCATGCTCCCTCTGGTTGTCAAGGGACTCTTCAAACGTCTCCGTCAACTACGTACTACCCATGGGGATAGTAGAGTGGTAGAAAGCAGTGGAAGCTCAGAAACGTCAAGTGCAGGTGAATTGACAGTTCTGGTGTCGCATGCTTTTGAACTATCTGCAAAACAAAAAACTATTAAAATAACCTAGACCTACATACAACAAGTGTTTATAGAATATTAAAATACCTGATACACCTGATATACCTGATATACCCTTATTTTCCGATTTTTCTATGCTGTGATCAAGTTTTCCTAGTTATTCAAGTCCCCCAATAGTACTCTAATACCTAGGTACTATTAGGATAGACCTGTATGGGCTACCACTAAAAACATGTCACAACCCGCTCCCGAATAGTCGGACACGAGTCGGACACGCCCAGCCTTCGTCGTTAGACACGACGAAGTAAGCTGTACCAAGCCAGGGAAAACTAACCAGATAAACATGAAAGTATAGAATCACAGTATCTAAAAACGTATCCCAGAATGATCACCATAATCCACAAATCCAGATATCATAATGTACCAGAATCAACAGAAATAAAATGTGTTATGAACTCTAAAGTCAATATCTCAAAGTAAAGCTAAGTAATCTAAACCCGAAGCCTCAAGCTAAGCCTTATCCTGCTCAGCTAAATCCTGGGCTCTGGCCCATAGAGTAGAATAATGTCCTGCAAGCATACCTGCAACATATCCTATTCAGGAGCGGAGCAAAGTACAGTTCTAGGTAATGAACAATAACATCATGATATGGAAAGTAAATGCTGAAAGAACAAGAAGAACAAGATATGTAAAGAAAAGGAAGAACATGAACTATTGTTATAAAGATACATGAAAGATCACAACTATATAAAGATGCAGGAAAGATCACGACTATAGCTAAAATCAAGATCAGGATCATAGGAACTAATGTAAGAACAAAATCCTGAACATGTGTATTAAGAATTTGAAATACTTCTATGATATGTGACCGGCTTGGGTAAGACCATGAAAGAGCATGAAAGATCCTGAAAGATCATATGTGGTACGGCTTAGGACCCGCGTGCACTGTGCGATGCCTAAGCTAAAGATCATGAATAAGTATCCAGGTTTGGTCACATATCTAGAGTATTTCTCCCACCCCAAGATGCAAGTAAGATCATGAAAGAACAAGCCAGAAAAGATCATGAACGTGTCGCAGTGTGTCAGCAATAAAGAACAAGAAAATGTACTGATCAAAACCATAAAATGTACTTGCCTTGCTCCAGGAAAGTACGAGTAGGTAAAAGAGCTGGATGATCTCCTGTTAATAATGATTACAAGTTGGTTAAGATCTAAACTATCAGTTCTAAAATATTACTATCTATTTTATTTACTAATCAATCACTTATACCCCTTAGCAAACTAGCAAAGTAATAACTGAATATAACTATTACTAATTCAAAATAGTTCCTAAAGAAAAAGGGCAAATATTATACAACCTCTAAAATATATTTGCACTAAAGTTACAAACGAATGTTAAGAAAATTTTATACAACATTAGAATAACTAATATGCCAATAATCTACCACACACCCTACTCATGAACTTCATACACAGATGATCCATATACAACTAAGCTTCAATAAAAATAAGCAGCTCAAACCAAAAATAAAACCCAGAAGTTCAGAACACCAACCCGCAACCAATTCGACATTAACTCAATACTATCCATTGAAATGGTTTACACATACATAACTCAAAATAGCCCCAACACAACACATACTTCCACACCAGGACATAATTTCTATTGAAAATAGTAACACCTCTGAACTTATGAAATCATGGACCAAACTTACCAACAATCATAGAGCCTAATTGATGCATAGCTCTAATCAAAACAGTAAAGTAAAGAGAGTCCAAATTCTGCTGCACAAAGAACCAAAGTTTCAAAATCACAAGCTATTTATTCTTGCAACCAAAAGCCCGGACAAACCTTATCACGTATTCAAAATTTGCAGCTCTCAGCCTCAAACCCAACCCTGACACAACAGTGTATAAACTCCAAAATTAAACCTAACCATGCTAATTGTCCAGCACTGCTCTAGTGTAACCACCCAACATTTTAAATCTGAACTAAGAATGTACACTGAACCCATTTCAATCATTATTACGTTAAGGCTCAGAACTCAAACATTCAAATATTCAAAACCAAAATATGAAATTAGCACAGAGGTTCCGAGACGAAAGATCTCCAGAATTATACAACTATCGAAACATATACAAATTAATTAAAAGAATATACAATCTAATGAAGAATTTACAATTTAATGAAATTAAAATACTATAATTAGTCACTGACACCAATATTAGAGAAATGCTGCCAACCTCCCCATACTTCAAGAATACTATTATTATACTGGACACAAACACAAAATCCAGATACGGCTTATCAGGAATGAACTCGACTATTCGAAGTCTGCATTCTGTCCTGACGGATACAATCCACTTGGATACGAACTACAGTAAGACACGACCACACCATCCTAAACACGAACACAACACGATCGGCGGAAACTTGGACACGATCCAACGCCAATTGAGCGGATGCGAACGCATGCCAATATAAACTCAACACATGAAACGACACCACAACACAGGAAATGAAAGTCACAGTAATTACTATGATCAACACCAAAATAATTAGAAGTGGCAGAGAAATTACCTGAAAGAATGCTTCCGAGATCGAGGATACGAATCAAAACTCGGACACGAATATTCAAATCTGAAATTACAATCAGGAATCAGATCGATCCCAGATCCAGAATAAATGGAAACGACCGATCGAATCCGATAGGCCGATCAAAATAGTAGAACTCACCGAGCATCGTCTTCCAGATCGGTAGAGGCTCAGTCTCGAGAAGGAAATCGCCACGTATCCAGAGTACCAGTCATCACCGCCACTGCTCTGCTTCAAGATCCCGGAACTAGGGAGTTGCCGCCGCCGGGACCTTGAGGAAGTTGGGACTCGTTGTTCACTGCCAATCGCCGGAGGAGATAACTATATTGCCAGGCCGAGCGATCCCGCCGTCGCCTGCCGAGGAAGAACACCGGGTCGTCGAAATCGCCACTCGCTGGCAACTGATCCACACATGGTGGAGAGTCATCATGGTCGTCACCGCCGCTCGTTGGCGTCGTCACCGCCGTCGGTTGCCGGGCTAGGGCCATCGTCGCCGCACGAACCAGAAAATTAGGGTTAGGGTTCGGCTAACAGAATTGGGAAAGAAAAACCTTCTCGAAAACATCAGAGGAAATTTGAGAGAAGAATACTCTCTCTCCACCTCAATTCAGGCTTAAAACGTAAAAATGTGCATTATGCACAAAACCCCTCCCTCTCTGCAATTATTTCATTTAAGTCCTTTTTGTTAAGAAAACTTTCAGGAAGACCCTTCTCCTTTTCATAAATTAGAAGTAGGTTTAAAAAAATCAGTTAAAGAGTCACATGGTGGCCCCAAAGTTTGTTATAACAACTTTTAAAATAGAAATAATAATAATAATTTCTGCCCAACTAATTTCCCTCCAAAAATATCATTCACAATATTTATTATTATTTTTAAAATCGAAAACTTATTATTTGAAACTAAATAATAACAATTGTAATTATTAGAAATCAAATTCATTTTCTCAAAACCGGAAAGTGGAGTTACATATATATATATATATATATATATATATATATATATATATATATATATATATATATATATATATATATATATATATATATATATATTCATATATATACACATACACGCATATATCTATATATACACATTGATATGTATATACTTATATAACCCTATATATATATATATATATATATATTTATTTTATTTTATAATTAATAATGAGAGTATATATTTACGATTATTCAATAGGCACCCATATATCTATATATAGTCACATATATTCCTATATAGTAATCTCCATAAATCTAAATAACCTCAATATTATCCATTTATAGCGTAGGGCCTGTTCACACACACACACACACACACACACACACACACACACACACACACACACACACACACACACACACACACACACACACATATATATATATATATATATATATATATATATATATATATATATATATATATATGTATATATATATATATGGAAGCTGATCAAAAGACCCCCTTAGAAAATCCCCTAAAAAAACCCTCACTCTAATCCGTAATTTAATGTTAATATTAATGTTAATATTAATGTTAATGTTAATATTAATGTTAATATTAACATTAAATACTAAAATTACCATTAAACTTAACATTAAAATTAATATTAACATTAACCTTAACATTAATATTAACATTAATATTAACATTAATATAAAAAAATAAAAAAATTAATATTAACATTAACATTAATATTAATATTAACATTAATATTAACATTAATATTAACATTAATATTAACATTAATATTATGAATTAGAGTGAGGGGTTTTTTTAGGGGATTTTCTAAGGGGGGCTTTTGATCCGCTCCATATATATATATATATATATATATATATATATATATATATATATATATATATATATATATATATATATATATATATATATATATATATATATATAAAACATTTATTCTCTAAAAATACTATAACCAATAATATTAATAATATCTAATAGTAATAAATATATTTATTTAATCACCACAAAATAATAAAATAATTAAATGGTGGTTTGGTGAAACCATACTACTTACCTTTATCCGGGTCCAGAAAATTGTACAAATATTGTAAAACATTAGTTAATAATAAAAATTCCAATTTTTTTTACAAATATTCAAATAATTAAAAATGTACATAAATGCCTAAAATAATTTAGGAAATATTTGTACACACATAAAATATGCCTAAATGGTCGTCTTTGGTCTCACTACAAGATTACATGGGCTCGGTTTCGGTTCGGGTCTAGTCCGAGCTAAATCGACACAAACGGGGCCTCCTACAAGTCAATAATATAATTAATAAATAATTTAAAATATCTTAAGAGGTTATATCGTAACTTGGCTTGGTTTTCCTTGTTAGGACACACTTATGGCTGGGTCTTCCTTGGCATGGCTAATACAATAGTCAAGGCACGCTACTGCACTGTCCGTGCCATGATTCCTAGTCGTCTGGTACTTCAAAACTCAATCATGGCTAAAGTCATCTACCGTAATAATTAACTAAATAATTATTTACAAATATCTAAAAATTACCATTTAAATCAAATAAATAATTAAAAAAATATTTCAAAAATTTCCGGAAAGAGGAGTTACAAGTAAGGTAACCGAAGTGACAAATTTTACATGTATGGGCCACCATAAAAATATGTAACGTCTCAGTCCCAAAATACTTAGGACTAAGTTCGTAGATATGCCAGCTGCATACATACGAAGTATACTCCAATATATGGAATCCTCGTATGTATACATAAGCTGTAAATGCAGTAAACCATGATAACTAATCTCATCCATCATAAGAAAATAAATGTACAATAAAATCAACTCTGAATTTATTATTTGTACAAAACTTGGGCGGAGACAGATCCACTACCAACCATTTAAATGAGAAAAATAATACAAGGAAACGATAGTTAAAAATAGCAATAAACGATCCAAGAGCATGCCTTCTCGATAGAAAGGGAAGACCACGATCTTGGCTAGAGCACCTGCGAAAAGACATATAAGCACACACCTGGAGAGATCACCAGGTCCTCAGAGGGACGTAACAAGATACAAGAAAACAACATGCCGTATAAACTGTGATTATAATAAATATAAGAAGGATGCATGCAGTAGGGTGCCTAACTGTTCTATAGTGAATATGCAATTAAGAATAACCTTCACATACGGGCACTCGGGCTATATAGCAGTGGCATCGTCCCTTTCCTTCGGGAACCAGATGCCTCCGTCCATAACGCTTGGTGAACTCAGAGGGAATCAGTAATAGAAACTTCCATAATGCTCTATGAACGTCAGAGGGAATCAGTAATAGAAACATCCATAACGTTCTATGAACGTAAGAGGGAATCAGTAATAGTAGGGTGGACTTGCGTCTCCTGCCGAGCTTCAGGTACAATAGTAAGTATATATGTGGCCCATACATCAAGGAACTGTTCTCCCCACCCAATGCCTAGTAGAGTCACATCCATGACTTATATGAACCTCCAGCAACTGCCAAGTCCACTAGCATGCAATTCTATTGGCAGTTACTCCTAACCGTCGCACGTCTCATACGTATCGGTGGCCGGCCACTATGCGAGTACGTGCACTACATGTGACTCACAATACGTGATAAAGTATGTGTCAAGGCCGTATGAGATATACAAATATCTTATCCCCAATGGGTGGTCGTTAGAGCTAAGCCAATGCAAGGAATATAACAAAAATAAATAAAACGATCGATACAGTCGTTTGTACCCAAGTAAAACGTGTCACGACCGGCACCCACTGTGAGGGTACGAGTACGTAACAACGTCCAGCCTATGCCGCAGTGTCGACGGTAGAACGCTGTTCTAGGTCACTATCTAACCAACAATCACGCAATTATATAATGTACTTGTCAAGATCTCAACTCCGAACGGAGGATAACTATAGATATAATGTAATCTCAATCACAGTCTAAGCACGATATGATAACACAGAAGATTATAACTAAGACTAAATAACAGCAATAAACCCAACTACTAAATAATATAATCTCAAACAACATTTCTCAACTTATTTACAACTCAAGTTCTAAAGCATGAAAACTAAAACAAGACAACTAGCTAATCTCCCGATCACTCCTGAGTGTCGGGGCCATAGGTAGCTAAGCCATCTCCTGGTCCATAATATATAAGGCATGTGTCCTCAGGACAATCATCTGTAACATTTTCAGCAGGTCCAGTCAGGACAGGAATGAGTACAACTCATCAAGAAAATCCAAGTAAATGACAGAGAACTATAAAGCAGTTATAGACAGTTTTATTGATGAACATGGTAGATTATATTCAGGTGATGGTATAGAGAAACATATAAGATACAAGAAAAGTAAAGTAACTAAAACAAGAGTAGAATCATGGCAATGAAGACTGTAAAATAAATCTAGCTGAACTAGAGTAACATGATAAGTCCAGACAGTAAATGTAAACCAATTGTAATCCTATGTAATCCAGTACGGGATGAATCTCATACAAGATAAATCCAGTACAAGATAATTCTAGTCAGAGATCATGAATCCAGGTGAGACCAGCTATAATCTAATAGTGTGTTTTAAAATACTGAGATCGACATATAAACGGCTGTAGGTATCATACACATCTCTTACTGATCACGCGAGAGATAGCTATGCTTCCAGTAGATTCTAGTTAGGAGATTCTAGATTTGGCATATGTCTACATGTCTTACTCAATATTTTTCTGCCCCACAATACAAGTGAATCCAGTACAAGACACGAGAATCGAGAGAAGTCCAACCAAACACGATGATACTAGTAATAATTCCAGAATGATTCCAGTAATAGAGGCCAGACAATATGGTAAGTGTGTCGCATATATGAATCCAGAAATATCCATACGTGAGGTAACAGAGAATCACATAAAACTAACTAGAACTGAAGTACAGTAACTGACAAATAAATGAGAGAACTATCAGAGAATGTACTCGCCAGATACTCTAAAAGTGTAGTTTAATGTCAGATGTCTGCACCGGAGTCACAATGTCCTAAATAGAGCAGTATATGTTACAATGTGTTTAAAATAAGGCAAATGAAGTTTATGATACAATCTACATGATATTTAGGCCAATCTTGGTCAAAGTCAACATTAGTCAAACCTGGTCAACTGTCTAGGTCAAACTAGGTCCAAGTCAAACTTGGTCAACTCTGGGTCAACCCAAGTCAATACTCTAGTCAAACTAGGTCAATTGGCCAACTTCGATCAAGTTCTAGTTAAAACTAGGCTACGATTGACTTTTGGTTGACTTTTGATCAAAATAGTCAACTGTGGTCAACCGAGGTCAAAACTAGTCTAAGTCCACTATTCCTAACCATTACCAACCATAAAATCCTAACTATAACTATATCTTAAGGTATTTAACTCATATGTTAAAAAATAGACATTATCTAACCCCACATCAATTAGCATATATATATATACTAAAGTATGTGAACTCCTCATAACTTACCCAAAATCCCAATACCCTATCTCATCTATCCACATAACCCTAGATCATATACATAAATCCTACTCAAGGCTAACTTATATAACCTATATATATACATATATAATATCCCAGTCCAACTAAACTAATACATAGGATACCAACCCACTATCTTAGCCATCAACTTCAAATACCCATAACACACACTACCCTAATACATCATGTATGATCCTAACATAATTTCATATGTCTATCCCTCATATATATGTCCACATATACCTATATTGCATATTTATATATAAGGTATGGCTCATACATACTGTATGATATATATGAACCCTTCATGTTGTATACAGGTATAAACTGAAATAAAAGGGCTAAGGTTGTGTGTTACTGCATCTCAGGAACCTAACATTTCAGTTTAGAAGTAAACATCTATACATGTGTTAACCAATATACATATAATGTATATCAACCCAAAACCCCAATCAATACAACTAAGGTCTCATCATGTTACCCCACCCTTCACTCTTATCTCTCAAAACTGATATAAGAATTACACTCTACAAAATCCTAATGCACCCGACACCTACATGACACCAGCACTCACTCTCTATCCTAAGACACTCAAAACACTTACACACTATCCTGACTAATCTCAGGAACACACATGTATACACAGGTTTCAGGTTTCAGGAAACTAAAATTACGAACACTATGCAACACCCAACTCTAGCCAACCTAACACACCATGACCAACCCTCTCTAACCCTCACACCATACCCGAATCCCATGTCCCAACTCTAAAACCAATTCCAATAGGATACTCACACCCTCACTCCTGAACTCTCTGGTATATATCAGCCTGACACCCGTAACCCATATCAGGAATATACATACAGGTATACATAGGTTTCAGTGGATATTACATTAACTGTAATGCAATGGAATTAATTCTTGAAATGTGATGATATATGCACATACAACCCAAATCAATATCCCAATGATCCCACACAAACACATGTTTAAACACTATCAAATTGTCATTAATTATCAATTTCAAAACCCCAAAAATATAATTCGAAACTGGAAACAGTATATATATATGAAGAATGAATATCGAATTCTCAAATACATCCTAAAATTCGAAATAACTATAGTGAAACACAATGGGGAAATGTCCCACGAGTCCAATGGGACACCCACGAGTCCAAGAATCAGGACACGGGGTGTCCAAACCCAAAATCGAATAGTGTCTAAAAACAAAAATTTCCAGTCCTCGTACACGCGTGCACACGTGTCTAGCACACGACACAGGCCATGTAGAGACACGTAGCAGTGCACACGTGTTCGCCTAGGCTAGGGGGACGTGTCCTGTCATGACCCGCACCCTAGAGTAAGGGTACGAGATGTGGGTACGTCCAGCCTACGCCGCAGTGTCGGCAGTAGAACGCTGTCCTAGGTCAATCATCTAACAAAATAAAGGTGCCTGTACAGTATATACACTCCGAATGGAGGTGACATAGCAATATACAGTCTCAATCACATATAAGGCAGAAGGATAAGATAGAAAGATAGATAGATACTGCTGAAATAAAAGAAATCCACATAAGTACAACAGAGAGTCTAAGTGTCTAAGATATCACAAATCCACAATCCCACGTATCAAATATACAGTCATCCAGAATATAATAAAAAAGAAGACATCCTAGTCTAGAGGAGTGTCATCCACTGCAATAGGGTCCGGCTGCTGGTCCAAGTCACAGCTGTCATCTAGGGTAGCCCCATAATAGGTCAGGCAGCATGCCTGTAGCTCCCCTTCCCAGAATTTTAGAAATATTTTTTTATTTATTTGATTTAAATAGTGATTTTAGAATATTATAAATAATTAATTACTTAATTATCACGGTAGATGATTTTAATCATGGTTGAGTTTTGAAGTACAAGACGGCTAGGAATCATGGCACGGATAGTACAGTAGCGTACTTTGACTAGTGTTTAGCCATGCTAGGGGAATGCGAAGCCATATGAGTGTCCTAACTAGAAAAACCAGATTAAGTTGCGACTTAACCCCCACCAATGAACTATTTATTTATTAATTAAATATATTGATTTTAGATGACCCGATTGTACCAACTTAGCCGAACTGGGCCCGAACCGAATCCAAGCCTTTGTAGGTATGTAGTGGGACCAAATACGACCTTGTAAACATGTTTGGTAAAAACATTTATTTTCGTATATATTTTTAGAAATTGGCAATTATTTGCTAAATAATTGTTATAGGAAAAATATTTATATTAAATATTGGTATGCTATATATATTAATATTGATATCTTGTTATAGGTAAAATATGTATATTAAATATTGATAGGTTATATATTAATATTGATATATTGTTATCGGTAAAATATGTATATTAAATATGTGTGTATTTGTAAGTATATATAAATATATATATTAGTGTATGTGTGTATATATATATATATAAATATATATATATAAGTGTATTTGTGTATTCATACATAAATGTATATATTATATACATTGTATAAGTGTATTTGTGTATTCATACATAAATGTATATATTATATACATTGTATATGTGTATTTATATATAAATACATATTATGTATATATGTATATATGTGTAAATATAAATATATAAAGTATATGTATGCGTATATATATATATATATATATATATATATATATATATATATATATATATATATATATATATATATATATATATATATATATATATATATATTGGACTTATAAGAAATAGAATATGAAAAAAAGAAAAAGAATAAGATTACTAATCCCCACAAGCCCAGGCCCAAGCCACCACAACCCGGGTCCAACACCACAAACCCCAAGCCAACCCGACCTCTGTTAGTTCAGCACAGTAACCCGTCGGTCCCGTCAGTTACATATAATAGAGATAGAAGTAATCGAGAGGCAAATACTCGAGAACGTTTCACCAAACCCTAATGTGCCTCCACCCTGGTGACTCCCGACGACCAGGCGCAGCCGCGTGCCACCGCAGGGCCACCGCCGGTCGGCCGAGTCACCGGGAAACGTGCGCACGTACGAAAGAAGACAGCAGCAGACACGTGCAGGGAGGCCTACTTCGCGAGGCAACCACGACTTCTACGCTCGTCCTCTTGACGAACCGATTCTTCAGGTACGAAGCTAACCTATAGGCCTTCGACCCCCTTCTAATAGATTTGATTAATTCGCATTGTACGCGTGGTAAATTGAGTGTCAAAACCCGGGAAAACCCCACAGTTTCGAAAACTTGAAACAACACACAGACCTGGTTTTGGAAGGCCCATAGTGATCTGTCTATTAAAGATTTTCAAATACTAATTGAACACGATTTTAGCCAACATATAAGGCATGGAAACCCAATTAATAATTTTAATTGTGGATGAGTATGCAGAGGTATAAACCAGTTTGAAAATCAAGAAAAACCATGAAAAACAGTTTTTAAAAACTTAGAAATCCATCCACACGACGTACGTTCCGCCATTTCGGGCAACATGGTCACGAACCGAAAGCATCGAAAGATGCGTAACAGTTTCGTGGTCGTGTGGGCTTTGACAGAATTCAAATTGGTCGTGTGTGCGCGACGAATTTGATGCGTATCCGTCGAAATTCACCGTATCGTGCACTTTGCAAATTCTCCAATTACTTTGTGCATGTTCGTCAGATCGAGACGAAACTTGTGCCAACAGAACCATATCATTTTTTTGGTCCTGTATGCTAAGTTTGGTCCAATTCTGAGACAGTTGAAACGTACGTCGTTTTGCGGGCCCCACGGTCCCACTCAACGGACGATTTTGTGCACGGCCCGCCAAAATCCAACTTTGGACATACGGTTGGGTTCGTATTGGAAAACTGTATCCATAGACATGTAGTTTGATGACTTTAGAGATCATTGACTCTGGCACGTTTTTCGGTGTAAAGCGGGTCCAACGGCGGACATCCTTTTTGCTCAAAATTACCGTTTTGCCCCTGTGTCTAGAATTGGACTTAAGGACAGGCAATCCTAGCTAATTTGACTATTCTGAGAACGTTGGTAATATTTATTTCAGCTTTTGGAGATAGTTGTGATGACTTGGATTTTTTGACTTGTTGATTGGCGATACATTGTTGGTTCTCCGTGCAACCTCCAGGCAAGTATACTTTGCCTCCCTCTACAGTTTACTTTCATGCTTATAGTACACATGTCTTAGTATGTTATCTTGAGTTACCTTACTTGTTATAGATTTATGAGATATCATGTTTACTAGTTTATTGTCTTGTTTGCATATCAGTGTTTCATGATTTGATAGTGCAGTTATACCCGGCTTGTTTACGTCATGGATCATGCTAGAGTTGTCCTTACCTGTGTCATGACTGAGTTGTACCATGTCTTCACCTACGTCTTGACTGAGTCGCGTCTGCAAGTATGTGTGAGTGAACTGCTATTCCTTGTCTTTCCCACAACCTGCGAGTCCACACACGGGGCGAGGGTTGTTCGTTTGCACCTGCGAGTCCACACACGGGACGAGGGTGACTTGTCTTGAAACTGACCTGCGAGTCCATAATCGGGGCGAGGGTTAGTGATTAGTTCAAACCTGCGAGTCCACATTCGGGGCGAGGGTTTGGTATTCCATTGATCTCTTGTTCTTCCAGCAGTTCATTTATGCATAGTTGATCCTGTATCCATGTTCATAGTTATCTGTCAGTAGCCACTTGTCAGTCTCATATCTAGTTCCTGTTTATACCCTGGTTATATTATTGCATGATTAAACTGTTAGATAGGCATGTTTTATGTATCTTGCTAGTCCTCTGAGGACCTGATGATCTTTTCAGGTTTAGCTGATTTGCATAGAGTTAGTTAGCAGAGCAGGATGGTAGAGGATAGCGATGTATGATACAGGTATTAGCTTGTGATAATTCCTTATTATCTTCTCGTGCTTTATATTCAGTACTATGATATACTCTGTTTATTTATAGACTCATATCACTCTTGGAGTCTAATCGAACAATATGCTAATGGGCTGCAGACCATGACCCATACTTGTTCATTCTTGTTTTATATGATTCATGTGGATTTAGATATAGTTTAGATTAGACATGATACCCATGACCTTGACAGCTTATACGTACTCGAGTCGGGCTGGAGTTCGTTCGATACGTAGCTGGCTTGCTCACGAGCTCGCGTCCGAAAATCAGGTGCGGGCCGTGACAAGTTTTTTTGGTGGCCCATGCAGGTCAGAGCATATCGTACCGGTTACGTAATTGTACTGGTACGAGCCTGTGCAACTGACTAAATCCTTAGAAATCTCAATCCATACTGCCTTGAAAATTCTATATTTGCTCTCGATTATACTTCCTTGCTTTTCGTACCGTTGATTCTCGTCCCTTCCTATTTCGGAGTGACGAACGATCGTGCTGCTTAGAATTTATTAGAAATTCTTCAATTATAGTATAAATATTGCATGATTATTGAGTTTTGATTATTTATAGATATGAAGGATTATAGATGCCATATATCCTAGATATTTTTGGTATAATTATTAGTCACTAGTTAGAAGATTATATGATTTTAGTGACATGTGTTTCAAGGGAGTAGTGTGACCTAAGGTGGGTAGAAGTCCTCGGGATTTCGTAAATACCAAATGACTAGAGAAGGCCATAAAATACTTTGAGGAACTAAATTTGAGGAGATTGAGGTAATAGTTAGAAATTGGAATTTCGAGGACGAAATTATTTTTAAGGTGGGTAGATTTGTAGCTCCCCTTCCCAGAATTTTTGAAATATTTTTTTATTTATTTGATTTAAATAGTAATTTTAGAATATTATAAATAATTAATTACTTAATTATCACGGTAGATGATTTTAATCATGGTTGAGTTTTGAAGTACAAGATGGCTAGGAATCATGGCACGGATAGTGCAGTAGCGTGCTTTTGTAGAAGCATGGAATTTCACAACCAGAAAGACCATGCGCCAGACATTACATGCGCCAGAACTCAAACAGCAAAGTCAATAGCCAATAGACATTTGGAAAAGGACTTTTTATTTATATATAAAAGTCAATTACATGTCTAGAAAAGGTTGTACAAAGGAGAATTTCTACAAAGGAAAGATCCTAAGTCTACAGCCAGCGGCCACCATGCGCCTCCAGATAGGCGCAGCAGTCACCATGCGCTGCCAGTTAAGCGCAGCAGATACCATGTGCCTCCAACCAGGCGCATCCCACCATCTCTTCAGCAGCTCAGTTATGTGCATCCAGCTCAGTTATGTGCATCCCTTCAGCAGCCCAGTTATGTGCCGCTCTTCCAGCCAGGCTCACCTGATAAGTGCTTCGATTACACCAAGCATTTAACCCTCTGGCTGGAACCAAGGAAGAGAAGAGCACCACAAATCTGTGGCCAGGGTAGGCTTCGAAAGAGCCTCCAAAGGCCAAGGAAGACCGTAATCAAAATACGGCTAAAGGAGCAGCTTTCAGAGTGGGCGACACCCACTTTGAAGGAAGTGAGAGCCTAGCACCGCCATTCCGATCTACGGCTCTTCCGGAACAACGGAGACGAGGCCCGAGCATCCCTATCTTTGGATGCAACAGGCACCTTCCGCCTGCCTCAGAAGCCCTCGACTCCGTCTTTTGGATGTAACAGTCACCTTCAGGAGCATTAAAGACGACATGGCGTCTCATCTTCACCCTCGGGAGCACTTCGTCAACAGAATGCACCCGAGAACCCGAGTTCATATTGGAAAGACGTGAGGGAATGAGAGGCCAACCTTCTCTCCATGCCACTATTTATAGGCCGGGCAGATCAAACCCATGCGCCAAGTGGATGGCTCTCCGAATTCCGTACAATGAACTCACATTAAATGGATGAACCAGACGCCTCGACTTCAGCCAAACGGCTATTAAAAGCACTCAAAAAGCGAAACAGCCGCATCATCAAAGACGTGTCGGATGCGCCGGCTGGACAGCGCATCACACCTCTTCAAACATCAAACAGATGCGTCCTGTACCGAGCGCATCACAGGGGATGCACCCCCATACGTTCCCATGCGCCTAGTGGAACGTCAACCGACGCGTCCACTCAACTGTCCATCGAATATCACCAACATTAAATGCTGAACTGACAGAGTTGGCAGCACGCCTTTCCAAGTCTGAACGGCTGACAGCTTTTGCAGAAAACGAAGCGTCCACAACGTCAGCATCATCATGACTCTATCCCGACGGCTACTGCCACGTGGCCACTCGACCACCCGCATGTGCCTTCGCGGCCATGCGCCCAAACCTGCATGCGCCTTAAAAGCCATGCGCCTCAGACCCTTCACTGATCCCTAAAGACAGAAGAAGAGTCTCCAGTTGAAGCTTTGCATGTGCCTCAAAAGCCATGTGCCCCAGACTGATCTCTGATCCTGAAAGACAGAAGGAAAGTCGCTCGCATGCGCCTCAAAAGCCATGCGCCCAGAACGGCTCGTGACTCCTAAAGGTCATGAGCCAAAATCTTATCATGCGCCCAATCCAAGGCACATCCCACCAAATCATCCCCCCACCAAATCAGAGATCTCTGAGCCATGGGTCGACAACACGTGTCCTTTGACTCAACTCATCCAAGATCTCAGCAATAGAAAGATCTTCTCCTCTGCTACGTGCCGGCTCACAACAGCAGTATGAAGAATTCAACCCTGTGAGTAGGGTGCATCATCCATGCGCCTCCATCAGCAATCTCCACGTGGCATCCCCACGCACCGGCGTATCCTACATATGCGCGCATGAGCAGCCAACCTGCCCAGCTATAAATAGAGGGACCATTTCCTTCTCACACAGACGGAGAGACATATACAAACAATCCAGACAGATATCACCAGAGAGGCAGATACAGACACTCAACGTCTTCCTCCTCTCAGCCAGCTCCAGCACCCAGAGCAATCTACACCTTCAGAGAACCGATAACCGTCGTCAGCCCGTCAACGGAGTCAACGCATTACCACTCGCTCCATTGGCACTTAGGACCCAGATTAAATAAAAGTGTACTCCTAGGACTACATCTAAGTCCTATATTGTAATACTATTCTGTTTGTATTAAGATTTGCAATCAAACGATTTTAATGGCAAACAAGCTGGCGACTCTGCTGGGGACTTCTTTCTCTTCTTTCGAGAAAGTCGTGTCACAGGCCGACGACGTGAAAGTGGACTCCTCCCACAAGATGCTAGTTGTGCGCCTCAATCAACAGGCGTACGAGGAGTTCATTTCTGAAGGAAGCGCGAGTCCTTCGAAGCGGCTGCCGAAGCCGAAGAAGACCCGCCGTGTCTGGGTGCGCAAGGTCGACGCCTCGGGCACCACCACTGAAGGGGATACGCCAATCCAGCCCTCCCTTCCTGCTGACGTTCTCAGCAACCAAGGTGCGCCCGCTGATGCAGCGCATCTCTCAGAAAATGTGCGGCTGACCACGTTCCCCAGCCATCTCCCTCTCAGGCGAAGAAGATGCGTCGACGGAGCAGGAGCGCAGCCAAAGCCCCGCGCATCACCTCTGATGCGCCACAAAAAGTCTCTGTCTTTGACAGACTCAGTCGCTGTAATGGCGAGGAGAATTTGGATGCTGAGTACTATGCACCCCAGCGGGCTAGTACAAAAAAATCCAAGACGGCACGGGCCATGCGCCACAAGCGTGCTATGCCAGCAGCAGGCCAGAGGCACGTGCTCACAATCACGCGCACTGCCGATGGCAAGCTGTACAAGGTCGACTCAGGTGCTTCGGTACCAAAGACGAGTCGATCTTCAAAGTCCTCATCTCATTTGGGCGCATCTACTGCGTGCATAACCAAGTCGAGTACGGTAAATTTAGTGGTCTTGAACTCTCGTGCCTCCTCTGGTTGTGCGTTTGAGGTCCGTTCAAGTCACTTCAAATGTTGTTGTTCCTCCACTACTGATCATGATGCCTGCTTGGTATTAGATCAGGGGGCGCAGCACTTACCTGTCTGCCCCGGCGTTTGGCCTTGCCATGCGTCTGAAGGGGGTGTGAAGGTAGCACTCTCCTCCAATGACCTGCGTAATGTGATCACTCACAACCGCCGGTCAGGAGAGTCGACCAACAAGCACAATGAGCCTCCCACAGGGCATACTTGTGCGGTGGTCACTATCAACTGCTGTGGCAAGACGGCAGTACCACCAAGGCAGTCAGTCTTCCAGCGACTGCAGTCATCGACACCCCTCCGACATCGTCTTGGGAAGAAGGTGTCAACAGAAGAGGAGCCAAGAGTTGCTTCATGCAATGTGGTCTCCAACTCCTTATCTCTCCGGAAGGCGACCGGCAATTCTTCGTCCAAAAGCCAATCAAGGAGAACCAAGGCAGCAGTCTCGACCTCTGGGGTGTTCGAAGGCGCTCGGTCGAAGAAGAAGTTCTTAGAGGAAGCTGGGGGTAGTCAGACCCTTGTTGAGCTTCCTTCCGAAGACGAAGATGTCCAAAGCACAGCTGCGGCGGATCTTCATCCTCGAGGCGAAGTCAGCCTCCCAGAAGCACCTCGAAATGAGGATGTCCCCCAGGACACAGCTGGGGATAGAGACGAAGAGGCCCTTCAAGACGGAGCTGAGGACAATCAGGCCCTAGCTGATGCGCCCGTCGAGAATGACCTCCAGAATGTGGCTGGGGGTGGCCAAGGAGAGGTGACTCCCCCACATGAAAGTGAGCCCGAGAAGACCAAAGTCATCCTCAACATGGACCCTCCGAAGAATCTTCGAGAACTTCGAGGCTTACAGGGACGTCTGGCATACATCCGGAGGTTCATAGCAAACCTCTCCGGTAAATGTCAACCCTTTACTCAGCTCATGAAGAAGTGAGTCTCTTATGTCTGGACAGAGGAGTGCCAGAAGGCTTTCGACGACATCAAAGCCTACTTGACGAGCCCACCAGTCCTGGTGGCACCTGTCGCGGGCAAACCATTTCTTCTCTACGTCCGTGCCATGGATCATTCCCTTGGCGCTCTGCTGGCTCAAAACAGCGATACAGGCTATGAGCAAGCAATCTACTACCTCAGTCGAACGCTCATCGGGGCCGAACATCGGTACAACCCCGTTGAAAAGGAGTGCTTGGCTTTGGTGTTTGCCATCCAGAAGACTCGTCATTATGTCTCAGGCCAGACAATTTATGTCATTTCCCGAGTCAATCCACTCAGAGTCCTCATGACGAAGCCAGGATCATTGAACTCCCGGCTAGCCACATGGGCAATTTTGCTAACACTATATAATATGGTGTTTGTCCCGCAAAAAGCTGTTAAAGGTCAAGCTCTGGCTGACTTTTTAGCTGCACACCCCATCCCAGAATCCTCAAAACTCTATGAAGACATCCCGGATGAGGTCCAAGAATCCAACGTTACCGAAGGAAGCTCCGTTTAGTGGATATTTTTCGATGGCGCTTCGAGAACAGGCCCCAAAGGCCAAATCATCGCGGGAGTGGGGGTAGTCTTAGTCTCCCCCGATCAGTTGGTCATCCAGCATGCTTACTCACTCTCGAAGCCGTGCTCCAACAATGTTGTCGAGTACAACGCACTCGTCATGGGACTCCAGCTCGCACAACAGCTGGGGGTGGACCATCTGGAATCCTACGGTGACTCAAAACTCATCGTGAACTAGATTCGAGGGCAGTATGAGGTTCACCATGAAGATCTGATCCCTTACCATGAAGTTGCATTGAACATCATTTCAACCTTCACCGGGTTCTTCATCGAACACGTACCTCGTCTACAAAACTTGGAGGCTGACGCTCTGGCTGGCCTCGCAGCCTCATTGGCAGCGCCCTTTGGGACTCAACACTATGTCACGGTAACAGGCCGAGACTTGATTTGTCCCAGAAACAACCTGTGCTTGCAAGTGGCCCACGCCATGCCGACGAACACTGGTGTTAATGTCCGAGACTGGAGGTTCCCGTTAATCGACTTTGCTGTCTACGGAATTCTTCTAGAGGACCCGAAGGAAGCCGTCTCAGTCAGGAGATGCTCTCTTCGATTCTACTACGACACAGCTACTAAAATGCTGTACCGACGCTCCTTCGATGGGCTCCTCCTTCGATGCCTGTCCAACGAAGAAGCAGCCGAAGCTCTCCGAGAAGCTCATGACGGAACTTGCGGAGCTCATCAACCCGGTCCTAAGTTGCAGGATCGACTGCGACGTATGGGCTACTACTGGCCAACCATGGCCGCCGACGCTGTTGAATATGCTAAGAAGTGTTACGCATGCCAACTCCATGCAGACTTCATACATACACCGTCTGAACCACTACATCCTACAGTCGCCTCCTGGCCCTTCGAAGCATGGGGTATGGATATTGTGGGACCAATCACCCCTCCTTCATCAAGAGGACACCGCTTTATCCTGGCCATCACCGATTACTTCTCCAAATGGGCAGAAGCAGTCCCACTGGCGGAAGAAAAGAACTCCAGGGTGGTCAGCTTTATCAAATACCATGTCATTTACCGTTTCGGAGTACCCCGGCGGATCATTCATGACAACGGTCCTCAGTTTATCAGCCACATTTTTAGCAGGTTCTGTGACAAGAATCGCATTCAAAATGTGGCATCCACCGTCTATAATCCGGCAGCAAACGGGTTAGCAGAGGCGTTCAACAAAACCATCGTCAGGCTACTCAAAAAGGTCGTGTCATCCAATAAATGCGACTAGGACGAAAAGCTTGGCGAATGCCTTTGGGCCTACCGCACAACAGTACGGACCCCGACAGGCAACACACCATTCTCTCTGGTCTACGGGAGCGAAGCGGTACTGCCTCTCGAGATCCAGATACCCTCACTCCGCGTAGCAATAACAAACAAACTCACAGAAGAGGACAATCAACGTCGTCGTCTGCGGGAACTGGAGGCACTCGATGAGAAGCGTCTCCTAGCTCAACAACGCATCGAACTCTACCAAGCCCATATATCATAGGCTTTCAACAAGAAGGTCAAACAGAGGACTTTCCAAGTTGGTGACCTGGTTCTGGCAGTCAGGAGGCCGATGGTGTTAACTTACAAGACACCGGAAAAGTTTGAGCCCAAGTGGGAAGGACCTTTCATCATAGAGACGGTATACTCAAACGGTGCTTACCGCCTCGCCAAACCCAATAGAGACTTGTTTATGATGCCCATCAACGGCAAGTTCCTAAAGAAGTACTATTCTTGACATCCTTCAGACATGTACTTCCCCAAGGGGATCTGTGGGCCCAATCATCGGAATTCACAAACAATCTCCTTCCACAAACTCATCCGCTTCTGGAACCCAGCTGTTTCGTGGCTTCCTTCAGTAGAAAGACAACCACGTCCACATTACCTCTGAGTTGTTCCTCTACACCCTACAAAGCGGAATCTTACACTACGTAAGCCGACGCTACCCTTCATGTTTACCACGTCCATATTACCTCTGAGTAAACATCTCGTACAAACAACCCCTGCATTGTCGTACATTGATCGCAGAACTTCCACGTCCACATCACCTCTGAGTTGTTCAGCGTATCCCCCAGGATCATTCCTACCACGTCCATCACACCTCTGAGTAGGATGATTCTATCATTTGAACCCAATGATTGCCATGTCCACATCACTTCTGAGCAAATATGTTGGTTCCTTCAAACTTATTATCTGTGCCTAAAAACCAAGGTGCGCAAAAGATAATAGGTCCACACAAATTATCAAGTTCATAATAACAAAAATGAACACAGCACAAAAAGTTGCGTACTTCTTTATTTTTCTGAAAGAGAGAGTACAAAAACTACACTATCCCTCGGCAAAGGGTTACAAAAGAACATAAAAAAGAGAAAAAGCTACAGTCCCTGAACCTCCCCAGGGTGGGCTGAGAGCTCCCTGACTCGAAGTCTTAGGTCGGCTGTACGGGCCTCCACAGTCGCCAGGACTCGTCGCTCAGCTTCTTGACGCATCAATTCAATAGCCCCAGTGGAAGTATCGCTCTTATGCTTCTCATCAAGCTGTTGTCGCTGCTGCGCCAAGGCAAGAGTCCGCTGAGTAAAAGTCGCTTCTTCCTTCTTGAATGCTGCATGTTCAGCCCGGACACGCTCGGCATCTAACTGGAGTCGGGCCCGTTGGTCCTCAAGGCGGCGCATCTGGGTGTCGATCTCCGCGATATCAGCATCCAATGCAGCTCGAGTTTTCGCCATCGTCTTTATGGACTGAGACAACTGCTCTACCGCAGCCTCTGTCTCAGCCACCTCGTGCTCCCAAAGGCCCACAGTGGCCTGGTATGAAGACTCGATTTCGGCAATCAGCTTTCCCTTCTCCGCATCTATCAGGACGGAGAGGTCGTTTTGTTGGATGCGCTGAAGTTCTGCGAGCCGCTCGTCCAGCTCGATCACCGAAGCCTCCAGAATTTTGGCCATATGGTCATGGCCTTGGTGAATGCGGATCAGCTCGATACAGGGCATTGCCAGAGTTCTTGCCGTCGCAAAGCTCCCATTGGCATCCATCACAGCAGAAACACCCTTCTGCAGCATTTTGTACACCCCCTCGACGAGGAATTTCACATATTCGTCTGCATCCGCCAAGACCTGCGGCGTCATGGCAGGAGTTGGAGGAGCTACTACAGTTTGCGGATCGGAAGAAGATCCGCCAACCTCAACCTGCGAGGCTTGAACCTCGGTATCAATGGGCTCTTCATCAACGGGGGCTGGACTGCTAGCCCGAGGAGCCTAAGGAACAGAGGAAGCCCGCACAGGCGTCGAGATAGTACCCCAAGTAGGAGGGGCAACGGAGGGTTCCACACCCTCGCCCTTCTCAAGCCCCGATGAACCACTGACGTCAACGGCCACCTCTTCTACCCCCAACGTCCTATCAACAGCTGGTACCTCCCTTGCCAGAATAGGGAGATTATCATTTGCCTTTTGACCCGCCTCAGCGATCGTCACCGGCAGACGGGTCTCGTCACCAAGTCCCTCCACAGGGACAGAATTTGTCTCTACCTCCTGATCGGTAGCCGCCTCAACTTCCACGGTTGAAGCCGGGGTAGGACTCGACAATGATACAGCCGACCTCCCCTCATCATGATAAGAAGGGGAATCAACCCTCTCCTCTGTCTCAACCATATTTGTTACCCCCGTAGTAGACTCTTGCGGATCCGCGGCAACGTCATCCAAGGCCGACGCTGTGGCCTTCATCTTCTCGGAAGCTGCTGCATCCTTAGCTTCCCGTCTGACATAATCCGGAGATGCTGGAATCTCTACAGCAACATCCTCGGTGTTCTCCTCCAAGGAAGATATCATAGTGGGCAGAATACGCACTTCAGACGAGCCCGCCGCCTCCCTTGGCCTGCTTCCACCAAATCTTAGAGTGCGGGGCTTTCTTTTCAGCGGCTCCTACACAAAAAAGAGAAGCATGATTACATAAGAAGCTGAACATGAAATCAAAACCTTACGGGACACCTTACCTCTGCAGATGCTGAGTCTGAGGACACCGTCGGTGACGACGCCCTCTTCTGCTTTTTCGATACAGGAGAGTCGACCTTTGTATCTGCATCCCTTTTCGTTTGATCAACCGAGGGTTTTGCCTGACCCCCGATAGATAGGCGGGGGCGCCTCGATAACCCGACTCGGGCGGACGGTACGACCGAGCCTTTGCCGTAGTGTCTGCACCCGCCGCTAAATGGGTGCCTGCAATAAAACTGGTCTCCCTATCATATCCGGTGGGCGGAGCAGCCATAGCACAGTAAAATCTGGCGGCTGAATAGAGAATCGGCGGCCGCGGATTCTGGACAGGGAGCGTAAAGCGGGCTCCAGTACATCCGGCATTATAGTAATGCCAAGCTCGTGCACCATCCAGCAAACTCCCCGCATACCCCAAAGTAATACTGGGATTTTCCAACATCAATTGGGCATACCCGAATTGCCTCGTAAAGCGGCTCGGCAGATACGGTTCCAGGTAACACTGGTTCCTGTTCCGATATACCAAATGGGACGGCCGGATACTTTGCAGCCAACGGAATCCCCATGGAGACAAAGTGGTGGCATCCTCACCCGAGTACACCAGATCTTCGTTGGCCTCAAAATCAGAGAAGACAGGACCAACTTTGGCGATCTCCCATCACTGAAGATAGGATAAAACTTTCTTGCAAACAGGAACACCAGTGTACGACCAATTCCTCCGGTGGAAACACCGGAGGAATGCATCTCCGGACCTGTGGTCTTCCTCTGAACCCGGGCTCATCACATTGGGATGGTGTAAAATTAACCACCCCATCAAATAATGAAACGGCAGTTCGGCACGCGGGAAGTTGTTGTTTTTGCCCCGCTCGTGAACGACATCTCCCACAAACTCTCGAAGACCCCGCAACAGATTACACACCATTACGGAGAGTAAAGCTAAAGGACGACCGAAGGCCAACTTCACGGCCGGCAGAATTAAGTTCCGAGTCACCCTCTCTACAGAGCCAGACCCGCCTGAAAAGATGTGGTCCCGGAGCCAAATCATAAGATACGCGACTAATACTGCTTTTGGCGACATCCGATAGGTGAGATGCCAAAAATAGCTATAGGAGCGTTCATCCGACTGCTAGTCCTCGTTCTCCAAGGGATTCTTCTCGCCTAACCTGCTCATTTCAGAAAGCACCTCGTTACGAGAAAGTGCCGGCGGAGTAGAAAAATGGGAAGGATCCTCTTTGTCCTGCCTAAAGATGTGATCTCTCCAAGCAGTCACATGAGGCTGCGTCCCGCCCCTGTCCTTCTTCTGCATATAGTAGTGATGACTCGCTACTTCTTTGAAGACAGCCATCATCTCATCAGCTTTGTCTCCCAAGACCTGGAATTCTTCATTGGTCGGGAAGTACTCCTCGTAAGGCTCCGATCCCCAGGGGAGTTTTGATACCTCGTACATCTCATGAAGCGCGAGCCTTAGCTCCCCCACTGGAGTGAAGAAGGTCCCGGTATGGGTATCAAACATCTCCAAAAGCGCAAGGAACATGTGCCTATTAATCTCTACACCTGCCTGAGTGGCACGGATCGCAGCGGTCAGCCCAATCTTTTCGAGCTCAGTCTGAAATTGCGACAGGATCCAGTGTGTCAGTTTGTCCCATTTTGAGACATAATGGCACCAACCCTCTACCCGAAATTCTCCCTTGGGGTATGATTGTTCCATCAACAACATGCGACGAGCAAAAGTCGAGGCACCCAAGGCAAAAGTATTGACGGAAACATCGCTATAAATACTCCCGGGACGAAGAGTCCGCCAGGTGTGAGAGGTACCAGCTCGCGAGGCGGTCAGAGTATCCCTCTGATCAGAAGAAGAATCAATTCTGATGATGCCTGCCACCGCTCCTCCTTGAGATGGAGTAATATCCAAGGACATTCTCCTTTTGGAAGCAAGACGACATAAAGTTAACAAAGGCCATTGACGTTCAAGCTGTCTGACGGTCATATGCTCACCCCTGGCTGTAAAGAACCAGTCTTCTTTGACCTTCAGCACCGTGGCTTCAGTAGAAGAAAGGCGGTCTCCGAACAGGAACTCAGGCTTTAAGAAGGTCACTTTTTCGAAAGTGGCAGATTTCAGAACGCCACGTTCCATCATCCGTTTAAGGAACCCGTGATGTTGTTCCCAAATTTGAATCATTCTTTTGGGATGCTGATCCAACATAATAGCCGCTTGAGCAGGGTTTATCACCTCTTCATCATAATCTACTCCCATCTGACAGAGTGCAGCGTCCAGGAGCACTTCGTTCAAGAGTGGGATAGTCATCGACACTGACACAAAAATGCAAAGATATTAGAGACAACACAAAGATCAGAGCTTCATGCTCGTCAGATGCGCGTATCAAGCGCATCTGAAAAAAGAGCCTCAGTGCATCATCAGGGTATAAACCCATGCGCGTTAGCGGTAGAGCCTCGGCGCATCGTCAAGGTGTGAGTCCATGCGCGTCAGCGAAGGCTTCGGCGCATCATCAGGGTGTAAAACCCATGCGCGTCAGCAATTAAAGCCACAGTACATGATAAAGGCCTGAGCCTATGCACGTCGGCGGGAAAGTTTTCCACATCGACCGAAGACAATAAAGCTCACCGACTACCGTCGGCCGAACTTCGACAGGCGGGCGAGGAATGTCACTCACGACAGCCTCTACCGGCTCCTTCTCCTTCCCCTTTCCTTTGCCGGCACCACCGCGGGGAGTCTTGGGAGCCATTCTAACAGAGAGGAAGAAGTTAGGGTTTTGAAGAAAGAACTCTAAAGGAGGCAAAGGCACAGAGTAGAAGAACTCTCTCTCTACCTTTCACCTATTTATAGGCCGTGGTCGCACGCGTGAACCGATGACGAGTGATCTCAGCCGTCGCCTCGGGTCTTGTGAAGATAACAGGAGATAAAACCAAAAGATCATCATTAATCTTTTCGGTTACCGAGGCATTATCATATCCATTAAATGAGAAGAGCATGCGGCTGAATAGGCATGCGCCCCAACAGTCATGCGCCCTGATCGCCATGCTTCTTATTCAGTATTCCAAAACTTATTCAAAAGTTTTGAAAACTTTGAAGGGGTCTTGTAGAAGCATGGAATTTCACAACCAGAAAGACCATGCGCCAGACATTACATGCGCCAGAACTCAAACAGCAAAGTCAATAGCCAATAGACATTTGAAGAAGGACTTTTCATTTATATATAAAAGTCTATTACATGTCTAGAAAAGGTTGTACAAAGGAGAATTTCTACAAAAGAAAGATCCTAAGTCTACAGCCAGCGGCCACCATGCGCCTCCAGATAGGCGCAGCAGTCACCATGTGCTGTCAGTTAAGCGCAGCAGATACCATGTGCCTCCAACCAGGCGCATCCTACCATCTCTTCAGCAGCTCAGTTATGTACATCCAGCTCAGTTATGTGCATCCCTTCAGCAGTCCAGTTATGTGCCGCTCTTCCAGCTAGGCTCACCTGATAAGTGCTTCGATTACACAAAGCATTTAACCCTCTGGCTGGAACCAAGGAAGAAAAGAGCACCGCAAATCTTTGGCCAAGGGAGGCTTCGAAAGAGCCTCCAAAGGCCAAGGAAGATCGTGATCAAAATACGGCTAAAGGAGCAGCTTTCAGAGTGGGCGACACCCACTTTGAAGGAAGAGAGAGCCTAGCACCGCCATTCCGATCTACGGCTCTTCCGGAACAACGGAGACGAGTCCCGAGCATCCCTATCTTTGGATGCAACAGGCACCTTTCGCCTGCCTCAGAAGCCCTCGACTCCGTCTTTTGGATGTAACAGTCACCTTCAGGAGCATTAACGACGACATGGCGTCTCATCTTCACCCTCGGGAGCACTTCGTCAACAGAATGCACCCGAGAACCCGAGTTTATATTGGAAAGATGTGAGGGAATGAGAGGCCAACCTTCTCTCCATGCCACTATTTATAGGCCGGGCAGATCAAACCCATGTGCCAAGTGGATGGCTCTCCGAATTCCGTACAATGAACTCACATTAAATGGATGAACCAGACGCCTCGACTTTAGCCAAACGGCTATTAAAAGCACTCGAGAAACGAAACAGCCATATCATCAAAGACGTGTCGGATGCGCCGGCTGGACAGCGTATCACACCTCTTCAAACATCAAACAGATGTGCCCTGTACCGAGCGCATCACAGGGGATGCACCCCCATATGTCCCCATATGCCTAGTGGAACGTCAACCGACGTGCCCACTCAGCTGTCCATCGAATGTCACCAACATTAAATGCTGAACTAACAGAGTTGGCAGCACGCCTTCCCAAGTCTGAACGGTTGACAGCTTTTGCAGAAAATAAAGCGTCTACAACGTCAGCATCATCATGACTCTATCCCGACGGCTACTGCCACGTGGCCACTCGACCACCCGTATGTGCCTCCGCGGCCATGCGCCCAAACCTGTATGTGCCTCAAAAGCCATGCGCCTCAGACCCTCCACTGATCCCTAAAGACAGAAGAAGAGTCTCCAGTTGAAGCTTTGCATGTGCCTCAAAAGCCATGCGCCCCAGACTGATCTCTGATCCCGAAAGACAGAAGGAAAGTCGCTCGCATGCGCCTCAAAAGCCATGCGCCCAGAACGGCTCGTGACTCCTAAAGGTCATGAGCCAAAATCTCATCATGCGCCCAATCCAAGGCGCATCCCACCAAATCATCCCCCCACCAAATCAGAGATCTTCGAGCCATGGGTCGACGATACGTGTCCTTTGACTCAACTCATCCAAGATCTCAGCAACAGAAAGATCTTCTCCTCTGCTACGTGCCGGCTCACAACAGCAGTATGAAGAATTCAACCCCGCGAGTAGGGCGCATCATCCATGCGCCTCCATCAGCAATCTCCACGTGGCGTCCCCACGCACCGGCGTATCCTACATATGCGCGCATGAGCAGCCAACCTGCCCAGCTATAAATAGAGGGACCATTTCCTTCTGACACAGATGGAGAGACATATACGAACAATCCAGACAGATATCACCAGAGAGGTAGATACAGACACTCAACGTCTTCCTCCTCTCAGCCAGCTCCAGCACCCAGAGCAATCTACACCTTCAGAGAACCGATAACCGTCGTCAGCCCGTCAACGGAGTCAACGCATTACCACTCGCTCCATTGGCACTTAGGACCCAGATTAAACAAAAGTGTACTCCTAGGACTACATCTAAGTCCTATATTGTAACACTGTTCTGTTTGTATTAAGATTTGCAATCAAACGATTTTAATGGCAAACAGCTTTGACTAGTGTTTAGCCTTGGTAGGGAAATGCGAAGCCATATAAGTGTCCTAACTAGGAAAGCCAGATGAAGTTGTGACTTAACCCCCACCGATGAACTATTTATTTATTAATTAAATATATTAATTTTAGATGACCCGATTGTACCAACATAGCCGAACTGGGCCCGAACCGAATCCAAGCCTTTGTAGGTATGTAGTGGGACCAACTACGACCTTGTAAACATGTTTGGTAAAGGCATTTATTTTCGTATATATTTTTAGGAATTGGCAATTATTTGCTAAATAATTGTTATAGGTAAAATATGTATATTAAATATTGGTATGCTATATATATTAATATTGATATCTTGTTATAGGTAAAATATGTATATTAAATATTGATAGGTTATATATTAATATTGATATAATGTTATAGTAAAATATGTATATTAAATATGTGTGTATTTGTAAGTATATATAAATATATATTAGTGTATGTGTGTGTGTATATATATATATATATATATATATATATATATATATATATATATATATATATATATATATATATATATATATATATATATATATATATATTTTTATATATATATATTAGTGTATGTGTGTGTATATATATATATTAGTGTATGTGTGTGTGTATATATATATATATATATATATATATATATATATATATATATATATATATATATATATATATATATATATTAGTGTATGTGTGTGTGTGTATATATATATATATATATATATATATATATATATATATATATATATATATAAGTGTATTTGTGTATTCATATATAAATGTATATATTATATACATTGTATATGTGTATATGTGTATTTATATATAAATACATATTATGTATATATGTATATATGTGTGTAAATATAAATATATAAAGTATATGTATGCGTATATATATATATATATATATATATATATATATATATATATATATATATATATATATATATATATATATATTGGACTTATAAGAAATAGAATATGAAAAAAGAAAAAGAATAAGATTACTAATCCCCACAGGGCCAGGCCCAAGCCACCCCAACCCGGGCCCAACACCCCAAACCCCAAGCCAACCCGACCTCTGTTAGTTCAGCACAGTAACCCGTCGGTCCCGTCGGTTACATATAATAGAGATAGAAGTAATCGAAAGACAAATACTCGAGAACGCTTCACCAATCCCTAACGCGCCTCCACCCTGGTGACCCCCGACGACCAGGCGCAGCCGCGCGCCACCGCAGGGCCACCGCTGGTCGACCAATTCACCGGGAAATGCACGCGTGTACGGAAGAAGATAGCAGCAGACACGTGCAGGGAGGCCTACTTCGCGAGGCAACCACGACCTCCACGCTCGTCCTCTTGACGAACCGATTCTTCAAGTATGAAGCTAACCTATAGGCCTTCGACCCCCTTCTAAAAGATTTGATTAATTCGCGTTGTATGCATGGTAAATTGAGTGTCAAAACCCGAGAAAAACCCACAGTTTCGAAAACTTGAAACAGCACACAGACCTCGTTTTGGAAGGCCCATTATGATCTGCATATTAGAGATTTTCAAATACTAATTGAACACGATTTTAGCCAACATATAGGACATGGAAACCCAATTAATAATTTTAATTGTGGAAGAGTATGCAGAGTTATAAACTTGATTAAAAATCAAGAAAAACCATGAAAAATAGTTTTCAAAAACTTAGAAATCCATCCACACGACATGTCTCCCGCCATTCTGGGCAACATGGTCACGAACCGAGAGCATCGAAAGCTGCGTAACGGTTTCGTAGTCGTGTGGGCTTTGGTGGAATTCAAATTGGTCGCGTGTGCGCGACGAATTTGATACGTATCCGTCGAAATTCACCGTATCATACACTTTACAAATTCTCCAATTACTTTGTGCACGTTCGTCAGATCGAGACAAAACTCATGCCAACAGAACCGTATCATTTTTCTGGTCCTGTATGCTATAGTTGGTCCAATTCTGAGA
Source organism: Iris pallida (assembly GCA_029216955.1). Classification (NCBI taxonomy): domain Eukaryota; kingdom Viridiplantae; phylum Streptophyta; class Magnoliopsida; order Asparagales; family Iridaceae; genus Iris; species Iris pallida. The sequence goes on along the minus strand of JANAVB010008798.1, from coordinate 4,316,275 downwards.
CAGTTGAATCATACGTCGTTTTACGGGCCCCACGGTCCCACTCAGCGGGCGATTTTGTGCACCGCCCGCCAAAATTCAACTTTGGACATACGGTTGGGTTCGTACTCAGAAAACTGGATTCGTAGACATGTAGTTTGACGACTTTAGAGACCGTTGACTCTGGCACATTTTTCGGTACAAAGCGGGTCCAACGGCGGACATCGTTTTTGCCTAAAATTACCGTTTTGCCGCTGTGTCCAGAATTGGACTTAAGGACAGGCAATCCTAGCTAATTTGACTATTCTGAGAACGTTGGTTATGTTTATTTCAGCTTTCGGAGACAGTTGTGATGACTTGGATTTTTTGACTTGTTGATTGGCGATACATTGTTGGTTCTCCGTGCAACTTCCAGACAAGTATACCTTGCCTCCCTCTACAGTTTACTTTCATGCTTATAGTACACCTTTCTTAGTATGTTATCTTGAGTTATCTTAGTTGCTATAGATTTATGGCATACCATGTTTACTAGTTTATTGTCTTGTTTGCATATCAGTGTTTCATGATTTGATAGTGTAGTTATACCCGGCTTGTTTACGTCATAGATCATTGTAGAGTTGTCCTTACCTGTGTCAGGACTGAATTGTACCGTGTCTTCACCTGCGTCTTGACTGAGTCGCGTCTGCAAGTATGTGTGAGTGAACTGTTATTCCTTGTCTTTCCCACAACCTGCGAGTCCACACACGGGGCGAGGGTTGTCCGTTTGCACCTGCGAGTCCACACACGGGACGAGGGTGACTTGTCTTGAAACTGACCTGCGAGTCCATAATCGGGGCGAGGGTTAGTGATTATTTCAAACCTGCGAGTCCACATTCGGGGCGAGGGTTTGGTATTCCATTGATCTCTTGTTCTTCCAGCAGTTCATTTATGCATAGTTGATCCCGTATCCGTGTTTATAGTTACCTGTCAATAGCCACTTGTCAGTCTCATGTCTAGTTCCTGTTTATACCCTGGTTATATTATTGCATGATTAAACTGTTAGATAGGCATATTTTATGTATCTTGCTAGTCCTCTGAGGACCTGATGATCTCTTCAGGTTTAGCTGATTTGCATGGAGTTAGTTAGCAGAGCAGGATGGTAGAGGATAGCGATGTATGATACAGGTATTGGCTTGTGATAATTCCTTATTATCTTCTCGTGCTTTATATTCAGTACCATGATATACTCTGTTTATTTATAGACTCATATCACTCTTGGAGTCTAATCGAACAATATGCTAATGGGCTGCAGCCATGACCCATACTTTTTCATTCTTGTTTTATATGATTCATGTGGATTCAGATATAGTTTAGATTAGACATGATACCCATGACCTTGACAGTTATACGTACTCAAGTCGGGCTGGAGTCCGATCAATACGTAGCTGGCTTGCTCACGATCTCGCATCCGAAAATCGGGTACGGGTCGTGACAACACCTCATCCTCATCCTCTGTAATATTTCTACAGGTCCAGTCAGGACAGGAGCGAGCACAGTACATCTCATGCAGTTCATATAATGACAGGAATAAAATATAAGCAATAGAGTAAAATACATAAAACGCTGAAGAGTATACATGAGTAAAAAGAAGACTATAATGAAATATCTACTATAAGTAAAGAGCTACAGTGAACTACTGATTTAGAGTACAAGCTAGACATGTGAACGGCTTGATAATAAACATAAGAGTTCGTACATGGCTATACTACTTTGGAAATTATCCACATGACTATTTATACTCCCCCGTACCCCAATCAATACACAAGGATCTAGACAAGTTATGTTATTGCATGATATTCATATGGGGGCCCATATAAGGGTGCACGTGAATATAAACATGGGGGCTCTGTGTTCATGAGAGTACATGAATCACGAGAGTGCACATGTAAGGTGAAAGCACAAGAGTACATGATGAAAGTGAAACGCACATGACATGATGTATCTGATGCTCCCGAGGGGATAACATCGTATAAAAAGATCCATATAGTACTAATCCGTGTTTCCATCGTATCAGCATCAAGTAAGATAAACTAGAGCGAGAAAGTACTCCTAGTAAGAATGAAATGGTCAGAGAATGTACTCGCCTGATATATTGAATGTCCAGAAGAAAATACTGCCTGAGGAGTGGTATCTGGCTCCTAATCAGAACAGCACAAGTCACAACATGACTAAAATAATGAAATAAACTGCTACAATGCATCTACATGATATTTAGGGTCAATCTAGGCTAAAGTCAACCTTTGGTTAACTCTAGTCAACCTTAGAAGTCAAACTAGGTCAACTCTAGTCCAGATTGGTCAACCAAGGTCAAACAGGTTTAAACTAGGTCAAACTAGTCTAGGTTGGTCAACCCTAGGCTATGTCATCTAGGTTATAGACCATAGGCCCTATTCTCTAGGCAATAGCTATACACTAGGCCATACCATATATGTATATATATATCACTATTCACATATATGTATATATATATCTACATACACAAATAGAAATATGTATATCACATTACACATTGAAATTCCTATACACCCTACACTATCATTCACACATTCACATTAGATTAGGCATTGATATATAGCTATAGGCTCACATACACATATAGCCATATATATTATATATACATAGAGATAGATAGAGGCATATGTGATAGTGTACATGTGAGCATGTGTGTGTGTGGGAGAGTGTCAAGAGGGTGTGAACTAATAAAACCTGTATGTGTGTGGACTAAAAACATGTGTGTGTACTGCAGTCAATGTGTGTCTTAGTGTTCATGTGTGTGTATGTGATTCATATAGGTGTGTGAGTATATAGCAGTTGTAACAATTCCCAGGAACTCAAGGATAGAAAATCAGTATGCAGGAACATATGTGTTAAAGGGTTCTTAAGTAACAGGAAACATAAACAGGTGTATGTGTAAGAGTAGTAGTACATGTGTGTTTTCAGTGTCTCATTTAACTCAGTGTGTGAGTGAAGAGCCTAGGTGACAGTGCTCAGGTGTCCAGGATCATCTCAGTGTGTGTGTAATCCAGAAAACAATGTGAACCTTGTGTGTTCTCAGGAAATAGATGACTGTGTTCAGATTTAGAGAACCAGTTCAATGTGTGTTTCCATTCATTCACAGGAATTTATCAACCTAACAGTTGAAACAATTGCAAACCCAAACTCAATTTCAATTATCATTTCATGCCATAAGCCTAGTCTAATGTAATCGAACTAATCATAAACCAGATAACATGTAGGATTAATTGACAGCTGATAACATTAGTCAAAACTAGATTAAAATAGGAATGCAAGAATTCTCAGGTTTTAAATCAAGTTGACAGTTCAAAACAAATGTAAATCCAAACATTTCGACAGTTGCCATACCAAATTGGCTTAACAGTTGATGAGGAAAATCAATAGCAATTCCAAGACTTGAACCAATGCTATCACAACCTTGTAAACATTTGATCTAAGACTCATTTCAACGGTAAACTGAGAATAACTCAGTTCTCAGATTCAATATGTCTCTGAAATCAAATATCAGTGCATATAAAATTTCGAAGCACATTAAATAGCAATGGTCCTCATTCAAATCCCAATTAATTTCCCCACATGAAACCAACAATCCAACACATAAACTTTAACATGATAACTAGCTATTTAGCAATTAAACTCTAGCTAACAATATTATTAATTATTAAGAAAATAGGAAAATGAAGAACAATGTTCACTGATATAGGAAGTATCAGTCGATTGGGGGATTTCCCCATTCCACATTAAATTAACAATCAATGATGAAACCAAGGTAGAAAATTAATGTACCATATAGGCACATGTCACACAACCAAAATGGTGTCCAAAATCAGGACACAACGTGTCCAAAATCAACTCACCACTCACGCACAAGACTGGCACGAATCGTGTGACCAGTGCACGTGTCCAAACATACTCGACACGCATCCGTTGGACACGAAACTTCGAGGGTGTCATGACAGACATCGTCCCTTACTTCGTGTCCAAGCACACTTGTCCACGTGTCCTGTGCACTGAACACGAGCACGCTGGTAGCAGGGGAACGCAGCATGCTGCACGTGCGCGTGTGCACGAGTGCGACACGACACCATATCGACATGAGACACGCTCAGTCGAGCAAAAACACATAAGCCACTTCAAAATACAACTTTCTATTCAAACACAATTTAAAAACTCGATCGAAATGCCCACTGTGGTATTTCGTCGAACACCTGCGTTCACCTACTGATACGTGTCCGATACGGACACGTACATGACATGAGAGGGTGCAAATCCTATTCCTACAGTACAAGGACACCTAGGGCTTGGTGTTTATACAAAGAAACTAAATTTTCATAGAAGGAATAGAGTTTTACCTAGGTGTGCTCTTCACAAACAAAAGCCTTCAAAGAGGAGCTCTCCACTAGCTAGCCAAAGTCACCAAATTATGTCAAACCTGAGATTTAACTCCACCAACAGTAGGGGAACAACATTTAGAATACTATGGAAGAAATCTCAATAAAAATGGAGCACTAATGAATAAACTATGAAGAAATTAAAATGAAGGCAAACCTTGTTCTTAGGAAAATGATGGAAAGGGTGAAAAGAGGCACAACTTTCAAGAGAAAGACTTTATAGGCAAGGGGGGAAACCCTAGGCCGGCCACCAAGTTAGGGTTAGGGTTTTTGGGTACATCTAAGGGCTATCAATGCATCAAGCCTATTGAATGGCCTAGAATCTAGGGCTCCTTCCTAGTCAAGTTGCAACCCATTCCAACCTAACTAATCATGACTTAACCCACTAACCAATACTAACTAAAACTCAATGGGGCTAATTAGACTAGCAATGACTAATCTAGGTTAGGTCCAAACTAGGTTAGGCTAATCTAAACCACATGGAAATTAATTAAATAAAATTTAAATCACACCATTCTAATTAATTATTTTAAATTCCTAATAAAATATATTAAATTCAAATAATTCAAAAAGGATAAAAATACCCTCAAACTAGAAATGTGGTAGTAACAAATCTACCCTCCTTAAAAAAATTGTCCTCGAAATTGAAAGGCGAAACTAACAATGAGAAGGATAGACGATCATATCTCACGGTCCAAAAAGATAAGGGTATCGCTCGCGCATCTCATCCACCCGCTCCTAGGTAGACTCTCCTGGAGAATGATGCCTCCATGAGACGCGAACCAAGGGTATCACCTGGTTTCTCAGCACCTTCTCTCGGTGATCCAGAATCTCCACATGCTGCTTTGGATAACCGAGAGTAGGCCCTCCCTCAATCTCTGAATGATCAAGCACATGGCTAGGGTCAGCCACGTACCGTCTCAACTGTGATACATGGAATATGTTGTGGATGCCCACTAGTGCAGGTGGCAAGTTTAGCCTATATGCTACGTCACCGACTCTGCCGCTGATCACGAAAGGTCCGATGAAGCGCGGGCTAAGCTTTCCACCTCCACCAAAACGTATAGTACCACGAGTCGGAGATATCCGCAGAAAAACTATGTCTCCGACCTAATCACAAATAAGGTCTCATGTTACTAAATATCAAACATGATAAATCAAACAAAACAAACAACCTACTTCTAATCCTATCTCTAATCTGTACCTCAAACTCCAGCGGCCTCCGGTGTCTATCGGCCCAGTGCCGATGTCTGTCCTATGCCACGCGAAGTCTGTCCCTGATGAGCTTCACCTTCTCGTCCGCGTCAACAACCATCTCTGGTCCTAGTAAAGCTTGCTCACCAACATCATCCCAAGATAAGGGTGTACGACACCAACGCCCGTACAGTGCCTCGAAAGGTGACATCTCAATACTGGCCTGAAAACTGTTGTTGTAAATAAACTCCCCCAAATGTAGATGATCCTCCCAGGAACCTCGAAAGTCCAAAACGCATGTCCGTAGCATATCTTCGAGCGTTTGAATAGTCCTTTTTGACTGTCCGTCCATCTGGGGGTGGTATGCAGTACTAAACTTGAGCTGAGTGTCCAAACTAGTCTGCAGACTCCTCCAAAAATATAAAGTAAAGTGACTATCCCGATCCGAGACGATGTTGATCGAAACCTCATGAATCCTGACTATCTGCCGCATGTACATCTTTGTAAGCCTTTCTGTAGACGTACCCACCTTGAATGGCAAGAAGTGGGCCGATTTGGTCAACCTGTCAACGATGACCCAAATCGTGTCTTTTCCTCCTGGTGTACGCGGCAACCCAGATACAAAATCCATAGTAATATGCTCCCACTTCTATTCGGGAATGGACAGCGGCCGCAATAATCCATCGGGCCTCTGCCTCTCTGTCTTGACCTGCTGACAGACCAAGCACCTAGCTACGAAGCGAGCTACCTCTCGCTTTATCCCGTACTACCAGACATGCTCCCTCAGATCTCGGTACATCTTGTTGGCACCAGGATGTATAGAGTACTGAGATCTGTGGGCCTCCTGCATAACCTGCTTTCTGAGATCTCCGTTGGACACACATAACCTGGAACCGTGCTACAAGGCACCATCCTCTGCAATAGAAAACTCGTCATCCACCAATCCTGCACGAACCTACTCTCAGATACACCGCAGAGCAACGTCCTCAAACTGTATCACCTTGATCCTCTCCATCAAGTCTGACTGAATCTGCAGGCCCCACATCTGTATCTGAACTCCGGGCACGATCACCTCAATCCCTAGGCTCTCCAAATCAATAAGCAAGTGATGGTCCATAGTCAAACATATGGCTGTCGGATACCTACTCATGCATCGGCAACCACGTTGGCCTTTCCTGGGTGATACTGAAGTAAGATGTCGAAGTCCTTCATCATCTCTAGCCATCTATACTGCCTCATGTTGAGCTTTTTCTGTGTAAACACATACTTTAAGCTCTTGTGATCTGTGAAAATCTCCACCCTCTCTCCATACAGGTAGTGCTACTACAACTTCAGAGCAAATATCACTGCTGCCAGCTCCAGGTCGTGGGTAGGGTAGTTCTTCTCATGGAGACGTAATTGCCTAGAAGCATAGGCAGTCATCTTTCCATGCTGCTGCAAGACACAATCCAGCCCCTTTCCTAAAGCATCACCATAGATAGTGAATCACCCTAATCCTGAAGGCAATGTTAGAATCGGAGCTGTCGTAAGCCGCTTCTTCAACTTATCAAAAGCTGCCTGACACTCCTCTGACCAAACATACTCAGCATCCTTCCGGGTCAACCAAGTCAACGGCTCTGCAACCCGGGAGAAATCCTGCACAAATCTCCTATAATATCCTGCCAGCCCTAAGAAGCTCCTGATCTCTGCCACTGAAGTCGACGGTGTCCATGCCCTAACTGCTATGATCTTCTTGGGGTCAACTGAGATCCTATCTCCAGTCACCACATGCCCCAAAAAGTCAACCCAGTCCAAGAAGAACTCACACTTAGAGAGCTTTCCATAAAGCTGCTCCTTCCTGAGAGTCTCCAGCACTATCCTCAGATGCTCCTCGTGCTCCTCCTCGGTCTTCGAATACACCAAGATGTCGTCAACGAATACCACCACAAACTGACCCAGGTACTGGTGGAACACCTTGTTCATTAAGTTCATAAATACTGCTGGTGCATTAGTTAGCCCAAACGGCATAACCAAAAACTCAAACTTCCCGTACCGCGTCCTGAAAGCGGTCTTGGGAATATCCTCCCCCTTCACCTTCACCTGGTAATAACCTGACCTCAAATCAATCTTGGAGAACACCCGAGCTCCGCTCAACTGATCAAAGAGATCATCGATCTGCGACAGTGGGTATCTGTTCTTGATCGTCAGGTTGTTGAGTGCCCTGTAGTCAATACACATCCGTATTGACCCATCCTTCTTCGGCACAAACAATACTGTTACACCCCATGGCGACAAACTCGAACGGATGAAGCCCTTGTCCTGCAACTCATCCACTTGCTTCTTCAGCTCCACCAACTCACTGTTGTTCACTCGATAGACGTGCTGAGAGGGGTTCTGCTCCTGGAACCAAGCCTATCGAGAACTCAATGTCTCTGTCTGGTGGCAATCCAGGCAACTCCTCTGAAAAAACATCCATATACTCTGCTATCAAGGGGTGAGAAATTGTCTGCTCCTCAACCGAGACTCCGCAGAAAACTCTGCTGCTCTGCTCCGTCTGACGTCTGGAGTACTCGAACTCTGGCTTCCCCGGCACTCTGAAGAGAACTCTACCCCCTCTGCAATCAATACTAGCGTGGTACCTGCTCAACCAATTCATACCGAGTACTATATCGTAGTTCGGCAATGGCATTACGAGCAGGCTCACCTCCAACTCACGGCCTCCCAAAACAACACTCCGACCCTTACAAACATCACTCACGAGGATAATGCCACCCCCGGTCGTGATCTTGTAAGTCATAGGCAACGATTCAGCTATGATACCGTGTCTAACCGTAAATGATACTAATACGAAACTATGCGAAGTACCGGAATCGAATAATACAAAAGCTGGACTGGAATCGAGAAGAACCGAACCTGCGATCAGCTTTCCTATCGCCTCTGCATCCTCGGCCGCCATGGCGAAAGCTTGCCCCTGCTGGCCTCCCCTCGTCTGCTGCTGGTGCTGTACGAACCGCTACTGCTGAGTCGGCAACGGTCCCTTCTGCGGTCCCTCTGGAGCCTTGGCTCCGGCTTCCTCAGCTGCCCTGCCCGCAAAGATGGAACAGTCCTTCAACTGATGCTCTGACGATCCATACAAGAGGTAATTCCCCAGCCTCTTCCTGCACTTTGTCCAACCGTGTCCCGGCTTTTTATAGAAAGTGCAATTAATAGTCTGCTGCCTCGGGGCCTGCTGCTGCTGCCTCGGCTGCTGATGCTGCACTAGCTGATGCCTCGGCTGCTGAAACTACTACGGCTGGAATCTCTGTTTCTGGTGGTGCTGCTGGTAATGCGACCTATTGGCCGATCCTTCGCTACTGCTACCTTCCTGAAAGTCTCGCCCCCTCTTGAGCCTAAGCTCAAGATCATCATCCTCAGCCAATAAAGCTCCCGTCATATTCTCCTCGAAAGTGGCATCCCTATTGCCCTTGGTCAAGGACTTGACTTCCTTGACCAGACCCTTTCGGAACCTCTGGACCTTCACCGTCTCGCTCAAGCCCTCTACGAATCTGCTGAGGCGGTCGAACTCCCCAGTGTACTCCTCTACTGATAGGCTCCCCTTAACTAAGCTCTCAAACTGCAACTCCAAGGCTCGAAGCGCTGCATCTGGAAAGAACTTCTTCTTGAAGAAGCCCTTGAACTCCTCCCAGGTCTGTCCAGCTACCCCCACCCTGGGGTCTGACTGATACCAGGTACGAGCAAGATCTCGTATCCGGCTAGCTGCTGCCTCTATCTGGAGATCTGTCGGTATTCGGGCCAGGCGGAAGATCTCCTCTATATGCTCGATCCACTCGTCAGCATATAAAATCCCCTCCATCCCCAGGAAGTCTCTGGGGCTCATCTTCTGGAACTGCTCTATCCCAGGTGTCCTCTATCATGACCCGCACCCGCTTTTCGAACGCGAGAGCGTGAGCAAGCCCAGCTACGCATCGAACGGACTCCAGCCCATCTCGAATACGTAAACGCTATCAAGGCTATGGTTTATTGCCAAATCATGGCAATGCAATCTATATCTCAATCCATAATAAGAATATGAAACATAAATAAACACTATGGGTTGTGGTCTGCAGCCCACTAGCATAAATGTCCGATAAGACTCTAAGGAATATAACAAGAGTCTACAACTGAAACAAGGAACATGATATCTCATGATAAGGAATAAAAAGCACGAGCAGATAATAAACACAATAACGATACCTGAATCCCGCAATGTATCATCACGTCTGCCATCCAGAACTACTAGCTAACTCCATACAACCGCTAAACCTGAAGAGATCATCAGGTCCTCAAAGGACATAGCAAGATACATAATATACATGCCTATCTAACAGTTTTATCATGCGCAAGGAAATAAACAAGAAAGAACAAGGATAAGACAAATGACTACGAACACAAACACGAAAGCGAATATGAACACTAGAACAACTACGTATAAATGAACTACCGGATGAACGATAATTACGAGATCAATGGAAGAAACCAAACCCTCATCCCGAGTGTGGACTCACGGGTTTGAACTAAGCGCTAACCCTCATCCCGAGTGTGGACTCTCTGGTGTAAATGGTCAACCCTCGTCCCGTGTGTGGACTCTCTGGTGCCATTTGATCACGACAAACACCCTCGTCCTGTGTGTGGACTCTCTGGTGCACCAAACAACCCTCGTCCCGAGTGTGGACTCTCTGGTTGTGTACAATGATAATCAAGGCTATGGAAGTTCACTACACGCAACCGTTCTATGACACAAATCAAGCAAGGTACTGACGGGAACTCCAAATGTGAAACACAAGGCCAAAACATGAACATGGCTATAAACAATAAAAAAAACTCCACAAAAAATAACACGAAAAGTACATGTCCATAAACAATCAAATAACTAAAAAATGAAAGGAAATGCATATAAGTAAAACTGTAGAGGAAGGCAAGATATACTTGCCTGGAGGTTGCACGCAGATCCAATAACAATCTAGTCCACTGCTAAGCCATAAGGTCCAAATCATCACAACTGTCTCCGAAAGATGAAACAGACAATGCCAACAGTCTCAGAATAGTCAAATTAGCTAGGATTGCCTATCCTTAAGTCCAATTCTGGACACAGGGGCAAAACAGTAATTTTGGACAAAAACGATGTCCGCCGTTGGACCCGCTTTGCACCGAAAAGCGTCCCAAGGTCAATGGTCTCTAAAGTCATCAAACTACATGTTTACAGATCCATTTTTCTGATACGAACCCAAGTGTATGTCCAAAGTTGGATTTCGGCGGGCCGTGCACAAAATCACCCGTCGAGTCGGACCGTGGGGCCCACAAAACGGCTATTTTTATCAACTATCTCAGAATCGGACCAAACTTGGCATACAGGACCAGAAAAATGATACGTTCCTGTTGGCACCAGTTTTGTCTCGATCTGACGAACGTGCACAAAGTAATTAGAGAATTTGTAAAGTGCACGATACGGTGAATTTCGACGGATACGCATCAAATTCGTCGCGCACACGCGACCAATTTGAATTCTGTCAAAGCCCACACGACCACGAAGCCGTTACGCAGCTTTCGATACTTTCGGTTCGCGACCACGTCACCCAGATTGGCGGAACGTACGTCGTATCGAGGGATTTTCAATATTTTTAATATTTTGAAAAAGGTTTTCGCCCATCTTTGGAATCCGATTTCTCGATGTACAGTCGACGAAATCAAACTCCGTAAGTTGAGTCGCCGAGCCCTATAGGTTGTCTAGGTTTGTCTTTAAATAGTTTTTGAAATCTGTTAATAGGTTGGCCACGAACTGCCTTCTAAGTTGGGTCCAGAAACAGTTCAATAATCTGTTTTCGATGGTTATTTGATCGCCTTTGCGTCAATTTTTTGGGATTTCTACTATCATAGAATAAATTCCATCTGAAGGGGTTTGAAGAGGGTCTAATAGGCTTCATGTAGGAATTTATTGCTTTGAAAACCATTGAATGAATAGGAAGAAAATAGCGTTCGAAGTAGCATACCTCGCTGTCGGCTTGTTGGTGTGAAACAGAGTGTTCTCTGTTCTCTGGTGTCTTCCGGCATCACACGGCGGCAGACGGTGGGCCAGGTGGCCGAGGGTGCGTGCGCGGCCGTGGCGAGGGTGGGGGTGAAGGTGTCGGCTAGGGTTTGACGAGTATCCCCTCGTTATCTCTCGGTCTCTCACGCTCGATCCCCCCTACTGTAGACGTATATATATATACTTATCCCTTTGCTCGGCTGGGTTTATACATTTGGGTCGGGCTCTCCAATGCTTGCTGCTGTTGTTGAGTTTTGTTTATGCTGAGAACAGGGCTGAGGTTTGCATAGGCTGTGGGAAGCATACCAATTGTATGGGCTCGGTTGGGCTTATTAGGTGTGCGGGTTGGGTCCTAGCTGGGCTGGGCCTGGGACCTACTTCAGGTTCGAAAAGAAATCAAAGTCCATTTCACTTTTACTGTCTGAATCTTCCAAAGTCCTCTGGGGATGTTCCATAAAGTCTCCAAGAACTGAAGATGGTTCTGCCTTAGTTTGAAGGCCTTTGCATGCTGTTTGGATTGGCCTGGCCAGGAAGCTGCTGTGGGCTGCTCTGTGGGAAATTTTTATTAGGGTGAAGTGGGCTGAGGCTTGGGCCCGGGGAGGTTAGTTTGGGCCGGCTTGGGCTGGGATTAAGCCCAATTGGTTTTCCTTTTCTTTTTTATTTTCTTTTTAATAAATAACATGTATATATATATATATATATATATATATATATATATATATATATATATATATATATATATATATATATATATATATATATAAATATCTAGATACAATTATACATGTATATATGTACACACATATACATATATTTATTTTATATATATATATACACCTACATTTATATATATTCATATCTACACACAATACATATATATATATATATATATATATATATATATATATATATATATATATATATATACACACTTATATCTATATGTATACATATACGTATAACCAATTATTAATAAAAATATAATATTTAGATAATAACCACCTCAATAATATTGATAATAAAATAATAATAATAATAATAATAATAATAATAATAATAATAATAATAATAATAATAATAACGAAATTCATTAACTAGTAATGGTGTATATACCATTACGCATAATTTAATAATCTCAACAATGTACAAGGACAACTAAGGATGGTATTTATCCTATCCTAAGATAAAATATCCAATAAATATTTAATAATCGTATAACACCCACTGATACAATCTCCTGCTACCACATTAAATAAAATACAACTATACATATGCACAATACATATCTACACGGACGTCTCTGGATGCACCTACCTAACTACGTAGGCTTAGGCTCGGTTCGGGTGCAGTCCGAACTAAATTGGCATAACCGGGTCACCTAAAAGTCAAATAGTATTAATAATAAATAATTAAATTATTTATAGTGGTCACGTCACAACTTGGCCTGGTTTTTCTAGTTAGGATACACTTATTGGCTGGGTCTTTCTTGGCATGGCTAATACACTAGTCAAGGCACACCACTGCACTATCCGTGCCATGATTCCTATCCATCTTATACTCCAATTCCTAACCATGGCTAAAACCATCTACCGTAATAATTAACTAAATAATTATTTATAAAAAAATTTAAAAAAATCACCATTAAGTCAAATAAATGAATATTTAAAAATATTTCCGGAAAGGGGAGCTACAAATCTACCCACCTTAAAAATAATTTCGTCCTCGAAATTCCAATTCATAACTATTCTTAAAATTCAAGAAGATAGTCTACCTTACCCTTAATCTCCTCAAATTTAATTTCTCACAAATATTTTATAACCTCGAATACTCGAGGACTTCTACCCACCTTTGGTCACACTACTCCCTTGAAACACAGGTCACTAAAATCATATAATCTTCTAACTAGTAACTAAAAATTCTACCAAGACTATCTAGGACATATGGTACCTATAATCCCTCATATATATAAACAACCAATATTCAATAGTCAAGCAATATTATACTATAAATTAAGAATTTCTGATAAATTCTAGATAGCACGATCATTCGTCACCCCGAAATAAAAGGGACGAGAATCAATGGCACAGGAAGCAAGGAAGTATAATTGAGAGCAAATACAGAGTTTCCAAGGATGTGGAGAATTTCTAGAAGAATTTTCAAAGCAGAGAGGATTGAGATTTCTAAGGTTTAGTCAAAGTCGCAGGCTCGTATCAGTACAGTTACATAACCGATATGATATGCTCTGACCTGCATGGGCCACCAAAAAAACTTGTCACGACCCGCACCCGTTTTTTGGATGCGAGTGTGTGAGCAAGCCCAGCTACGCATCGAGCGGACTCCAGCCCATCTCGAATACGTAAACGCTGTCAAGGCTATGGTTTACTGCCAAATCATGGCAATGCAATCTATATCTCAATCCATAATAAGAATATGAAACATGAATGAACATTATGGGTCATGGTCTGCAGCCCATTAGCATAAATGTCCGATAAGACTCTAAGGAATATAACAAGAGTCTACAACTGAAACAAGGAACATGATATCTCATGATAAGGAATGAAAAGCACGAGCAGATAATAAACACAATAACAATACCTGAATCCCGTAATGTATCATCACGTCTGCCATCCAGAACTACTAGCTAACTTCATGCAACCGCTAAATCTGAAGAGATCATCAGGTCCTCAGAGGACATAGCAAGATACATAATATACATGCCTATATAACAGTTTTATCATGCACAAGAAAATAAACAAAAAAGAACAAGGACAAGATAAATGACTACGAACACAAACACGAACGCGAATATGAACACTAGAACAACTACGTATAAATGAACTGCCGGATGAACGATAATCACGAGATCAATGGAAGAAACCAAACCCTCATCCCGAGTGTGGACTCACGGGTTTGAACTAAGCGCTAACCCTCGTCCCGAGTGTGGACTCTCTGGCTAGCTCACGGCAAGACACCCTCGTCTCGTGTGTGGACTCTCTGGTGTAAATGGTCAACCCTCGTCCCGTGTGTGGACTCTCTGGTGCCATTTGATCACGACAAATACCCTCGTCCCGTGTGTGGACTCTCTGGTGCACCAAACAACCCTCGTCCCGAGTGTGGACTCTCTGGTTGTGTACAACGATAATCAAGGCTATGGCAGTTCACTACACGCAACCGTTCTATGACACAAATCAAGCAAGGTACTGACGGAAACTCCAAATGTGAAACACAAGGCCAAAACATGAACATGGCTATAAATAATAAAAATAACTCCATAGAAAATAACACGAAAAGCACATGTCTGTTTGCCATTGATTGTAAAAGTACAGAACAATTATCGGAGGACTGAACTTAGACTCATAATACAAACTCGCTTGTACAAAGAAAGCCTAGGGACGAAAACCTAGGTACAGCAATCTAAGTACAATTGTTTATTTTAGATTCTGGGGGGTGACGATAGCGGCTCGGGAAGGCGACGGCAGCCCTGCCTTACTCCTTGGACGATCGGTATGCAGCCTTGGCTCCTTGTGAAAAGATGGTTGGCGTTGACGAAGAAGTGCTCTTTTTGCTCCTCTGTTGCTCTCCTGGCTTCTCTCTCTCTCTCTGTGTATTCTCTCTCTGACTCTGTATATTTTTTTATTCTTTTGTTGCCGGTCCTTGTGCAAAGAAATGATGCTGGCTATTTATAAGAGTGGGGTATGATTATTAGGGTTTGCTAATGATCATTGTTTTGGAATGTCGGCGCTCCTTCAATCTATCTGAACCCTTGGTCCTGATTACAATGAATCTCGGCCATTAATGAGGATAGCACCGAATCTTGTGAGCAATTAATGTTGATTGCTTTAAATCTTCATGATTGATTATACCAATGCCCGCTTGCTCGCCACGTGTCCCATTAGCTTGATGATAAATGATATGCCTTGATCTCAGTAATTATGATGATGATGTCAAATATATTTGTTGAGATTCGGTTAAATCGTTGATTGATTCGATGCCACGTGTTTTAATTGTGGGTCCTGCCAGAGCCGCATGGGATAGGCAAGACTTGAACCGTAGGGAGATAATCTTCACGAGCCGCATGGGACAGTGCTTCGTTGAACCGCAGGGAACGAACTCTCAATGAGTCGCATATGCATAGTCTTTGTGAGCCGCATGAGCTAGCGTTGTATTGAGCCGCAGGGGCTGAGCTCTCAGTGGGCCGCATATGGCTGATTTCTGCTGGTCATATAGGGTGACTTCTTCGTGAGCCGTATGAAGCTGTTCTCTATTTAAGCCGCATGATATTTGCCACGTGGCAACCTAGGATTTCTGACGGATCGGGTCAGAGATCTTCTTTTTTCCCGAAGAGTCTGTCATTATGGCAGAGTCATTATGACACTTTATGCCAGAGTCGCCACAGTCGTCAAATCGTGTCAGAGCATTAAATGAGGCCACTATTCAAAGGGCCAGCTGTAGGGAAGGATCACAGGGGGACACGTGGCACGGATCGAGCTGTATATTCCTGCTGAACCGCATACACTCTCGAGCCGCATGAGACAGAGAGTCTTCCTTTGAACTGTATAAGACAGCTCCCATATGAGCCGCATAGGCTTCGTTATCCGGAGCCGCATGGACCATTATTCTAATATTTTCCATGCTTCTACAGGACCCCCTTCAAAGTTTTCAATTTGCAAAATTGAAATACTTTGAATAAGAAGCATGGTCCCGTTCATGCCGCATAAGTGTCCCAGCCGCATAGATTCATCTGTCCGCATAGGCACTTTGCCACGTGTCCTGACTACGTGTGAAAATCTTCATTAAATGCTCTTGATTTGTTTTCGAATTAACGCCGTCTTTTTGGGGGATCCCAAAGTTTTATTCTTTTGATTGTCCAGTTTGCCTCGACAGCCGAAGGGTCGATCACGTCGTACGAGGCGTCGGTTCATAGTCCTTCTGTCTATAAATATGCGTATGTTCGGTTGGATTTTTTTAGACTTTTTCTTGACCAAAAGCTTCTGTCTTTGTCTCCTTCCTTCATCTGACCAACCGAAATGGCGCCTAGGATTTCCAAAGTTGTGAAGAAGGCCGCGACGAAGAAAAGGAAATCAGCTTCGTCTTCGACTGTCGTTTCCCCTGTCCGTCTTGACGTTCACGTCGCCGTCGAAGGTAACAACTACGTAGAGGATAGGGTCTGCTCTACTGCCTACTTTGTGTAAAAAAAAAAAAACATGTGGTTCACATACATGTCCTCTGATCGTGCCGCATGGGATGTACCCCATGTCTGAGCCGCATACAAGTTAAACTTACGTAGTCTGCATATATATCCTGTGACCGAGCCGCATGGAGTATGCTCCATGCGAGTTACGGGGTCCGCCTACACATCTCATGATCAAGTCGCATGGGGTATGCTTTATGTAGGAGCCGCATGTGAGTTCAACTTACGTGGTCTGCATATACGTCCCATGACTTGAATCCGCATGAGGTTTTCCCTATGTTCGACCCGTATGCGAGTTGCCTTCAACGAGCCGCATGACTCTTTAGAATATCTTTTACTTCATTTTGTTGTTTTGTTCTTGCAGTATCTCCGCTGGACGCTGAGGTTACAGTGACATAAGAGCCGCCGCCTCCTGCCATCGACCAGGGGTCTCCCTTTGTGACAGAGATGAAGAAGGAGGAACCGTCGTCTGCGCAGGATGGTCTCTCTCCAAATGTCGAGGCTGTTGGGGGTGGTAGCTCTGGGAATTCTGATGCTCCTATTCTGGACGAGGATCTCCTTCAACTGCATCCCTCGTATGTGAAGTGGTTGAGGGAGTGGTATATGCGTTTCTGTAACTAGGTTTTAGGGATTCCTTGTATGTTTCTGTCTGTTTAGCTGTGGTTTGTGTTTTCCCTTTTCGTCTGAAGAAGTAATGAAGAATTTCCTTTGGTTTTTGTTTGTTAATTGTGTGAATGTAGCTGGACATTCCAATGAATGGAATGTACTTGCTTTCCTCTTTTCTTGTAATGGTTACCTTTGGTTCTGTGTGAACTTTGTATCCCTAGTGTAGATTATGACTGGGTACTTATTCTGGAAGAGTGGGGTTATATCAAATCTGGGGACTTTATTCCCCCAGTGGAATCTTTGCTCATCTGGGCGACGTAGTTGACTTCAGAGTCAATGTGTCGAACTAGTCGGTGGTTTGAGCGGTCGACTGCCTCGCTGACGGACTACTTCTTGACGTTGTGTGCCTCTGAACCATAGTTGTTCCTCTGTCTTGTCTTGCTTGTTTTCTCTTTATTTCTATCTTGTACCAGCGATATAATCCTGGAGGATGTGGAACTTTAAAAATGGATATGTTTCGTCTCATCTTTTCTTTCTTTGTACTTGGGTGTTTTGTGGAACTGAACTTGCTGGGGGATTTATTTATGGACCTGTTATCCTAGGCGTACCTTGGTTTTAGGTACGAATAACAAGTTTGGACAGGATGTCCGGAACAGCCGTGGCAAAGTGGTCATAGATGTTCTCGGTGCTTAACAAAAAAAAAGAATGCCGTAGAGCAGCTGGGCTCCCGGGGCATGGTGGGGTAGTAGATTTATGCTAAGAAGCTTAGCAAAGGAATATTTGTGGACCTATTATCCTTGGCGTATCCTGGTTCGGGATACAGATAATAGGGTGAAAGGAAAACCAACATATTTGCTCAGAGGTCATGAGGACATGGCAAGCATGAGGGTTTTACCGTGGAACCTTCCTGCTCAGAGGTAGTGAGGACATGGCAGGGGAGGTTTTACGGGAGATATTCCTGGTCAACAGCGGACATTTGTGGACCTATTATCCTTGTCGTACTCCAGTTGTGGGTACAGATAATAGGTCGAAAGGAGACCGACATACTTGCTCAGAGGTAATGTGGACATGGCAAGCATGAAGGGTTCTTCGACGGAGCCTTCCCACTCAGAGGTAATGATGACATGGCAGGAGTGGGCTCAATGAAGAGGGAGTACATAGAACGACTCAGAGGTAGGAGAACGTGGAGGTTCTATGTGAGGGGCGGTTTGTTTTTGGTGGAAGTGAAAACGATTCAGAGGTAATGAGGACATGTCCGTTTTCGAAAATTTGTGGATCGATTACCCTTTTTGTGCACTGGGAGTGCGGGTATTGGATCATGAGGGAGGATCTCTTCCAGGAAAGCAAGTTCAGAGGTATAATCATACGTGACTTACTATCTGAAAGAGTGACCGAAATGTGAGTTCAGAGGCACCAGCGGGTACATAACTCGGTAAATTAACATATTGAGAAAGTGGGAGTCCAGCGGCACCAGCGGGTACATGGCTCGATAATCTAAAGGGGATGTAGGTGTGAGTTCAGGGGCACCAGCAGGTACATGATTCGATAATCTTGAAATGTTGTGGGTGTGACTTTAATGGTACCAGCCGGTACATGACTCGATAATCTGAAATGCTGAGGGTGTGAGTTCAGTGGTACCAACGGGTACATGACTCGACGACCTTATAGCGAATGTCATTTAGACATAATATTTCTTCAGGAATTTGCCGTTGACGGGCAGCATGAGCAAGTCTCCGTTTTGCTTTACAAGGCGGTAAGCACCGTTGGAGAATACCGTCTCAATGATAAATGGGCCCTCCCACTTTGGCTGGAATTTGCCGGTGGTCTTGTGAGTCATGACCATTGGCCTCCGGACTGCCAAGACGAGATCGCCTACCTGGAATGTTCTGATTTTGACCTTCTTGTTGAAGGCTCCTGAGATGCGTGTTTGGTATAGCTCGATCCTTTGCTGAGCTAGGAGGCGCTTTTCATCTAAGGCCTCTAACTCTTGCAGTCGACGTCGGTAGTTATCATCGGTTGTCAATTGGTGTGTGAGGGCGACACGTAGTGAGGGGATCTGTGTCTCCAAGGGGAGGACTGCCCCACTTCCGTATACCAGGGAGAATGGTGTATTTCCGGTGGCTGTTCGGACGTGGTGCGATAAGCCCATAAGCACTCGCCGAGCTTGTCGTTCCAGTCACGTTTGTTGGAGGAGACAAACTTCTTGAGAAGTTTGATGATTGTTTTGTTGAATGCCTCTGCTAACCCATTTGCTGCCAGGTTGTACGGCGTCGAGGCGATATTCTGAATACGGTGCTTATCGCAAAAACGATAGAATGCGTGGCTTGTAAACTGCGGACCATTATCATGGATGATCCTTCGGGGCAGTCCAAAGCGGTAGATGACGTGGTGTTTAAGGAAGCTGATCATGTTTGAAGTCTTGACTTCTGCGAGTGGGACAGCTTCCGCCTATTTAGAGAAGTAATCAGTGATCGCAAGTATGAAGCGATGTCCTCGGGAGGAAGGTGGGGTGATTGGACCAATGATATCCATTCCCTATGCTTCGAATGGCCAGGATGCCACTGTCGGATGTAAAAATTTGGAGGGTTGGTGGATGAAGTCTGCGTGGACTTGGCAAGCTTTGCACTTTCTAGCATAATCTATCGCGTCTGCCACCATTGTGGGCCAATAGTAGCCCATTCGGCGAAGGCGGTCTTGCAGTTTCGGGCTGGGCTGGTGAGCCCCGCAAACACCGTCATGGGCTTCTCGTACGGCTTCTTTGGCTTCTGCATTTGACATACACCGAAGCAGTAATCCGTCGTAGGAGCGGCGATACAGCATTTTCGTCTCTGTATCGTAGAAGAATCTGAGGGAACGCCTTCTGATGGAAGTAGCTTCCTTTGGGTTCTCAGGCAGGATGTCGTAGACGACGAAGTCGATGAATGGTTGTCTCCAATCTGGGACGTCATCGATCATCTGTACGGAATAACTTGCGACGAATTGCATATTATTTGTAGGACAGACCAGTTCATGGTCTATCACTTCCACTGATTGCCGATCATAATTCGGAACTGCTAGGGAAGCGGCGAGACCAGCTAGGGCATCGGCTTCAATATTTCGGAGTCTGGGGACGTGCTCGATGAAGAACCCCTCAAATGTCGAGATGATATTAATCGCTATTTGATGATAAGGGATCATGTCTTCATGGCGTACCTCGTACGAACCTCGGATCTGATTGACGATTAGTTGGGAATCGCCGTACGCTTCAAGGTATTCTACCCCCAGCTCTTTTGCAAGTTGGAGGCCAATGACCAGAGCGTTGTACTCGGCCACATTGTTAGAACAGGGTTCAGTAAGGGAATAAGCGCGGTTAATCACCAATCTGGAAGGAGAGATTAGTACTACTCCGACTCCGACGACTATATTGCCTTTAGGTCCGGTCCTCGAAGCGCCGTCGAAGAACATTCGCCATATATTCTCGTGGTAGGTTGTATGCGAGTTGGCGACCTCATCTGGGATCTCTTCGTATATCCTGGAGGACTCCGAGCCTGGGTAGGCTCCCAAGAAATCTGCCAGGGCTTGACCTTTGACTGCCTTTTGGGAGACGAAGATCATATGATAAGGGGACAGCAGTATTGCCCATATAGCGAGGCGAGAGCTGAGTGCCCCTGGTTTAGTCATGAGGACCCTGAGAGGGTTAACTCGTGAGATCACATGTATCATTTGTCCGATGACATAGTGCCGTATTTTCTGAATGACGAACACCAGAGCGAGGCATTCCTTCTCCACAGCGGTGTATCGGTACTCTGGTCCAATCATCATTCGGCTGAGGTAATATATGGCCTGTTCATGGCCTGCATCGTTATTCTGTGCCAGCAGAGCACCGAGGGAGTGTTCCATTGCTCGTACATAGAGCAGAAATGGTTTTCCAGGGACCGGGGCTACCAAGACCGGAGGATTTGACAGATATTCTTTGATGCTATCGAAAGCACGCTGGCATTCTTCGTCCCATACGAATGAGACTCCTTTCTTCATGAGGTGCGTAAATGGCCGACATCGTCCGGAGAGGTTGGAAATGAACCTTCTGATGTAAGCTAGCCTTCCATGAAGGCCTCTGAGTTCGCAGAGATTTCTCGGGGGACCCATCTCCATAATTGCTTTTGTCTTCTCGGGGTCTACATGGATACCCTTTGCAGTGATGATGAAGCCTAAGAACTTCCCGCTAGATACGCCCAGGAAGGACTTCGTAGGGTTCATCTTCAAATTGTGCGTCCGCATTAGGTCGAATACCGTCCTTAGATCCTGCATATGGTCTCCTTTGCTACGGCTCTTGACGGCTATATCATCGACATAGCACTCCACCGTCTTGCGTAAGTGGTCTCTGAAGATGATGCTTATAGCTCTTTGATATGTGGCACCAGCATTCTTTGAACCGAAAGGCATGACTGTGTAGCAGTACGTGCCAATCGGTGTTCGGAATGATGTATGCTTTTCGTCGTCGGGAGACATCTTGATTTGGTTGTATCCCGAGAAGCCATCCATAAATGACATGCGCTCAAAGCAGCAGGTATTGTCGATCATGATGTCTATGATAGGAAGGGAGAATTCATCTTTGGGGCATGCCTCGTTCAGATTACGAAAGTCGATACAGATTCAAATTTTCCTATTCTTCTTGAGGACAGGTACTATATTGGCGACCCAATCGGGATGTTGCTCCTCACGAATGAAGCCGCTGGCTATTAGTTTGTTGACTTCAGCTTCGATCGCGTCCATGATGCTTGGGCAGAAGCGTCGTTGTTGTTGTTTGACTGGCTTCGCATCTGGCCGAATATTGAGTTTATGAAGAGCGATGTCAGGATTTAACCCTGGCATGTCTTCATAGCTCCAGGCGAACACATCAATGTACTCCCTGACAAGTTCTAACAGCGACTCCCGTTCTTCGTTGGTTAGGCTTTCACTGATGAAGATCGGTTTTGGAGAAGATTCGCTGCCGAGATCCACTTGTATGACCTTATCTTCAGTAGGAGGTTCTCTCAGTTCGAATCGCTTTTCCCATTGTGCGTCTAATTGCTGGGCCCATGGCTCTAGCTCGAGGATTTCGGGGATGTCTTCGTCTTCCTCGTAAGCGTCAACGAACGTCATGTTGACTGACATGACTTGTCTGAACACATCTCCGATGCTGGTATCTGAGTCGAAAGTTGGCGATCCGGTTGAATGCGACTGCCAGTCGCATTCTTCATCTGAACTTTCCGAGGTCGTAGTAGGCGTTACATACCCTAACCCGCATCGAGTTTTGTTATAGTAGTTCCATGGTTTGCCCGCCAGGGCTGGCGGCTTCAAAGGTAATCGTCGCCCAGTGTCATAGTTCAATCCTGGCGTAGTCTTTAGATCATACCCTTGTTTCTGCATGAGATATTTGGATTAAGGGCTATAGAGATACAGAGGCAGTCTCCCGGCATCTGACCCGAGGTCGTCTTCTTCTATGGTGCGGGGATGAGGGTTGTTCGTCCGGCCGAAAATGACTGGACGATCCCCTCCCTTGTGTATTCGGTAGGCATCTTCTACTAGAGTAAGCTGGATTACGGTGTACACATTTGTCACCTGTGTGTGTAGGTGAGCGCCTATGCCGTGTTCTATAGCATATATCGTACATAGCTTATTGAGCTCGATTGATGAAGTAAGGTATCTTTTCTAGGGGGATTACATCATCAGCGGAGGGGACATTAGTGTGGGCGGCCACATACTTGGCTAGCTCTGGTTCCTCTTTGACTACCCCCTATGTGAACGAAGACTGAGAGGACGACCTAGGAAGCTTGATCGTCAGTGGTCCAGTTGATGGAGCAGAGCATGGGGTAGTTGGCAGACTGGCGACCCCCAGTTTGGCATTCGATGTGGAGCGAGAAGTGGCTGGTTCGTTGGAAGTGTCAGACCTTGCATCGAGGCGACAACCTTTCTTGGGAAGGCGTATTGTCAATGGCTTGTCCGAGGGGTTGAGCTTCCCTGTTTGTGGTTGACTGACTCTTGGTAACCTGATTGTTAGTGGCTCCGTTGTAGGTCTCGGCACTTGGCCTGATCTCGACAGCCGAATTGTCATCTGCTCCTCTTGCGCCGAGAGGCTGATCGCGTCCTTCCGCAGAGTGGCGGTGAGGGGTGCAGACTTGCCCGGTTTGCGAGCTTGGAGGTAGATCGTCAGGGGTCCTTCTGATCCCGTGGCTGTCTCAGTATGAGCTTGTGCGTCTCCTTCATCCAGGTGCCTCTTCGACTTTTCGTATAAACAGGAGTCCGAGTAGTAAGATTCGACCCCTTTGAAGGGATCGATGTCAGCAAATTCTATCTTCATGAAGCCGTGTTTGTCGACATATTTGAAGTACTGGTGTAGCATGGAAGGCACGATCATATAATCGTGTATCCATGGGCGCCCCAAGAGGATGTTGTAAGAAGTGTCTGCATCTATGACGTAGCAGGTGACCTCGGATTGGAGGTCGCCAATCTGATACCTCAGACAAATCTTCCCGATAGGGTAGCTCCTGCCCGAATTGCAACCGCTGATGGCGGTGCTTGTAGGTGTTAGGCGATGCATTGGGATACGGAGATGATGTAGCAGACCTTTCGGGATGATGCTTATGGAAGAGCCAGGATCAATGTGCATCCGATCCACCTTCACGTCATCGATGTATCCCGTGTAGTATAGCGGGCGATCATGTAGGTTGGTTTTGATGAGCATGTCCTGCGGAGTGAAGACGATGTTGGGCATTGCTCCCGTGCAGGCACTATCTTGGAGATCCATGGTTGAGTCCTCCCTAGTGAGGTTAGATTGAGCGAGATAGGCATCGGCATTTTGGAGTGCTTCGCTCAATGCAATACGAACGTCTTTGGAGAGCCTCAGGAGTTCATATAATGACAATTTGGCCGGAGTGTTAGCCAATTGTGCTAAGATGTCAAAGTTGTAGGGCCTCTCTAGCCCTTGGGTTGCGTCCTTTTGGAGAGATTTGTCGAAGCGAGTCTCCTTCGGCCTAGGCTTGTCGGTCGTCGAAGGCTGAGCCGGTCCCAGAGCATCAATTGCAGTGGGTTGATGATTTTCAGCTGGACTATCAACCACAGGTTGGGATTGCGCTCCGGACCGCGTGACGACGGCTGTAGCTTCCTCGTTGTCTGCTGAAATTGTGCGGCAGGTCTTGATTTTTCTACTCTTTTTGTTGGCGGAAGATGGTGTGGGCTGAGTTACTTCTGACACCAAGTCTGGATGGACCCACATGACCTCTCCTCTTGAGGTGGTGAGAGGTACTAGACCAGCAGCTTGTTCTCGGGGCGGAGGAAGATTGGTAATCTCCATTGTCGCGAGAGGGACGGGAATTACCCCGTCTTGAGTCTCCGTTGGAGGAAAGTTGCCGAATTGTACGGACACCATATTGGCTGCTACGGTTACCTCTTCGAAGTCGATGGCCAGAGCGTTCGAGTCGATGAGGCTTTGGATGTACCGTTTTAGTTGGTAGCAGTCATGTGTAGCATGGTGTACATAACGGTGGTAATGGCAGAACTTCGGGTTCTCCAAATCAGCCGGCCGAGGTTCCCGTCTTGGTGAAGGAAGCTGAATTCTACCTCCTTGTATGAGCATGTCTAAGATAGGCTTAACGTGGCCGTCTTCGAAAGAGTAAGTGATCTGAGGCCATTGCTTGTCTGCCGGCTGTGGCTCGGGCTTCTGGGCCGTGTCGGCCACCATAGCCTGTTTTTCCTTGCTGTCCCGATTGTTGGAGGGGTTACCCCCATTATCGTTGTTGAGGCGCTTGCCTTTGTTTTCTCCTTCTGAGATGTGCAACCCCAGTTGGCGGGCCTTCTTCAGTCATTCTTTAGCGCTTGTGGCGCTGATGATGAACGCCTTCCAATCTTTGAATTGACTCTCGCCCATCCAGAGACTGATCGTTGGAAGCAGTCTCTTTTGGCAGATTTCGATCAAAGAAGAATCTGAATTTTCGGAAGGCAGCTTCATGGCGGTCTGGCGGAACCGCTCGATGTAGTTCCTTGTTAGCTCCTTCTCCCCTTGGACGATGTCCATGAGAGTGGACATAGTGATGTCTTATCCTACTTCATAGAATCGTTCCAAGAACATGCGCTTGAAGTCGGCGAAGGAATGGATGCAGTTGTCCGGTAGATTACGGTACCAATCAATGGCGACTCCTTCCAATGCTCCAATGAATAACCGTGTAAGGATCGCATCTTCATGGGGCAGATGGTCGGTGGTGACCTCAAAGTAAGTGATGTACCGACTTGCTGAGGTTTTGCCATCATACGGGTTGATGTTGAACGGCTTATATCTTGGTGGGAATGGAACATCCCTCCACTCAGCAGGATATGGTTGCCGTATTCTGAGATCTTGAGCGTTTTCTCGGGCATGAAACATGGCACGGAGCTCCTGGACCTCTCTTCTTACTTCTCGGGTCTCATCTGTCGCGGCGGGGGCTGTTATTTCGGGAAGATTATTGCCCGGGTTTGGTACCGCTGAGTTCGAATCTACATTGACCGCGGGGCCCATATTTATTTGACCAGGTGCTCCTCCTTGTAGAGTGGGCAGGGCCACTTTAATCTCGTCTACAGACTTGACCAAAGCAAGTAATATGGCTTCGAGACTGTCGATGCGCTGGTGATCACTGGAACCACCTTGATCGTTGTCCGTCATGAACACCGTTCTTACATGAGGAGTGATGGAAGGAACGGTAGAGGATGTGCCCTCTGAGTCGTACCCATGCACCGAGAAGTCATCGGGATAGGTGGAAATGTTCTCTTCGGGCTCGGACTCGGAGGGAATGGTATCCCCAGCTTCAGAGCTTGCCTTGTCTTGAGAGTTACGGATGTCCTCGGGGGCATCTGCGTCCGTTGCTCCTGATGGAAGAGTTGTTTGTGCGGACTCGGTTCCTTGGAACATCGGATTGTTGCGGATCTTCGGAGGAGTGTTACCCCCAGCTCCTTCAACCCCCAGCGATGTGGATGATGAATTTCCCATCGAGATAAATTTCGTCTTTGAACGGGTGTGTTGGAATACACCAGTGGAGGGCAACCATTTAGACGACAGTTTCTTAGTTGTAATGGTTGATATCTTCGGACTGGAGATGCTTGTTTTCTTCCTCCTCTCTTCGGCGGGAACTTTTTGAGTAGAATTGCAGGAGACAACAGAAGGTGCCTCATCTTCTGAGTTCGGGTGCTGTAGCCTTTGGAAGGCGGATGGCCGAGCTTCCGTCATTGCCGCGTTATTGCAGCAGCAATTGACGATGATTTGGGTGCAGCGATGTCCAAGCAAGGACTCTTTGCACACCGACACTCCTTCTCTTTCCTTGCATTTGTGGAAGATCGTCTCCCGCAGGTCAGAGGAACCACTCTGTCTGTTTGCCGCGGGGGGCTGGACTTGAGTGGTTGTATACAACTTTCCATCCGAGGCCCGTGTGATAGTCAATGGGACGCTCCGATAGTCAGAGGTTGGGACAGCTGACTGGGCTTGATGAGCCCGTGCTGTCCTAGACTTCCTCCTTCTAGCACTTGTGGGTGCGTAATAGGAGGAGTCCAAGTTGAATGCCACAGAATCTGGCTTATCATACAGAGAATCATCAGGGTCGGGACCGTATGAGAGACGGTCGAAGACCGATCGAGAGAAGCGTGGAACGGATGCTATGCTGCCAGAGTTGGGTACCGTACAGGCTATCTGCATACGGCCATCTTCTGCTGTCATATGAGTTGTCTTTGGGCGGTTAGGAGTCACGACCGTGCAGGCTGGCCGCATGCGGTTGGCAATAGTGGACGCATGGGTTCTCTGCAAGCGGCTGCCTCCTGTAGCCTCATGTGTTTCATCTATGTGATTGGCGACTGTAGCTGCATAAACTATGCGACTGCCAGATGTGACCGCATGATTCTTCTTCATGCGGCCAGCGACTGTGGCCGCATGAGCTTTGTCCCTGCGGCTAGCGGATGTGGTCGCATGAGCCTTTTTCACTCGGCTAGCACCCCTATGCGGCTCAGTTCGCATAGAGTTCCTCTTTGCCTCTGCAAGTCCAGCATCATAGTATTTTCTTCTGCCGGACTTGGAGACAGCAGAGTTGTCTACGGTCTGAAGTGGGGCCGCAGAAGAGTCCTTCTCACCGTCTTGAGCAACAGAGGGTACACCGTCGGGGGCTTGGGGAGGAGCAAATGATTTTGGCCTCCACTCTCTGTGAGCCTTTGTCGTACGGGTGCGCTTCTGGACCGGGCCAGCGCTTCCTTCGGAGAGCATCTCTTCAAACGCCTGTTGGTCGAAGCGGACGACCATCTTTTGTTGCGTGGAGCCAAGTTTGGCTGCATCCGATTGCGTCACCAACTCCTCAGCCGTGGAGAAGTTTGTCTCCAGCAGAGTCGCCATCGTGTTTGCCATTGATTGTAAAAGTACAGAACAATTATCGGAGGACTGAACTTAGACTCACAATACAAACTCGCTTGTACAAAGAAAGCCTAGGGACGAAAACCTAGGTACAGCAATCTAAGTACAATTGTTTATTTTAGATTCTGGGGGTGACGATAGAGGCTCGGAAAGGCGACGGCAGCCCTGCCTTACTCCTTGGACGATCGGTATGCAGCCTTGGCTCCTTGTGAAAAGTTGGTTGGCGTTGACGAAGAAGTGCTCTTTTTGCTTCTCTGTTGCTCTCCTGGCTTCTCTCTCTCTGTGTGTATTCTCTCTCTGACTCTGTATATTTTTTTATTCTTTTGTTGCCGGTCCTTGTGCAATGAAATGATGCTGGCTATTTATAAGAGTGGGGTATGATCATTAGGGTTTGCTAATGATCATTGTTTTGGAATGTCGGCGCTCCTTCAATCTATCTGAACCCTTGGTCCTGATTACAATGAATCTTGGCCATTAATGAGGATAGCACCGAATCTTGTGAGCAATTAATGTTGATTGCTTTAAATCTTCATGATTGATTATACCAATGCCCGCTTGCTCGCTACGTGTCCCATTGGCTTGATGATAAATGATATGCCTTGATCTCAGTAATTATGATGATGATGTCAAATATATTTGTTGAGATTCGGTTAAATCGTTGATTGATCCGAGGCCACGTGTTTTAATTGTGGGTCCTGCCAAAGCCGCATGGGATAGGCAAGACTTGAACCGCAGGGAGATAATCTTTATGAGCCGCATGGGACAGTGCTTCGTTGAACCGCAGGGAACGAACTCTCAATGAGCCGCATATGCATAGTCTTTGCGAGCCACATGAGCTAGCGTTGTATTGAGCCGCAGGGGCTGAGCTCTCAGTGGGCCGCATATGGCTGATTTCTGCTGGTCATATAGGGTGACTTCTCCGTGAGCCGCATGAAGCTGTTCTCTATTTAAGCCGCATGATATTTGCCACGTGGCAACCTAGGATTTCTGACGGATTGGGTCAGAGATCTTCTTCTTTTCCCGAAGTGTCTGTCATTATGGCAGAGTCATTATGACACTTTATGCCAGAGCTGCCACAGTCGTCAAATCGTGTCAGAGCATTAAATGAGGCCACTATTCAAAGGGCCAGCTGTAGGGATGGATCACAGGGGGACACGTGGCACGGATCGAGCCGCATATTCCTGCTGAACCGCATACACTCTCGAGCCGCATGAGACAGAGAGTCTTCCTTTGAACTGTATAAGACAGCTCCCATATGAGCCGCATAGGCTTCGTTATCCGGAGCCGCATGGACTATTATTCTGATATTTTCCATGCTTCTACAATGTCCATAAACAATCAAATGACTGAAAAATGAAAGGAAATGCATGTAAGCAAAACTGTAGAGGAAGGTAAGGTATACTTGCCTGGAGGTTGCACGCAGATCCAATAACAATCTAGTCCACTGCTAAGCCATAAGGTCCAAATCATCACAACTGTCTCAGAAAGCTGAAACAGACAATGCCAACAGTCTCAGAATAGTCAAATTAGCTAGGAATGCCTTTCCTTAAGTCCAATTCTGGACACAGAGGCAAAATGGTAATTTCGGGCAAAAACGATGTCTACCGTTGGACCCGTTTAGTACCGAAAAGCGTGCCAAGGTCAATGGTCTCTAAAGTCGTCAAACTATATGTATACGGATCCAGTTTTCCGATACGAACCCAATCGTATGTCCAAAGTTGGATTCCGGCGGGCCGTGCACAAAATCACCCGTTAAGTCGGACCATGGGGCCCGCAAAACGGCAATTTTTATCAACTGTCTCAGAATTGGACCAAACTTGGCATACAGGACCAGAAAAATGATACGGTCCTGTTGGCGCCAGTTTCGTCTCGATCTGACGAACGTGCACAAAGTAATTAGAGAATTTACAAAGTGCACGATACGGTGAATTTTGACGGATACACATCAAATTCGTCGCGCACACGCGACCAATTTGAATTCCGTCAAAGCCCACACGACCACGAAGCCGTTACGCAGCTTTTAATACTTTCGGTTCACAACCACATCGCCCAGATTGGTGGGACGTACGTCGTATCGAGGGATTTTTAATATTTTAATATTTTTGAAAAAGGTTTTCGCCCATCTTTGGAATCCGATTTCTCGACGTACAGTCGACGAAATCAAACTCCGTAAGTTGAGTCGCAGAGCCCTATAGGTTGTCTAGGTCTGTCTTTAAATAGTTTTCAAAATCTGTTAATAGGTTGGCCATGAACTGCCTTATAAGTTGGGTCCAGAAACAGTTTAATAATCTGTTTTCGATGGTTATTTGATCGCCTTTGCGTCAATTTTCTGGGATTTTTACTATCATAGAATAAATTCCATCTTAAGGGGTTTGAAGAGGGTCTAATAGGCTTTATGTAGGAATTTATGGCTTCGAAAACCATTGAACGAATATGAAGAAAATAGCGTTCGAAGTAGCATACCTCGTTGTCGCCTTGTTGGTGTGAAACAGAGTGTTCTCTATTCTCTGGTATCTTCCGGCATCACACGGCGGCCGACGGTGGGCGCAGGTGGCCGAGGGTGCGTGCACGACCGTGGCGAGGGTGGGGGTGAAGGTGTCGGCTAGGGTTTGACGAGTATCCCCTCGTTATCTCTCGGTCTCTCACGCTCGATCCCCCCTACTGTAGACGTATATATATTTACTTATCCCTTTGTT
Source organism: Iris pallida (assembly GCA_029216955.1). Taxonomy (NCBI): domain Eukaryota; kingdom Viridiplantae; phylum Streptophyta; class Magnoliopsida; order Asparagales; family Iridaceae; genus Iris; species Iris pallida. Next base: position 4,285,749 of record JANAVB010008798.1, on the reverse strand, counting down.
CGGCTGGGTTTATACATTTGGGTCGGGCTCTCCAATGCTTGTTGATGTTATTGAGTTTTGTTTGTGCTGAGAACAGGGCTGAGGTTTGCATAGGCTGTGGGAAGCATACCAATTGTATGGGCTCGGTTGGGCTTGTTAGGTGTACGGGTTGGGTCCTAGCTGGGCTGGGCCTGGGACCTACTTCAGGTTCGAAAAGAAATCAAAGTCCATTTCACTCTTACTGTCTGAATCTTCCAAAGTCCTCTGGGTATGTTCCTTAAAGTCTCCAAGAACTGAAGATGGTTCTGCCTTAGTTTGAAGGCCTTTGCATGCTGTTTGGATTGGCCTGGCCAGGAAGCTGCTGTGGGCTGCTCTGTGGAAAATTTTTATTAGGGTGAAGTGGGCTGAGGCTTGGGCCCGGGGAGGTTAGTTTGGGCCGGATTGGGGCTGGGATTAAGCCCAATTGGTTTTCCTTTTCTTTTTCTTTTTTTAATAAATAACATGTATATATATATATATATATATATATATATATATATATATATATATATATATATATATATATATACAATTATACATGTATATATATATATATATATATATATATATATATATATATATATATATATATATATATATATATATACAATTATACATGTATATATATACACACATATACATATATTTATTTTATATATATATACACCTACATTTATATATATTCATATCTACACACAATACATATATATATATATATATATATATATATATATATATATATATATATATATATATATATATATATATATATTATATATATATATATATATATATATATATATATATATATATATATATATATATATATTTACACACTTATATCTATATGTATACATATACAAAAAAAAAAAAATCTATATATATACATATACGTATAACCAATTATTAATAAAAATATAATATTTAGATAATAACCACCTCAATAATATTGATAATAAAATAATAATAATAATAATAATAATAATAATAATAGTAGTAATAACGAAATTGATTAAACTAGTAATGGTGTATATACCATTACGCATAATTTAATAATCTCAACAATGTACAAGGACAACTAAGGATGGTATTTATCCTATCCTAAGATAAAATATCCAATAAAATATTTAATAATCGTATAACACCCACTGATACAATCTCCTGCTACCACATTAAATAAAATACAACTATACATATGCACAATACATATCTACACGGACGTCTCTGGATGCACCTACCCAACTACGTAGGCTTAGGCTCGGTTCGGGTGCAGTCCGAACTAAATTGGCATAACCGGGTCACCTAAAAGTCAAATAGTATTAATAATAAATAATTAAATTATTTATAGTGGTCACGTCACAACTTGGCCTGGTTTTTCTAGTTAGGACACACTTATGGCTGGGTCTTTCTTGGCATGGTTAATACACTAGTCAAGGCACACCACTGCACTATCCGTGCCATGATTCCTATCCATCTTATACTCCAATTCCTAACCATGGCTAAAACCATCTACCGTAATAATTAACTAAATAATTATTTATAAAAAAATTTAAAAAAATCACCATTAAATCAAATAAATGAATAAATGAATATTTAAAAATATTTTCGGGAAGTGGAGCTACATCCTCGGCTGTTGGATTGCTAGTCGAGCTGTGACTGTCGTAAGGGCCAACTCCAAGCCCCTGGCCTGCCGGGTCTGCTGCACCTTCATAAACTGCTGAAAGTAGGCAAACATCAGTACCGCGTCCACGTATCCTGTAGGCGGTGGCTGCTGGAAAGGCACCTCTGGGATGACTGGATCCTGCCTCCTAGCTGGTGGAGGCATACCCCCTGCTACTGCTAAAGTCCCAATATGAGCAGAGGTGGCAGGAGCTGCAGCCTCCCGACCCTGCTGAACTGGCTGAGAGGTAGCAGTCTCCTCTACAGTATCCCCATAAATGGTACGCTGTAACCGCGTCTCCACCATCCCGAAGACAGATCAAACAAGGGTATCAATTGCTGAGAAAGAAGCGATATAACAACAGCGGACAGTTAATATTCAAAAGAAATCAATTGACAGTAAGGATTTAGATGGCAAGAATAGAGTTTTTCCTAATGTGATTGAATATCCTGAAAACTAATGTCATATATCCTACTGCAGGCTGTAGTGATACTCTGGTTTGAGTACCACTACACTTCTAGTTTAAACCTGCATAGGCCACCAATAAAAACGTGTCACGACCCGCACCCTAGAGTAAGAGCACGAGACGTGGGTACGTCCAGCCTACGCTGCAGTGTCGAAGGTAGAACGCTATCCTAGGTCAATCATCTAACAATATAAAGGTGCCTGTACAGTATATACACTCCGAATGGAGGTGACATAGCAATATACAGTCTCAATCACATCTAAGGCAGAAGGATAAGTTAGAAAGATAGATAGATACTGCTGAAATGAAAAGAATCCACATAAGTACAACAGAGAGTCTAAGTGTCTAAGATATCACAAATCCACAATCCCAAGTATCAAATATACAGTCATCCAGAATGTAATATAAAAGAAGACATCCTAGTCTAGAGGAGTGTCGTCCACTATAGGGTCCGGCTACTGGTCCAAGTCAAAGCTGTCATCTAGGGTAGCCCCATAATAGGTAGGGCAGCATGCCTCATCCTCATCCTCTATAATAGTTTAACAGGTCTAGTCAGGACAGGAGCGAGCACAGTACATCTCAAACAGTTTATATAATGATAGGAATAAAATACAGGCAATAAAGTAAAATACATGAAACGCTGAAGAGTATACATGAGTAAAAAGAAGACTGTAATAAAATATCTACTATAAGTAAAGAGCTACAGTAAACTAGTGATTTAGAGTACAAGCTAGACATGTGAACGGCTTGATAATAAATATGAGAGGTCGTACATGGCTACACTACTTTGGAAATTGTCCACATGACTATTTATACTCCCCCGTACCCCAATCGATACACAAGGATCTAGACAAGTTATGTTATTGCATGATATTCACATAGGGGCCCATGTAAGGGTGCACATGAATATAAACATGGGGGCTCCGTGTTCATGAGAGTAAATGAATCACGAGAGTGCACATGTAAGGTAAAAGCACAAGAGTACATGATAAAAGTGAAACGCACATGACATGATGTAACTGATGCTCCGGAGGGGATAACATCGTATAAAAAGATCCATATAGTACTAATCCGTGTTTCCATCGTGTCAGCATCAAGTAAGATAATCTAGAGCAAAAAAGTACTCCTAGCAAGAATGAAACGGTCAGAGAATGTACTCGCCTGATATACTGGATGTCCAGAAGAAAATACTGCCTGAGGAGTGGTGTCTGGCTCCTAATCAAAACAGCACAAGTCACAACATGACTAAAATAATAAAATTAACTGCTATAATGCATCTACATGATGTTTGGGGTCAATCTAGACTAAAGTCAACCTTTGGTCAACTCTAGTCAACCCTAGAAGTCAAACTAGGTCAACTCTAGTCCAGATTGGTCAACCAAGGTCAAACAGGTTTAAACTAGGTCAAACTAGTCTAGGTTGGTCAACCCTAGGCTATGTCATCTAGGTTATAGACCATAGGCCCTATCCTCTAGGCAATAGCCATACACTAGGCCATACCATATATGTATATATATCACTATTCACATATATGTATATATCTACATACACAAATAGAAATATGTATATCACATTACACATTGAAATTCCCATACACCCTACACTATCATTCACACATTCACATTATATTAGGCATTAATATATAGCTATAGGCTCACATACACATATAGCCATATATATTATATATACATAGAGATAGATAGAGGCATATGTGATAGTGTACATGTGAGCATGTGTGTGTGTGTGAGAGTGTCAAGAGGGTATGAACTAATAAAACCTGTGTGTGTGTGTGGACTAAAAACATGTGTGTGTCTTAGTGTTCATGTGTGTGTGTATGTGATTCAGATAGGTGTGTGAGTATATAGCAGTTGGAACAATTCCCAGGAACTCAAGGATAGAAAATCAGTGTGCAGGAACATATGTGTTAAAGGGTTCTTAAGTAACAGGAAACATAAACAGGTGTATGTGTGAGAGGAGTGGTATATGTGTGTTTTCAGTGTCTCATTTAACTCAGTGTGTGAGTGAAGAGCCTAGGTGACAGTGCTCAGGTGTCCAGGATCATCTCAGTGTGTGTGTAATCTAGAAAACAATGTGAACACTGTGTGTTCTCAGGAAATAGATGACTGTGTTCAGATTTAGAGAACCATTTCAATGTGTGTTTCCATTCATTCACAGGAATTTATCAACCTAACAGTTGAAACAATTGCAAACCCAAACTCAATGTCAATTATCATTTCATGCCATAAGCCTAGTCTAATGTAATCAAACTAATCATAAACTAGATAATATGTAGGATTAATTGACAGCTGATAACATTAGTCAAAACTAGATTAAAATAGGAATGCAAGAATTCTCAGGTTTTAAATCAACTTGACAGCTCAAAACAAATGTAAATCCAAACATTTCGACAGTTGCCATACCAAATTGGCTTAACAGTTGATGAGGAAATTCAATAGCAATTCCAAGACTTGAACCAATGCCATCACAACCTTGTAAACATTTGATCTAAGACTCATTTCAACTGTAAACTGAGAATAACTCAGTTCTCAGATTAAACATGTCTCTGAAATCAAATATCAGTGCATATGAAATTTTGAAGCACATTAAATAGCAATGTTCCTCATTCAAATCCTAATTAATTTCTCTACATGAAACCAACAATCCAACACATAAACTTTAACATGATAACTAGCTATTTAGCAATTAAACTCTAGCTAACAATATTATTAATCATTAAAAAAATAGGAAAATGAAGAACAGTGTTCACTGATATAGGAAGTATCAGTTGATTGGGGGCACGTGTCACACAACCAAAATGGTGTCCAAAATCAGGACACAACGTGTCCAAAATCAACTCACTACTCACGCACGAGACTGGCACGAATCGTGTGACCAGTGCACGTGTCCAAACACACTCGACACGCATCTGTTGGATACGAAACTTTGGGGGTGTCATGACAGACATTGTCCCTTACTTCGTATCCAAGCACACGTGTCCACGTGCCCTGTGCACTGAACACGAGCACGCTGGTAGCAGGGGAACGCAGTACGCTGCACGTGTACGTGTGCACGAGTGCGATATGACACCATGTCGACACGAGACACGCTCAGTCGAGCAAAAACACATAAGCCACATCAAAATACAACTTTCTATTCAAACACAATTTAAAAACTTGATCGAAATACCCACTGTGGCATTTCGTCGAACACCTGCGTTCACCTACTGATACGTATCCGATACGGAGACGTACAGGACATGAGAGGGTGCAAATCCTATTCCTATAGTACAAGGACACCTAGGGCTTGGTGTTTATGCAAAGAAACTAATTTTTCATGGGAGGAATAGAGTTTTACCTCGGTGTGCTCTTCACAAACAAAAGCCTTCAAAGAGGAGCTCTCCACTAGCTAGCCAAAGTCCCCAAATTGTGTCAAACCTGAGATTTGACTCCACCAACAGTAGGAGAACAACATTTAGAATACTATGGAAGAAATCTCAATGAAAATGGAGCACTATTGAATAAACTATGAAGAAATTAAAATGAAGGCAAACCTTGTTCTTAGGAAAATGATGGAATGGGTTAAACGAGGCACAACTTTCAAGAGAGAGACTTTATAGGCAAGGGGGAAACCCTAGGCCAGCCACAAAGTTAGGGTTAGGGTTTTTGGGTACATCTAAAGGCTATCAATGCATCAAGCCTATTGAATGGCCTAGAATCTAGGGCTCCTTTCTAGTCAAGTTGCAACCCATTCCAACCTAACTAATCATGACTTAACCCACTAACCAATACTAATTAAAACTCAATGGGGCTAACTAGACTAGCCATGACTAATCTAGGTTAGGTCCAAACTAGGTTAGGCTAATCTAAACCACATGAAAATTAATTAAATAAAATCTAAATCACACCATTCTAATTAATTATTTTAAATTCCCAACAAAATATATTAAATTCAAATAATTCAAAAATAACAAAAATATCCTCAAACTAGAAATGTGGTAGTGATATGTCCCAGTGCCTGTCCCGTGTCCACGTGGTGTCGAAGTGTCGATACGAGACCGTATCAGTGGCTCGAAATCGCGTGTGTGCGTGTCTGGGAATTTCAATACGAGCTCGAGAACTTTCTCGACTCGCAACCAAGTGTCACGAAACTTGGTAAGGGTCTTGTCAGACATGGGTCCCATCACATCGTCAAATTTTACGTATCCTAGTGATGTGTCGTGTCCTGTGTCAACCCCGAAATGCAGGGGATGCGCACAGCGTGCACGAGCAGTATAAAATCGGTGCACGGTTGATTTCTTCGTGCACACTGAACGAAAACCCATGAAATTTTATGGGGGTGACGTCAGTGGGTGCCCGTACGTCCCTACAAAATTTTGTGGTGTCTCGTGTCATGTCATGTCCGCTAGGACACTCGAACATCAGGGGGCTGCACGAGGCATGTACGCTGTGTCGTGCGTGCGGTGCGTGTCCGATTTAGACACAAAAATCCACCCAAATCGTGCTCAGTCCTCAACATATTTAATCTACACATTAAGAGCTTCGAAAACATGTAATTAGTTTTAGAAAATACGAAAATTCATTTCATTACGATATTTCGTCGAACACGTAAGCATACACATAGACACGTGTCCGATACGGACAACAAATGGACACAAAATCCAACCAAACTTGAGGGACAGCTAGGGGACACCTAGACCTAGCCTAATATATAAAGAAATCAGAATAAAAATGTAGTTAGAGGTATTTTACCTATATGTACAAATAGCAAGAAAAAGCTATAAATGGGGGAAATCCAAATAGCAACTCCCAAGCTCCAAATTGCACAAAAATTGAGATAATTCTCCACAAACAGTAAATAAACAATAATTAGATCCTAATGCAAAAGACTAGAGTTAAAAAGGATTTAAAATGAAATTAATAGGAATTAGAGGAGATAGGGATTTACCTTTCCTTTCTCTAAGTGTTGGAATGACACAAAGGAGGCAAGAACCAAATGAGGAGAGTATTTATAGGGAGGGGAGCCCTTGTGGCTAGTTACTTATGGCTAAAATTAGGGTTAGGGTTCAAGTTATGGGCCACGGGCCAAGTCATAAGTCATTAAGTCATGAAATCATAAGTCATTGCATTAAACCATAAGTCATGATATGATTTCACTTAAACTAATCCTCCTATTCCAAATTTAGTTTCTAATGACTAAAAGTAGGTTAAACTAAGTTAGACTAGGGTTACCATGGCTAGGGTTAGCTTCTAGACTAGTCTACAAGTCTATATAAGTCAAAGCCCAAACTAGGAATCACTAATTCAATAAATAAAAAATAATTTCAAACTTCACTAAATAAAAAAAATACCCTCAAGCTAAAATGATAATTAAATCATTCTAATGACATGGTTAGGCTCTAGGTCATACAGTCTCCAAGGTTTCACTAGCAGCACATCAAAATCACAAGTCATGACTTAGAATAATTTTTAAATAGTTTAAAAATGATTAAAAATTACCAAAAATTATAATGTGAAATAAATATCAATAAATAATCATTATAATTACAAAATTTTGAAATTACCCTCATCTGAAAAACTGGGTGTTACAATCCTACCCCCTTAGAAAAATTGTCCTCGAAATTAAGATGATCGTACCCCCACTAGGTTAACCCTGATCAATCAAGTCGATAGTTAACATGCAACAGTCTCCTACTGGTCGTGATTTCACAGTCTCGAACAGGGTAACTACACTATCTAGCAATCGCAAGCAATATCCTGGTAGGTACTAATGGAATCACACAGGAAAGTGGGGAGAAAGAATGAGAATGACAAACCTGCTAACCCATCACCTGCAGCGTCGATCTCCTCGACCGCCATCGTAAAAGCTCCACCCCTCTGGTGCTGAGCTACAGGTGGCCTAGCTCCCTCAAAAGGAGGTGCAAAGGGACAATCTATCTTCTGGTAGGCTTCAGACCCACAGGAATAACAAATCTTCAGCCTCTTCCTACACTGCTCCCTGGTGTGTCCCAACTTCCTGCAGTAGGAACAACTGATCGTCTTCGGGTCCTGACCCCGATACTGATGCTGCACCTGCTGAACCATCACTGTGCTTGTGTCTGCTGAATCTGTACGTGAGACCTCTTGGCCTGGCCTCCGCTGCTACTGACTCCCTGAAAGTCCCGATCCCTCTTCAACTTCAACCCTAGGTTGTCCTCCGCTGCCATAGCTCCAGAAAAGATCTCCGCGAAGGTAGCGTTCAGGTCACTCTTAGTCAGTGACCGAACCTCCCTAATCAAACCCCGGCGAAAGTTCTTCGCCTTAGTCTTCTCAGTCAAGTCATCAATGAATCGGGCCAACCGATAAAACTCTCCGGCGTACTCAGCAACTGTCTGGTTTCCCTGAACCAGACTCTCAAACTGTGCCTCTATGCCTCCTAGAGCCACATCTGGGAAGAACTGTTCCTTGAATAACTCCTTGAACTGCGCCCAAGTCTGGCCCACGATTTCCACTCTGGGATCTGCCTGGTACTATGTACCGGCTAAGTCCTGCATCTGACTGCCCGTCGTCTCGATATGAAGTCAGACTGGTATCGCCGCCAGCCGAAAAATCTCCTCGATATGCTCAATCCAATCATCCGTATAGTGAATGCCCTCGGTGCCCGGGAAATCTCTAGGATACATCTTCTGGAAGTCCTGGATATCCTTCTCCTTCCGGCAAGGCTGCAGTTGCTCTCCCTGAGCAGTCACCATCTCTACAGTAGTACGGACTAGCTGATGTGCCTCGTCAATCCCCTGACGGATGTCGGCAGTCTGGCGCTGCTGCTGCGGCTGGTGAGACTCCAGAATCCTCTTTACGAAAAAGAATATATGAGCAGCATCTACCATCCCCGCAGGTGGAGGCTGCTGCGGTGGAAGGATCTCAGGAAGCACCGGGCTCTGTCTCATAGCTGGTGGAGGTGCTCCTCCGAAAGCTGCTGAAAGATGTATAGATGGTATAAATTGAAGCAATAAATCAAGGGAGGACAGTTAATTTCAAGGAAGACAAATCAGCAAGATGTATAGATGGTATAAATTGAAGCAAATTTTTTCCTAACTGTGATTGAGTGCCTCTCCGTTAAAGCCTATCTCTCAATCATATCGCAAGCTCGCAGCAGTACAACTAAGTCGCTGTACTACCACGACATCGTACTAATGCGACTCTCGACCTACATGGGCTACCACTAAAAATGTGTCACGACCTGCACCCACTGTGAGGGTAAGAGTACGTAACAGCGCCCAGCCTACACCGTAGTGTCGACGGTAGAACGTTGTTCTAGGTTACTATCTAACCAACAATCACGCAATTATATAATGTACTTGTCAAGATCTCAACTCCAAACGGAGGACAAGTATAGATATAATGTAATCTCAATCACAGTCTAAGCACGATATGATAACACAAAAGATTATAACTAAGACTAAATAACAGCAGTAAACCCAACTACTAAATAATATAATCTCAGACAATCTCAAACAACATTTCTCAACTTATTTACAACTCAAGTTCTAAAGCATGAAAACTAAAACAAGACAACTAGCTAATCTCCCGATCACTCCTGAGTGTCGGGGCCATAGGTAGCTAAACCATCTCCTAGTCCATAATATGTAGGGCATGTGTCCTCAGGACAATCATCTGTAAAATTTTCAACAGGTCCAGTCAGGACAGGAATGAGTACAACTCATCAAGAAAACCCAAGTAAATGACAGAGAACTATAAAGCCGTTATAGACAGTTTTATTGATGAACATGGTGTATTATATTCAGGTGATGGTATAAAGAAACATATAAGATACAAGAAAAGTAAAGTAAATAAAACATGAGTAGAATCATGGCAATGAAGACTGTAAAATAAATCTAGCTGAACTAGAGTAACATGATAAGTCCAGATAGTAAATGTAAACCAAGTGTAATCCTATGTAAATCCAGTACGGGACGAATCTCATACAAGATGAATCCAGTACAAGATGATTCTAGTCAGTGATCAAGAATCCAGGTGAGACCAGCTATAATCTAATAGTATGTTTTAAAATACTGAGATCGACATGTAAACGGCTGTAGGTATCAGGCACATCTCTCACTGATCAGGCGAGAGATAGCTATGCTTCCAGTAGATTCTAGTTAGGATATTCCAGATTTGGGGTATGTCTACATGTCTTACTCAATATTTTCCTACCCCGTAATACAAGTGAATCCAGTACAAGACACGAGAATCGAGAGGAGTCCAGCCAAACACGATGATACTAGTAATAATTCTAAAATAATTCCAGTAATAGAGGCCAGACAATATGGTAAGTGTTTCGCATACATGAATCCAGAAATATCCATACGTGAGGTAATAGAGAATCACATAAAACTAACTAGAACTGAAGTACAGTAACTGAAAAATAAATGAGAAAACTATCAGAGAATGTACTCGCCTGATACTCTGAAAGTGTAGTATAATGTCAGATGTCTGCACCGGAGTTACAATGTCCTAAATAGAGCAGTACAGGTTATAATGTGTTTAAAATAAGGCAAATGAAGTTTATGATGCAATCTACATAATTTCTAGGCCAATCTAGGTCAAAGTCAACTCTAAGTCAAACCTGGTCAACTGTCTAGGTCAAACTAGGTCCAAGTCAAACTTGGTCAACTCTGGGTCAACCCAAGTCAATCCTCTAGTCAAAATAGGTCAATTGGTCAACTTCGGTCAAGTTCTAGTCAAAACTAGACTACTGTTGACTTTTGGTTGACTTTTGATCAAAATAGTCAATTGTGGTCAACCGAGGTCAAAACTAGTCTAAATCCACTATTCCTAACCGTTACCAACCATAAAATCCTAACTATAACTATATCTTAAGGTATTTAACTCATATGTTGAAAAATAGACATTATCTAACCCCACATCAGTTAACCTATATATATATATATATATATATATATATATATATATATATATATATATATATATATATATATATATATATACTCAAGTATGTGAACTCCTCATAACTTACCCAAAATCCCAATACCCTATCTCAACTATCCACATAACCCTAGATCATATACATAAATCCTACTTAAGGCTAACTTATATAACCTATATATATACATATTTAATATCCCAGTCCAACTACACTAATACATAGGATACCAACCCACTATCTTAGCCCTCAACTTCAAATACCCATAACACACACTACCCTAATACATCATGTATGATCCGACCCATAACACACACTACCCTAATACCCAACCCACTATCTTAGCCCTCAACTTCAATCCCTCAAATGCATGTCCACATATACCTATATTGCATATTTATATACAAGGTATGGCTCATACATAATGCATGATATATATGAACCCTCCATGTTGTATGTAGGTATAAACTAAAATGAAAGGGCTATGGTTGTGTGTTACTGCATCTCAGGAACCTAACATTTCAGTTTAGAAGTAAATGTCTATACATGTGTTAACCAATATACTTATAATGTATATCAACCCAAAACCCCAATCAATACAACCAAGGTCTCATCATGTTACCCCACCCTTCACTCTTATCTCTCAAAACTGATATAAGAATTACACTCTACTAAATCCTAATGCACTCGACACCTACATGACACCAACACTAACTCTCTATCCTAAGACACTCAAAACACTTACACACTATCCTGACTAATCTTAGGAACACACATGTATACATAGGTTTTAGGTTTCAGGAAACAGAAATTACGAACACTATGCAACACCCAACTCTAGCCAACCTAACACACCATGGCCAACCCTCTCTAACCCTCACACCATACCCGAATCCCATATCCTAACTCTCAAACCAATTCTAATAGGATACTCACACCCCCACTCCTGAACTCTCTGGTATATATCAGCCTGACACCCATAACCCATATCAGGAATATACATATAGGTATACATAGGTTTCAGTGGATATTGCATTAACTGTAATACAATGGAATTAATTATCGAAATGTGATGATATATGCACATACAACCCAAATCAATATCCCAATGATCCTACACAAACACATGTTTAAACACTATCAAATAGTCATTAATTAGCAATTTCAAAATCCCCAAAACCTAATTCAAAACTGGGAACAGTATAGGAACAGTATATATATATATATATATATATATATATATATATATATATATATATATATATATATATATATATATATGAAGAATGAATCTCGAATTCTCAAATACATCCTAAAATTCGAAATAACTATAGTGAAACACATGCACTGTCATGGGGACATGTCCCACGAGTCCAATGGGACACCCACGAGTCCAAGAATCAGGACACGGGGTGTCCAAACCCAAAATCGAATAGTGTTTGAAAACAAAAATTCCCAGTCCTCGTGCACGCGTGCACACGTGTCTAGCACATGACACAGGCCACGTGGCGACACATAGCCGTGCACACGTGTTCGCCTAGGCTAGGGGAACGTGTCCAAGTGTCTGTCCCGTGTCCATGTGGTGTCAAAGTGTCGATACGAGACCGTATCAGTGGCTCGAAATTGCGTGTGTGCGTGTTAGGGAATTTCAATGCGAGCTCGAAAACTTTCTCGACTCGCAACCAAGTGTCTCGAAACTTGGTGAGGGTCTTGTCAGACATGGGCCCCATCACATCGTCAAATTTCACGTGTCCTAGTGAGGTGTCGTATCCTGTGTCAACCCCAAAATGCAGGGGATGCGCACAGCGTGCACGAGCAGTACAAAATCGGTGCGCGGTTGATTTCTCCGTGCACACTGAACGAAAACCCGTGAAATTTTGTGGGGGTGACGTCAGTGGGTGCCCGTACATCTCCACAAAATTTTGTGGTGTCTAGTGTCGTGTCGTGTCCGCTAGGACACTCGAACAGCAGGGGGCTGCACGAGGCATGTGCTCTGTGTCTTGCGTGCGGTGCGTGTCCAATTTGTACACGAAAATCCACCCAAATCATGCTCAGTCCTCAACATATTTAATCTACACATTAAGAGCTTCGAAAACATGTAATTAGTTTTGGAAAATATGAAAATTCATTTCATTGCGACATTTCGTCGAACACGTAAGCATACACATAGACACGTGTCCGATACAGACACCAAACGGACATGAAATCCTACCAAACTTGAGGGACAGCTAGGGGACACCTAGACCTAGCCTAATATGTAAAGAAATAAGAATAAAAATGTAATTATAGGTGTTTTACCTATATGTGCAAATAGCAAAAAAAGCTCCAAATGGGGGAAATCCAAATAGCAACTCCCAAGCTCCAAATTACACAAAAACTGAGATAATTATCCACAAACAGTAAATAAACAATAATTAGATCCTAATGCAAAAGACTAGAGTCAAAAAGGATTTAAAATGAAATTAATAGGAATTAGAGGATATGGAGATTTACTTTCCTTTCTCTAAGTGTTGGAATGACACGAAGGAGGCAAGAACCAGATGAGGAGAGTATTTATAGGGAGGGGAGCCCTAGTGGCTGGTTACTTATGGCTAAAATTAGGGTTAGGGTTCATGTTATGGGCCATGGGCCAAGTCATAAGTCATTAAGTCATGAAATCATAAGTTATTGCATTGAACCATAAGTCATGACATAATTTTGTAGGAACCCTAGAGGGGGGTGAATAGGGTCAAGCTAACTAAACAAGCACTTAGCACAAGCTAATTGGCAATTTAAAAATATAAGTGCAAGAGAAGAAGCAAACACAATACCGACACCCGATATATCCTGGTATCCTCCTAAGCGGCAGTCCAGTCCCGGAACTCTCTCCGGCTTTAATCTACTATTTAAGCAAATAGTTACACACGAGTTTGGATCCGAAGAACTCGCCAACTTCTTACACAAGAGCTTTAATCCGAAGGACTCTCCGACTTCAACCGAGAGTTTGGATACGAAGACTCCCCAACTTCAACCGAGAGTGTGGATACGAAGACTCTCCAACTTCAACCTTTCACAATAGGTTTTGATCTCCTTATACAATAAGATGAAGATCTCACTTTTTAACTCAATAACTCTAACACAAGTTGTGGATGGCAAATGAAAGCTTTGTAGAGTTGTTTGTGGATAGGCTTTGGTGGTTTTGAAATTTTTAGGCTCAAAGCATCAACCTTGAATGATGGGGTTCAAGGCTATTTATAACCAAAGCATTGAAAAGTGCTCAAGGCAACTTTTCAGTCCACGAACCGGCATACCGTCGGTATGATCCGGCATACCGGCGGTATACCGGTCTGGGATTGCAACGGCTAAAAATATAGCCGTTGGGATCATTAATGGCTGGAAATCCGACCGTTGGAATTTTAACGTTTCGGAAGCGGTATACCGTCGGTATGGACCGGTATGCCGTCGGTATGCCGGCTTTGTAAATAGAAACTTTATGTGAACCAAAACCGGTATACCGTCGGTATACACCGGTATACCGTCGGTATGCCATTTTTCCACCGAAAATGATCCTGGGCTTATTTCTGCCCTAGCTTTCGATTTTGCCATCCATTTCTTGTGTTTACAATAATTCCTAAGACTCATTACAGACTCCAGATAAACTTAGGCAGGTGCAGGCTTCTTCAGAGTCTTGAAATGATGATGGCATGGCTTGGCTTCTTCCTTTGATAGGTGCTGGCTTTTTCCCTTGGCGGCAGGTGTCAAAGATATCCAGTTTATAAAAACTGAATACCTTTCGGGGGCTTCGCCCTCGAACCCCCGACGAGGGGCGCTGCCCCCTCGACCCCCGTCCGCTGACCGTGTCGAAGACACCCAGCCACCGCCTGGCCCGGGGGCCGTGGGCGAACCACCAAGCCGCCCCCGTGGGGGCTCGAACTCCGTCCAATGCTCCGGGTGCCAAAGGCCCTAATCGGTAGGCTACAAGGCCATTGGCATGTATATATATATATATATATATATATATATATATATATATATATATATATATATATATATATATATATATGGATTTTTATTAGATTCCTGATAGAACTGAGGAAGATTTGATTCTATGGTTTAAATGAATGAAAATCTATCAAGGATTTGCACAAATTTTTTTTTCGAATTTTTTGGTTTAAATTTGAGCTATACTCAAATTTCCCATTAGAAGATTTTCGAGGCTGGTTCAGCCATCGCGGGGAAAAGAGAATTTAGTCTCGCGAGATTTTTCCAAAATCTCATGATATATTGAATTCTATTTTTATTTTCTTTATATAAATATATATATATATATATATATATATATATATATATATATATATATATATATATATATATATATATATATATATATATATATATATAAACCTCTATAATTCTTTAAAAATCAAAAATATCTTGCAGAAAATTTAATAAATGATTCTTCACCTTATATAGCATTTACTTGTTATATGCTAGTAGTAAAAAATTTCATAGACTAAACACCAATTACTAAATTCGTTTTAAGAAATATTTAAATTGTCAATATAATACGAATAAATAAAATTCCTAAAACTTTTATAAATTACCAAAAACATTTACCATAATATTTTAGTACAAATTTTAATATAGCAATCCTTGTTATATATAATATAAACAAAATCTCTAATTTAATTCAAGCCGTAACTAATTAAGTTAAAATACTGTAAAAACATATAAAAAATAATAAAAATCCTCAAAATTTAGAGGGGGGGTTACAGGTCAATTGTGGAGAGAAAATCTTCTTCTTCTCCAAAAGAGTTACCATCATTTTGAAAGAAGAACGAAAAACTCTTGAATCTTTATTCCTCACAAATTTTTTCTACAAAAAAAAGGTTTCTGTCAACTGTTCTTCGTCATTTAACACGGGGAATGGTCATTCCCCGTGACTTTAACCCGAAGAATTACCGTTCTCCTGCATTTAACACGAAAAATGGTCATTCTCTATAATTTTAACGGATAATGACTATTCTCCTGCATTTTAACACTGGGAATGGTCATTCTCCATGATTTTAACACGAAGAATGGCAATTCTCTGTAATTTTAACACGGAGAATGATCATTCTCCGTGATTTTAACAACGGAGAATGGTCATTCTCCATAATTTTAACACGGAGAATGACCATTCTACTGCATTTTAACACTAGAAATGGCCATTCTTCGTGATTTTAACACGAAGAATGACAATTCTTCGTGATTTTAACATGGAAAATGACCGTTCTCCGTAATTTTAACACAGAAAATGGTCATTCTCCGTAATTTTAACAACGAAGAATGGTCATTGACCATTTTTCGTGATTTTAACACGGAGAATGACCATTCTTCTGTATTTTAACACGGAGAATGACAATTCTCCGTCAAGTTAACAAGGAGAATGGCAATTCTCCGTGATATTAACACGGAGAATTGTCATTCTCCGTGATATTAACACGGAGAATTGTCATTCTCCTGCATTTTAACACGGAGAATGACTATTCTTCTGCATTTTAACACGGAAAATGACCAGTTCAAACTTTGGAGGGCCATAACTTTTGACCGGAAGGTCGAAACGAGGCACAGTTTGTCGCAAAAGGAGCATATTTTCGAGGAGCCTGAGATAAGCTGTTTCATCGTTTGACGGGCTTTCAAAATTTTAGAATCGCAAAAAAATAATGTTTGGACCTCCACTTTATCACGGAGAATGGCCATTCTTCGGTTTGTCGCAAAATGGTCATTCTCCTGCATTTTAATACGGGGAATGGTCAGTTGCTGCTGCTGCTGATGATGAAGTGGGAACTGATGATGAAGACATGGTGTGAAGATTGCGAATGGAGAGTCCCTAACGAGTTTTTGAAGTAAATTTTGAAGATTTTAGAGAAAAAAAATCTAGATTCGAAAGTGAGCAGCGTATGGAAGAAGAGGAAGTATCGAAACGTTTTTTTTGAAAAATATATTTCGTGGGTGTTTTCAATAAATTAGAAGGACAAAAGGGTCATTCATAACCCTTTTATATATTTTTTGCTAATTTTGAGCTCGCGATAAAATATTATTTTACGGTAGATTTTTTATAAAATTTTTATAAATTTTGGACATTTTATAAATTTTTCCACTCAATATTATTCCATATTATTCCATATTTGTAGAAAGCGAGATGCGAACACCATGACAAGTTTTTGATATCAACTTTTTCCCTCTTTGCTAAATTTAATATCCGCGGAGAAATATGACAACCAAAAAAGTACACGTGGCCGGCGATCATTAGAGGAAGATTTGGTGTAAGATTCTCCGCCGGTGGCTGTAATGACAGCGACCCGCCGGGCGCATGAGCATGAGAACCGGAGGGCATTAAAAAAAATCTCGCCCTCAAAATTGCGCGTGCTGTGTCCGATCCTCTATGGCGGGTCCCACACGAAAAGGACGGAGCAGAGACCGCCACTTGCACCTCGGGGGGCTTCCAGTGGGGCCCACTGAGCTAGAACTATTGGGTGGAGAAGTGGGTCTTGCGGACATTTTTGTCCAGCCGGCTCGTGCAGCTCAATGGCCAGTGGGTTTGACTTTTCGGCTGTCGGGCCCCGCATTAAAGAGCATATGCAGCGTCGACAGTGCGATCAGTATTTAATTTGTTGGACACGTCTATTTATTAATCATTTTTTTTTTGGCTTTTTGTTAAGCATGAAAGTGCACAGAAAAATCAAACTATAGAGGATTTTTTTTTTGTTTATATGCTACTTAAATTTTATTATATTTTTATATAAGTCCCTTGGATCTGGAGAATTGTTCAGAAGTGTTTCAAATTCTATGAAATTAAAGTTATTACTCTTTAGTAAAGTTAACCCATTAAAAAAAATTAGAGTAAATGTTAGTTTTAACCTCCTAATTTCTTTTTGCCCATTGTGGCCCTATGGACTAGCCGTAAGGCTAGTCAAAAAAGACTATTGGCAGACCGTTGTTAACTCCCATTTATGATGCTATAGAACCACCGGTAATTTCGGTACAAAGTCTTCGACTTGGACTTAATCAACGATCTCCTTACATGGACTATTACATTTTCTTTTTTATGTTTGGTTTTCTTAACCTACATGTTCGAGCAAATGCTAGGGGGAGGTACTTCCTGGGTGCCACTCCGAAGCTAAAGCAAGATTGATATGAAGGTAAAGCTTTGACAAACTTCAAAGATATAAACGTACCTTTAATGAATAAGAACATGAGCATTATATATATAAGCTATGTCTTATTCATTGTTAATTTGGGCCTTTGCATTGAAAATTTTAGTCCCACAACGGCTAGGCCAAAAGAAGTGTATCTCTATATATAAGCTATGCTTGTTTAGAGATGCACAAGTGGTGTGGAGGTGCATATGGGTGTGCCATGTGGTGGTATTTTTCTAGTGAAAAAAAAGGCCAAATCAACAATGAAGCATTCATGCTTTTTGCTCTTGAAATTTATTCCATTGGAGCTAAGCCCCGCGACTCGGACTCGGACTCATGGGCTCATGAGGCATTTTGTTGGCGCACTTTGCAGTGTGCACGTGTGGTGCAGGTTGCGCAGTGTGCGCAGTGTGCTAGTACGCGCTGGAGCGACTGTGCGTGCGTTGTGCAAGTGGCACAAATGGCGCGCGCTGTGCGTCCTTTGGCTCAGATCATGTCTGTGCACGATTGAGCAGTTACAGCATGTTCGCGACGGTTTCTTCCCACATTTTTAACATGTTACTAACTGGACGGTTACAGAGCGAGGCTATATAAGCTTCTCTGCTCTCTCTCAGGATGATAAGTTCAGAATTCACATAAGGTAGAAGTATTTTTTAGCACAATTTCTTACGTGTTTCTATAGAGTTTGAGAGAGAAGAGAAGAAGTGCATCAGCGCCACTTAGCACAGGAGTCAGTGTGCCTTTCGAGTAGTCAGAAGAGCATAGTGTTCCAAAGTTCTCCGTCGAACTTGCTGGTTCCTGAAAGCTGTTCGTGTGGGGCGAATTAAGCTTTGAGCAACGATAATTATTCACCCCAGCAGGCTGTTCTTACATCTTTCGCCTGTCATCCACTTCGCTGCTACTGCTGGCAATTCAATTTGTACTTCTATTTAGAAGTATTACTATCGTTTGCTACTGTTAAATTTTTTTAGATTTTCGTAATCCAGAATCCTCCTAGGATCTCTGTTGTGCAACTTCTTTGAAGTGTTGCATAGAAACATTATTTTTACAATTGTTTTATTTTTTCAGTTTTTTATCAAAAATTGTGTCCCGGGACAAGTGTGTTTACACAAAGTTCGCTGATGGAAGAGGTATGATCGTTTGTCTGTACGTGAATGATATACTAATCCTAGGTACATATATGGGCTGTGTCACGGAGACAAAGAAGTTCATCTCGAGCAAGTTCAGTATGAAGGACTTAGGAGAAACTGATGTGATCTTAGGGATCAAGCTCATCCGGACAGACACTGGACTAGGGCTATCACAGTCTTATTATATTGAAAAGATGATCACACGTTACGGGTATCAGGATCTTCCAGGGATCGATACGCCTTACAGGTTTGATATGAAGTTGAAGCCTAATTCAGGGAAAAGCGTCAGGCAGCTGGAGTACGCGAGCGTAATCGGGAGTTTGATGTATGCTACTATTGTCACAAGGCCTGACATAGCTTTCGTCGTGAGAATGCTGAGTCGTTTCACGAGCAACCCATGCATTGAGCACTGAAAAGCTGTGAAACAGGTTATGAGATATCTCAAGAAGACTTAGACATATACACTGTACTACAACAGAGATCAGCCAGTAGTAGAAGGCTTCAGTGATGCTAGCTGGTGCTCAGAGGTGGAGAGGGAGAGGTCCACAGGTGGATTCATTTTTATAATGGGTAGAGCTGCTATATCGTAGAAGTCGAAGAAGCAGACTATGCTCTCGCGATCATCCATGGAATCTGAGTTCTTTAAACTTGATACCGCAGCAGAGGAAGCAGAATGGCTTCGGGAGCTGTCACGACCTGCTCCCGAATAATCGGACACGAGTCGGACACGCCCAGCCTTCGTCGATGGACATGACGAAGTAAGCTATACAATTCTAAGTAAAACTCCAAGATACAAAAATATATAAAACAACACAACTACTATATACGCTCCCAGAATCACCACAATCCACAAGTCAATACAATATCAACCGGAGAAAAATCCGGTAACCAGAATAAATTTATACAATCCTGAATCCTCAATACAATACATGATAAACTCTAAAAACAAATCTAAGAAAAGTCTAACTATATCTCTGCAATCTAAGTCTATCATGTGGCATCTCTATCCTGGCTTCGGGCTCTGGCCCATGAAAAAAATACAACATCATTAAGAAAATCTACAACGTATCCTGTCAGAAAAAGAGCAAAGTACAACCCCGACAAGAAGCAATAAATAATGTAAACTGAAATGTCTGGAAAAGAATCTACAATATGAACTATGGTACAAGAAACGGGACATAAAACTGTAGTACATGAATAACGATGAAACTATGGTACCAGATCCTGAACAATGAACTATGCTATCAGTGTAACATGTATTTGAAATAACTATCAGAGTATGTGACCGGCTAGATAAACAATAAACAAGAGCACATGAATAATGGTATGGCTTAGAGTCCCACGTGCACAATATGAGACCTAAGCTATTAGTCAATGCCTAGCTAAAATAGGATTGGTCACATATCTGTAGTATTTTTTTCATCCAATGTACAAGTAAAAAAATAATGAACTATGAACAATGAACGATGAACAATGAACAATTGTGTGTACAACGTGTCAATATGAGAACATGAAGCAAGACAGAAATACAAAGTAAAGGGTTCGAGTCGGTGTACTTGCCTTGCTCTGGAAGATCAGGAATAAGGAAATAATCTCTATGTCCACCTCATAATAGGTACATGTTGGTTAAGTTCTAATACTACACCAGCTTATTTCAGGTTAACTAAATAATCTAATTACTTTTCAAGCCACCATTTATTATTAAGAAGCTAGCTCTAATTTTCCTGAATAGTTAGGAGAATTTAGTAAAATATTATTTAGATAATACTATTATTGTTTGAAACCATACCAGAATGTTTGCCACTAACTTACTATAGAGGATATTATAGCAAAGATAACCTAGATTTAGTCAATACCAGTAAAATAGTTTTAAAGTAAATTTTAACAATTTCTAGAGTATAATATTTATCAATAACAACTATTATTAAGGTAAATAATCATTTCAAGGAAAAATATTTATAATATTAGAAATTTAGGTTTTTCTTTTAATCAAGATATAATATTTGGAAAAATACTTTAAGGCATTATTTTGGAAATTATTACCTTTAGGTAAACATATATTGTTATACTATCAAATAATCTATTCACTAAAAATATTATCACTATTAGTATAAAAATACCATTCATGTATTTTATTAATGCACGCATATGTATAACTACACTATACCAATTCAGTTAAACACAATAGACAGAAGTAATATAGTGGTTTTAAGTTCAGCCCTAAGTTGATTTTAGATGGAAAATTTAACATGGCTTTGAAGCCCACAACACAAATTAACTAACCCAGCAATGAAAACAACTTAGAGCCCAATAAACTTGATGTTATCTAACTTAACTATTCCATTCCAATGCCCCTATCAACCGTTCTCCAAGCCATTAAGGCTCACACCCACTTCACATAATTCCATACCTACAGGAAGCACGTCTAAATTTGAACATAGGCCAACGGCTATACCACCATCGAAATAAACATAACACACACGCCCAACCGACTGTATTAAAAAAGAACTGCACAATCCAATCCTCATGAGTAATGCTCTCCCTCACATCCAACCACTGATGACATTCAAAACAACAAGCAGAACACTTTTAACACCTATAAGTTCAATGTCTAACCAAAATATCCCAAGTTAAACCAAGACAATTTGTAAAACCAAATCAAATAGTTTATTAAAACTTTAAATCGAAAGTCCAATTATAACATCCAAATCAAATGTTCGGTTAAAACATTCAAAACAAATGCTCAGTCAAGCTTGCAGCCAACTCCTAGTATAGGCCTGTCCCGTTCACCCCTATGCCACACCTCCGGATAGAATCCTGGACACGAACTCTGCTAGACACGAACAGAAAATTGGATACCAACGCCCAACACCCTGCATCCCGAACACATTCCCGCCCAAGTCTATTAATTTTAGCTAATATATTAGCTAACAATAATCGAGAAGAGCAGAGTAATACCTGAGCACAAGGCCTGATCTGGAATGAAAATGAAATCTCGAGAATTCAGACACGGCTCTACGGATCGGACACGGTCCTGACGTGTCCAGATATGAACCACTACTTGGTTCAAGAATTACGCCCAACACCTGCCGTTCAAACAATAGAGTACTGAAATAAGAGTTCAATTGATTATACTCAAAATCAAACTCAAACAATTGATCACGTAATAAGTTCGATCGAGAGCGGAAGGAACCATCGATCCCTACTTGATTGACCGATCGATCCGATCAAATCAAGCAAAACCGAAACAATCCCTAAAGAACAACAACTCATGCACCAGAATTTGATGTGAGTCAAGAATACGTTCGGCTGTCCCGATCTGGAATGCAGACACAGTCAAGTGAGTGGACACGATCCCCGTCGTTCTGGATACGCACTGACCGATCCGGGACTGACTCTGAACGATAAGAACTGTACCGCTATGAATCGATCAATTCACCGAATATATCATATGCATGATCAAAATAACAATAGTGTTGATCCCCCTACGATCGGATCGGAAAAACTAAGAAGAAGAGAAAAAGCATTGAACAAATGAAGAAGGAGAGCTCAAAGTACTCACCAATAGATGATTGGAGAGAATGCCAGAGTTGGTGTCAGCTCTTGTCGGGGTGGATGATGACCAACAATCTCAAAGCAGTGGATCTCGACCGATGCTATGCTCGATCGAAACAAGGATTTCCCAATCGATCCGATCGACTCGATAGGGAATCACAGTGTTCGGATCGATCGCTGGAAAAATAGCGATCCCGCGGCAAAGAGCGTCGAGAGAAGGATAGACGCCACCGGAGAAAAAAATGGTCGGAGAGAGAAGTACTGACGCCGCCGCTTGAGACGAACGGAGCGCCGCCATGGATACCGCTGAAGAATGAAGAAGGTCGGTCGCCTTCGCCGCCGTCAGGATCCGCCAGAGAGAGAAACTAAGGTTAGATTGGGGATAAGGGAATTTAGGGGAGCTCGAGCTCTCTGCTCTCAATTTTTCTGAACAGAGTGATTAATGAAAAGAGAGAGAGAGTGAAGAAAGGATTTTAAAGAGTGAATGGAAATGGGATTTTTCATAAAAGTCCCTCCACCCCAAATAAAATTTACACAAAAGTCCCTCCCCTTTTCGTAAATTATAGAAATACATAATTTCAGTTTAGGAAATTGGTTACAAGGTTGTTATAAATGGAGGAAAAATAAAATTTGAAACCAAACTCAAATTTTCTCTTAATTAATATCTATTAAAAAAATTGTATTATCAAGAGTAGGTAAATCAATTAAATATTCTCATAAACCACCATAAAATAAAATACGTCTAAATTATAAAATCCTAAAAAATTCAAAAAATTTAATAATTCGAGAAGCGGGGTTACAAATCTACCCCCTTAGAAAAATTTCGTTCTCGAAATTTCAAAATGGCACGATTAGACATGATCAAGATAATCAAGTACAAAATTTTAAAGTTGGCAAAATGTTAAAGTGGTTCAAAGAAATAGTCATAAAAATAAAATCAATGGATAATAGTCTCCATAGTACCCGACAATCTTTATATCTGAAATCACTTTTCCTACAGTTCCTGCCCCATCAGTATGCATCTGGCTGCAGTGAACTTTCGGTTCCATGCTCTCGATAGTACTAGATTACCACAATATTTTGTCGACTTTAATCGATATGAAATAAATTTAGTACTTAGCTTCAATAATATCTGAGAACCTGAGAATACCCGTAATTACTTGACTTAGAGCCCCTGCCTCACCAGTATACAGCTAGCTGCAGTGGACTCATGACTTCCATAATCCAGGTCATAGTAGGTTGTCAAATATTTTCTCAACTTTATCCAGAAGTTTCAAGGAAGTTTGTGAAAATGATAGAGAGGAGTAGTATCTGTTCTTAGAAACAAATTTTTATTGGACACCAAGAGACAATCAACAGTCAACAAGTAGCTACTAGGTACTATGAAACAACAGTAAGATTGAGATAAAACTGTAAAACAAGTCTCAAATGGAGATACAATAAAAAAATGCTATAAGAAACATCAAAGAAAGATAGTGATCTACGATTGCCTCCGGTTGTCAGTACTCGTCCGAAATTGGGATGGTCTCCACTTCCTCGGATGTCATAATGTAGACTCGCCCCTCTGGCTGGTCTCCATGCGGCTGCTGGACATGAAGAAGTAATCCTGCTGGGGTCCCGGTGCTTCTCGTCCTCACCCCTCAGTGGCTTCTGGACAATCTCTGACCTGGTGAGCAGGTGATCCACAGAACAAGCAAGGCCTCATCCTCTTGCAGCATTCGTCGTAATGATGTCCTGGGCGGTGACAATAGTTGCAAGTAGCTGCCAACTGCTGTCTCTGTGGCTGATCTGCATGAACTCTGGCTGGACGGTGATGCTGCTGTGGCCTCGCCTGAATCTGAGTCTGGGTCCTCTTTCTCGGTGTCTGATAGCTACTGCTGCCGATGTCCCTATCCCTCTTGGGCCTCGGGTCCATCTCTTTCTCAACTGCCTGAGCGATCTTGAGGATGCTCGAGTAAGTAGTCGCCTGGCTGATCGCTACTGCGTGCCGTAGCTCTCTGGTGAGGCCTTTTTTAACCTCCAAGCCCTCTCCTCTGGTGTACGAAATAGGTTCTCTACGAACCTGCTGAGTTTGGTGAACTCTGACGTGTACTCCGCCACTGTCATGGTCCCTTGCTACAATGCCTCGAACTGTATTCGAAGCTCATCTCGCTCCATTTCGGGGAAAAACTTCTCCTTAAATAGAGTTTTAAATTCTGTCCAAAGAACCTGGGGCACAGCTAACTGGGGCTCCTCCCGGTACCAAGCTCTGGCAAGGTCAAAAAGTCGAATGCTCGTAACTTCCACCTTCAAGTCATCCGAGATTCTCGCCATTTTCAGCATCCTCTCCATATTTTCCAACCACTCATCAGCATACACTATCCCTTCATGGCCCCAAAAATCCATCGGACAGAGATTCTAGTAGTCTCTGGCTATCCCCGATCTCGGTATTGCTGGTACTGGAGGAGCTACTGGTGCTGGTGGAGCCGGCTCTTGGGTCCTGAGGGCATCCACAATCGTCGCTCGAAACTGCACAGCATGATAGTTCTGTGCCTCCAGGAACTGCTGGAACATGGCCATCACCTGGGTGCCATCGAACATCAACGTCGGAGGCAGCGGAGGAAACTAAGGGGGTGGTGGTGGAAGCTGCCCCACTGGTACATCAACTGCGGTCTGATCTGAAGTTCCTGTAGCTCCGGGCTGATCTGCAGTCTTCCTGGTGGTAACCATCCTGAAATAGAAAGACTTGTTAATTACTAAGCCCTAGAAAAATAGTCAACCTCCTAGAAAATAATGAGTATAAACAATCTCTATATTCAATAACTATAACCATTTTCCACGGATCCTATGTTGTGATGAGTTTTTCTTAGTCTAACAGGTTCCCCAATAGCACTTTATAGCCTAAGTGCCATTAGGAAAAACCTGCATGGGCCACAACTAAAAATATGTCACGACCCTCTCCCGAATAATCGGACACGAGTCGGACACGCCCAGCCTTCGTCGATGGACAGGACGAAGTAAGCAGTACAATTCAAAGAAAAACTCCAAGATACAAAATATATAAAACAACACAGCTACTATATACGCTCCCAGAATCACCACAATCCACAAGTCAATACAATATCAACCGGAGACAAATCCGGTAACTAGAATAAAGTTATACAATCCTGAATCCTCAATACAATACATGATAAACTCTAAAAACAAATCAAAGAAAAGTCTAATTATATCTCTGCAATCTAAGTCTATCCTGTGGCATCTCTATCCTAGCTTCGGGCTCTGGCCCATGAAGAAAATACAACATCATCAATAAAACCTGCAACGTATCCTGTCAGGAAAAGAGCAAAGTATAACCCCGACAAGAAGCACTAAACAATATAAACTGGAATGCATGAAAAAGAATCTACAATATGAACTATGGTACAAGAAACGGGACATAAAACTGTAGTACATGAATAACGATTAAACTATGGTACCAGATCCTGAACAATGAACTATGCTATCAGTGTAACATACATTTGAAATAACTATCAGAGTATGTGACCGGCTGGGTAAACAATGAACAAAAGAACATGAATAATGGTTCGGCTTAGAGTCCCACGTGCACGATGTGAGACCTAAGCTATTAGTCAATGCCTAGCTAAAATAGGATTGGTCACATATCTGTAGTATTTTCCCACCCAATGTACAAGTAAAGAATAATGAACTATGAACAATGAACGATGAACGGTGAACAATGAACAATGAACAATCGTGTGTTCAACGTGTCAATATGAGAACATGAAGCAAGACAGAAATACTGTCACGACCCGATCCCAACTAATTGGGTCGAACCGGACCATGTCCAGCCTGCACCGTTGTTGAGACGGCGACAATAAGCTGTTCAGTAGTAGGTAACCATGCAACAACACTATATTTGTCACAACTCAACATCGGAAATAAACTTTATTAAACTTTGAAATTTAAATACAAAAGGAAACTGTTCTGAAATGAAATACAGAATTTGAAATAAAACAACAATGAAAGGAAATCTATCTATCGACCGGATCATCGGCCTCAGTCCCAACGTCCTCCTGTGAGGACTCTGGCAGCACAACTGGGTACAACACAGGGTCGTAGTAGCTGTTGTAAAACCGATCTGTATCCTCAATATCCCCTAAAAATGTATCTCCAGTCAGGAGGGAGCAAAGTACAATTCATGCTAACTTTAAACAGTGAAATTAAATAATAGAATCATGCAGTTCTAAACAGTTTTAAATATGAACAGTTTGTTACAGTAAAACAGTGATTTAAACAGGTAATGAAATATGACCGGCTTAGGTTTGTTACAGGAATGGATAAGGGGTTTTGTTACAGTATGGTCATATTCATTACGCTATTCCCCCAGTCCCCAGTAGTTACAGTACTCTCAGAGAGAGTTTCGTGTTTACATCGTGGTTTAAACTTGCAATAAAGCGATTAAATAAATAACTGTAAACTAACATAAACTATACTTGCCTCAAAGGAAATGACTGGAGAGGGATGAGTTGGTACCGAGGAGGAACGTCAGGTGTATCTTCGAGTTCCTACAGATGAGAACTCGACTTAGATCCGCTGTATAACCAAGCTAGGTGTGCTAGTTGCAATCTCTAGTAACAAGTCATAGTCAGGTTTTAAGTTGTTATTAAGCTACAGCTAATGTTTACGTCGCAAGCTACGTGCGTTGATTAAACCTGTTAATTTGGTTATTTGGGAAATAATAACAAGAACAAATTATCTTTGGAAAACTTTGTGCTTTTGTAATATATCTATGAAAATAGTTTCTTCCAGTGCCAAATCATAAACTAGTTATCTTACTAATATTTTATCCATTTATTTTACTTGGTAATTCTTAATTAATTTTATACGAGAAATAATTACGTTCTAACTACGAGTTACGCGTCCAATCCAAAACCACCCAAAAGGAAGTAAAACTTATACTATGCAATACAGGGACACAGCTAACCAACCTAGAAATATGGGCTTATGCCCTTACAGATTTTACATAAAATAAGAGGAAAATGTTTAGTTCCGAAATAATATGTGCAGTAAAATAAGTAAAATAAATTTAAATATTAAATTAAGTAATTTAAATCAAAAGTTAGGAGTCTCAGACTTGGTCCAATCGTCACATCTTGCTAAAGCCTCAACGTCCAGTCGGACCGGTGCGTTTGTATTCACTAGGCCCACAGACAGGTACGGTCGTTGCCCGAAAAGTCAATTTTAAAATCATTTTCCGAAAACCAATTTGAAATCCAAGATAGATAAAGTTTTGTAAAAATTTGGGCAGCATTCCCTCTATTTCGGGACAACCCAAAACTGGAAAATGCGCCAACAAAATCCTACAATTGTCCCAAACCAAGGAAAAACCCATTTATATAGAAAATATAATCACAGAAATCATTTCCGAAACATAATCGAAAAACCCGAAATGAAATTGGAACTCCCAAATCATTATCAAATAACTCAGAATCCAACCATACCAAACTCAAAGTTTCCGAGAATCCAAAACCAACAGAACCTTCTCGAAATACTCGGGAATTCCGAAATCAAACTAACAGCATAAAACCTCAGCAGACAACATCACAAAACACTAACGTAGCTAACCGAACTACAGCGTAGCTAAACCGGATTTCCAAAGGGAAACCGGGGACCATTATCATCATCGACTACCGAACAAAACGCAACGGGGCAGAGAATTATACCTCGGAATGCTCGGCTAGAGCTCTCAGATGATATAATAAAAGAAAATAGAAGTCCAGCTGCAACGTAGGCTCGGGACAGTACCCGAAGTCAGGTCCAGCTCCGGGACAGAGACCGGAGCCCACAAAGTGTGCACGAAAAGCACAGAAGTAAGCCGAGGAAGAAAATCCGCAGAAACAGAAACACACCGGAATGGTGCTGTCGGGTGAAACGTCGGCGAGGGAGTATTGGCGAAAGGGCACGGGGCAGCGGGTGTCGGCCTGGAGGAGGCGCGCTCGCGGGGGAGCGAGCGCGGACAGGGGGTCGCCGGACGTCGGGAAAGAGGGGCGCGCTGGCGTCGGACCGGCCGGAGGGGGTAGCGCAGGTCGACGCTAGCTGGGCGGCGCGGCGGGGAGCTGTCGCACGGGGCGGGGCTCTGGCGGTCGGCCCGAGGGTGGTCGGCCGAGAGCTCGGGGAGAGGGCGTGAGGTTGAAAGAGGGTTTGGGGAGAAACAGAGAGTTAGAGAGGAGAGATGGAGTTTGGTGTTCTGTGAAGAATGAGAGGAGTGGGGGAAGTGGGAGTAATAAAGGGTGGTGGTGTGCTCTTGTGTGGAGAGTAGCAAAGAGAGGGGAGGAAGAATAGGGATGTGCTGACCAAAGAACGTGTGTGTGAGTTGAGAGAGGTGCTGGTCCTACGGGACCAGCTAAATATATATATATATATATATATTTTAATAATTAAACCAAGTCAAATCAGATTGTAAGAATGGGATTGGGTTCGGGCTCAGGCCTGGGTCTGGGTTCGGACTCGGGTCTGGGTCTGAATTCAAAAATCCTCGTTGTTATTATTTCGAAATTATTTGCACTCAAAAATATATAATAATAATAATAATAATAATAATAATATTAGAAATACTAATATTTAATACAAAACACTAATATTAATAAATTACAAAACATTGGTTTCACAATCTTCCCCCCTTAGAAAATTTCGTCCTCGAAATTTAAAAGCAAGGTTAGGGATTACCTCAAGTCTCAAACAGGTACGGGTACTGCTCCCGCATCTGGTCTTCTCGCTCCCAGGTCGACTCGCCTGGTTAGTTGTGCCGCCACATCACTTTGACTATTGGCCTCACGGTGTTTCTGGTTCTCTTCTCGCCTCGGTCCAAAATTGCCACTGGTTTCTCCGGCACTATGAGGCTGGGTCCAATCTCCAGCTCAGAATGGTCCAAGATATGGCTCGGGTCCGGGATGTAGCGTCTCAGCTGCGATACGTAGAAGACGTTGTGGACGCCTTCGAGACTTGGGGGTAGAGCCACCCGATAAGCCACTTCTCCAATCCTGTTAAGTACTTCAAATGGACTAATGTACCTGGGGCTCAACTTTCCTGCTCTGCCGAAACGAATTGTTCCTCTGGTAGACGAGATCTTCACAAATACACTGTCGCCTTCTTCAAACTCCAAAGGCCATCTGCTGCTATCGGCCCAATGCTTTTGTCTGTCCTGGGCAATCCTGAGCTTGTCTTTGAGCATTCTCACCTTCTCTGCTGCTTCGGTCACCATCTCAGGTCCAAGCAACACTCGTTCTCCGACGTCGTCCCAAGCAGGTGGAGTGCAGCAACGACGTCCATAGAGTGCCTCGAACGGTGTCATCCCGATGCTAGCTTGGTAGCTGTTGTTGTAAGAGAACTCTACCAAGTACAAATGGTCTTCCCAAGACCCTCTAAATTTCAGGATGCAGGATCTCATCATATCTTCTAGCGTCTGGATTGTTCTCTCTGATTGTCCGTCAGTCTGAGGGTGGTAGGCGGTGCTGAACTTCAGTTGGGTTCCCAAGCTGTCATGCAAACTCTTCCAAAAGTGAGAGGTAAATCTAGTATCTCTGTCAGATATGATACTTACCAGAACTCCATGAATCTGGTGGATGTGCCGTATGTACAGTGCTGCCAACTTCTCGGTGGATAAACCAACCTTGAAGGAGATAAAATGAGCTGACTTCGTCAGTCGGTCCACTATAACCCAAATGGCATCCTTTCCTCCTTGGGATCGAGGCAGTCCCGATACAAAATCCATCGTTATGTGCTCCCATTTCCACTCCGGAATGTCCAACGGCTGCAATAATCCTGCTGGTCTCTGTCTGCTGGCTTTAACTTGTTGACAAATTAAACATCTAGCCACATACCTAGATACGTCCTTCTTCATTCCGTACCACCATACTACAGTCCGTATATCTCGATACATCTTGTTGGCTTCTGGATGTATGGAATACTGCGACTGGTGCGCTTCTTGCATCAGCTCGTTCCTCAGTTCGCCAGTTGGTACGCAGAGCCTCGTACCATTCTTCAATGCTCCATCGTTGGCGATTGAGAATCCTTCAAGTGTTCCTGCCAACACTTGGTCTCTGAGTTTGCAAAGCGTCTCGTCTTGGAATTGTGTCTCCTTGATCCTGTCCATAAGACTCGAACATACTTGCAACTGCATCAATGATGATTCCTCTCCTGGTACGATGGCTTCTCTTCCAAGCTTCTTTATCTCCTCCTCGGGCAGTACAATTTCCAATCCAAGCTTCTCCATGTCCTCCAGCAAATAGTGCTCCTTTGTCAAGAACATCGCCATCGGGTATCGACTAAGTGCATCTGCAACAACATTAGCCTTACCCGGATGATACTGCAGGTTGATATCAAAGTCCTTCATTAACTCCAGCCATCGTCTTTGTCTCATGTTCAGCTCCTTCTGAGTGAAAACATATTTCAGACTTTTGTGGTCCATAAATATTTCCACTCTCTCTCCATACAGGTAGTGCTTCCAAAGCTTCAAAGCAAATATCACCGCTGCAAGCTCCAAATCATGTGTGGGGTAGTTTTTCTCATGAGTCTGTAATTATCTAGATGCATAGGCAATTACTTTCCCATGTTGTTGAAGAACGCAGCCCAGTCCTTTCCCGGAAGCATCACTATAGATTGAGAAACCGCCGATACCTGCGGGTAGCACAAGTATCGGCGCCGTTGTGAGCCTCTTCTTCAGTTCCTCAAAGGCTGACTGGCATGCTTCAGACCATATGAACTCTTCATTCTTCCTGGTAAGCTTCGTCATTGGCTCCGCAATCTTAGAGAAATCTTTCACGAACTTTCGGTAGTAGCCAGCTAGTCCCAAAAAGCTCATGATCTTTGCAACCGAGCTTGGTGCAGTCCACTTCTCAATAGCAGCTATCTTCTTTGGATCTACCGAAATCCCTTTTCCTGTGACAACATGGCCCAAAAATTTCACTTTGTCTAAAAAGAATTCGTATTTGGATAGCTTACCATAGAGCTTCTCTTTCCTCAAGGTACTCAGCACTTTCCTCAAGTGCTCTTCATGCTCTTCCTCCGTCTTCGAGTAGATTAGTATGTCATCGATGAAGACAACAACAAATTGATCCAAATATTCATGGAAAACCTTGTTCATGAGGTTCATGAATACTGCAGGAGCATTCGTCAGTCCAAACGGCATGACCAAGAATTCAAATTGTCCATACTTGGTGTTGAACGCCGTCTTGGGAATATCCTCCTTTCTGACCTTGATTTGATGGTAGCCTGATCTGAGATCTATCTTTGAAAATACCTTGGCTCTGCTCAGTTGATCAAATAGGTCGTCGATCCGGGGTAGGGGGTACTTGTTCGTAATGGTGATGTTGTTCAGCGCCCGGTAGTCGATGCACATCCGTACGGTTCCATCCTTCTTGGGCACGAACAAAACTGGTGCTCCCCAGGGTGAAGCTCCGTCTCTGATAAATCCTTGCGACTTCAGCTCGTCGATCTGATCTTTCATCTCCTTAGCCTTCTTGGGGTTGACTCTGTAGCATCCCCGAGAAATAGAAGAAGAGTCGGGTACTAGATCGATGTTAAATTCCACATCTCGATCTGGCGGCAATCCTGGAAGATTATCTGGAAAGACATCCATAAATTCCGTAATGATAGGGTAAGGAGGACCGGGTTCTTCGGTGATTGAGGAGTAGGAAATACTCTTCATATCTTCCGGAGCCTGAGTGATTTCAAACTCCGGTTCTCCTGGTGGGCTGAAGATTACACATCCTTGGTGACAATCTATCAGCACATGCTGTTTACTTAACCATTCCATCCCTAGGACTACATCATAGTTGGGCAGAGGCATCACTAGTAAAGGTGTTGAGAACTGATGGCCAGAGATGGTTATGGGGCAATTACAAGCCTCAGTGATGGGTATGGGTCCACCACTGGTCATAACCCTACTAATCACCTTGCTAAGTCCCGAATCTATGTGATGTGCAGATATAAACTTTGATGATATGAAACTATGTGATGCACCCGAATCAAATAATGCTAGAACAGGATGTGAAAATACATAAATGGAACCTATGATGATATCAGCGGTAGGTTTCCTGCTCTGGCTCCTGCTCATCAGCTGCTAGGGCAAAAGCTCGCCCGGTCTTCTGCTGGTGCTGTATAAACTGTTGTTGCTGGGTAGGTAGGGGAGCTCTTTGCTGGTTGGTTCCGATCCGGTGGGCTGACATGGGATAGTCCTTTACTTGGTGGGTGGCAGACCCACAGACTAGGCAGTGTCCTAGCCTCTTCCTGCAGATGTTCGACTGATGCCCTGACCTCTTGCAATAGTCACAGACAGGGATCTGCTTCTGGTGTGCTCTGTCATTGGTTCTCGCCTGATGATGATGCTGTTGGTGGTGCGAGGGTCTGTTGCTGTTGTTGTTGGGCATCTTCTGACTACCCTGGAAGTTGCTAGTTCCAGGATACTCCCTCTTGGATCGAGAAGGCTGGCTCTTCTCCACGTCTTGAGCTCGGATCAAGATCCTCTCATAAGTCTTTGCGCCACCTGTGATCACAGGGGTGCGAATCTCTTCTCGTAAGCCATACCTGAATCGCTCAGCACGATCCTTGGGGTCAGCTACCAGGTTCTGGGCAAAGCGGCTTAGTCGGCCGAACTCTGCTGCATATTCGCTGACTGTCATGTTTTCCTGCTTCAAGTTCTGGAATTGCCTCTCCATTTCCCGTATCTCCGATGTCGGAAAGAACTTTCTGCGGAACATCCTCTTGAAGGTGTCCCAGTCGAGCTGCTTGTCCCGGAGTCGAGGTTCATTCCGATACCAGGTGCTCGCCACATCTTGTAGTTGGAGTCCTACAGCTTCGGTCTTGAGGTCCTCCGGGAGTCGAGCGACGCTCAAGAGACGCTCCATATGGTCTAGCCATTCATCGGCGTAGATGATACCCTCGGTAACTTTGAAAGGTCGAGGATCTTGCGTCTTAAAGCTTTCTATGTCTCCCACCTTGGCAGGTCGTGGCCCTGATGAAGTGGTTCTTCCTCTCTCGAGGGCAGCCATAGCCACGTTATGGGTATTCTCCATGCCTTCTCTCATAATCGCGGTCTGCTCGCGATGGGCTTCAGCTTGGGCAGCAGTCTGCTCTCTGTGGGCTTCTGCTTGAGCTCTCTGTGCTTCAAGCACTCCTCGTAGCATTCCCACTAGGTCAGTGGGATCCACGGGTACTGGTGGGGCAGCTGGTGCGGGCACTACCTCAGGGATCTGTGGCTCAGCCCGAGAAAGTGACGGTTCTGCCGCTTGCGCCGTGGAAGCATAAACGGGCCGGGGAGCTGGTGCAGCATGGGGACGGTCTGTCAGCTGCAAGGGAGGTGGGTCCCGGCGTGCTTGAGAAGGGGTGTGGTCAGTTGATGACACCTCATCTTCAGCAGGGCCGGATCAGGTAGTCTTTCCTTTGGCCATGATCTGGAAGGTTTAGGGTACATACATAAGCAAGGTATCCTACCAGTCTATAATCAAACAAAATATTTATTTATATAATTCGGTCCTATGTCGTGATAAATGTTCTAGTGTTCTAATTGTTTCTAGGTATGTTTTCCTAAGTTATTGTTGGTGACCTGCATGGGCCACCACTAAAAACATGTCACGACCCGATCCCAACTAATTGGGTCGAACCGGACCATGCCCAGCCTACACCGTTGTTGAGACGGCGGCAGTAAGCTGTTCAGTAGCAGGTAACCATGCAACAACACTATATTTGTCACAACTCAACATCGGGAATAAACTTTATTAAACTTTGAAATTTAAATACAAAAGGAAACTGTTCTGAAATGAAATACAGAATTTGAAATAAAACAACAATGAAAGGAAATCTATCTATCGGCCGGATCATCGGCCTCAGTCCCAACGTCCTCCTGTGGGGACTCTGGCAGCACAACTGGGTACAACACAGGGTCGTAGTAGCTGTTGTAAAACCGATCTGTATCCTCAATATCCCCTAAAAATGTATCTCCAGTCAGGAGGGAGCAAAGTACAATTCATGCTAACTTTAAACAGTTAAATTAAATAATAGAATCATGCAGTTCTAAATAGTTTTAAACGTGAACAGTTTGTTACAGTAAAATAGTGATTTGAACAGGTAATAAAATATTACCGGCTTAGGTTTGTTACAGGAATGGATAAGGGGTTTTGTTACAGTATGGTCATATTCATTACGCTATTCCCCCAGTCCCCAGTAGTTACAGTACTCTCAGAGAGAGTTTCGTGTTTGCATCGTGGTTTAAACTTGCAATAAAGCGATTAAATAAATAACTGTAAACTAACATAAACTATACTTGCCTCAAAGGAAATGACTGGAGAGGGATAAGTTGGTACCGAGGAGGAACGTCAGGTGTATCTTCGAGTTCCTACAGATGAGAACTCAATTTAGATCCGCTGTATAACCAAGCTAGGTGTGCTAGTTGCAATCTCTAGTAACAAGTCCTAGTCAGGTTTTAAGTTGTTATTAAGCTACAGCTAACGTTTACGTCGCAAGCTGCGTGCGTTGATTAAACCAGTTAATTTGGTTATTTGGGAAATAATAACAAGAACAAATTATCTTTGGAAAACTTTGTGCTTTTGTAATATATCTATGAAAATAGTTTCTTCCAGTGCCAAATCATAAACTAGTTATCTTACTAATATTTTATCCATTTATTTTACTTGGTAATTCTTAATTAATTTTATACGAGAAATAATTACGTTCTAACTACGAGTTACGCGTCCAATCCAAAATCACCCAAAAGGAAGTAAAACTTACACTATGCAATACAGGGACACAGCTAACCAACCTAGAAATATGGGCTTATGCCCTTACAGATTTTACATAAAATAAGAGGAAAATGTTTAGTTCCGAAATAATATGTGCAGTAAAATAAGTAAAATAAATTTAAATATTAAATTAAGTAATTTAAATCAAAAGTTAGGAGTCTCAGACTTGGTCCAATCGTCACATCTAGCTAAAGCCTCAACGTCCAGTCGGACCGGTGCGTTTGTATTCACTAGGGCCCACAGACCGGTACGGTCGTTGCCCGAAAAGTCGGTTTTAAAATCATTTTCGAAAACCAATTTGAAATCCAAGATAGATAAAGTTTTATAAAAATTTGGGCAGCATTCCCTCTATTTCGGGACAACCTAAAACTGGGAAATGTGCCAACAAAATCCTACAATTGTCCCAAACCAAGGAAAAACCCATTTATATAGAAAATATAATCACAGAAATCGTTTCGAAACATAATCGGAAAATCCGAAATGAAATCAGAACTCCCAAATCATTACCAAACAACTCAGAATCCAACCATACCAAACTTGAAATTTCCGAGAATCCAAAACCAACAGAACCTTCTCGAAATACTCGAGAATTCTGAAATCAAACTAACAGCATAAAACCTCAGCAGACAACATCATAAAACACTAACGTAGCTAACCGAACTACAGCGTAGCTAAACCGAATTTTTGAGGGGAAACCGGGGACCATTATCATCATCGAGTACCGAACAAAACACAACGGGGCAGAGAATTATACCTCGGAATGCTCGGCTAGAGCTCTCAGATGATATAATAAAAGAAAATAGAAGTCCAGCAGCAACTTAGGCTCGGGACAGTGCCCGAAGTCAGGTCCAGCTCCGCGGCAGAGACCGGAGCCCACAAAGTGTGCACGAAAAGCACAGAAGTAAGCCGAGGAAGAAAATCCGCAGAAACAAAAACACACCGGAATGGTGCTGTCGGGTGAAACGCCGGCGAAGGAGTGCTGGCGAAAGGGCACGGGGCAGCGGGTGTCGGCCTGGAGGAGGCACGCTCGCGGGGGAGCGGGCGCGGACATGGGGTCGCCGGACGTCGGAAAAGAGAGGCGTGCTGGCGTCGGACCGGCCGGAGGGGGTGGCGCGGGTCGGCGCTAGCTGGGCGGCGCGGCGGGGAGTTGTCGCACGGGGCGGGGCTCTGGCGGTCGGCCCGAGAGTGGTCGGCCGAGAGCTCCGAGAGAGGGCGTGAGGTTGGGAGAGGGTTTGGGGAAAAATAGAGAGTTAGAGAGGAGATATGGAGTTTGGTGTTCTGTGAAGAATGAGAGAAGTGGGGGAAGTGGGAGTAATAAAGGGTGGTGGTGTGCTCTTGTGTGGATAGTAGCGAAGAGAGGGGAGGAAGAATAGGGATGTGCTGACCAAAGAACGTGTGTGTGTGAGTTGAGAGAGGTGCTGGTCCTACGGGACCAGCTAAATATATATATAATTTTTTTAATAATTAAACCAAGTCAAATCAGATTGTAAGAATAGGATTGGGTTCGGGCTCAGGCCGGGGTCTGTGTTCGGACTCGGGTCTGGGTCTGAATTCAAAAATCCTCGTTGTTATTATTTCGAAATCATTTGCACTCAAAAATATATAAATAATAATAATAATAATAATAATAATAATAATATTAGAAATACTAATATTTAATACAAAACACTAATATTAATAAATTACAAAACATGGGTTTCACAAATACAGAGTAAAGGGTTCGAGTCGGTGTACTTGCCTTGCTTTGGAAGATCGGGAATAAGGAAATAATCTCTATGTCCACCTCATAATAGGCACATGTTGGTTAAGTTCTAATACTACACCAGCTTATTTCAGGTTAACTAAATAATCTAATTACTTATCAAGCCACCATTTATTATTAAGAAGCTAGCTCTAATTTTCCTGAATAGCTAGGAGAATTTAGTAAAATATTATTTAGATAATACTATTATTGTTTGAAACCATACCAGAATGTTTGCCACCAACTTACTATAGAGGATATTATAGCAAAGATAACCTAGATTTAGTCAATACCAGTAAAATAGTTTTAAAGTAAATTTTAACAATTTCTAGAGTATAATATTTATCAATAACAACTATCATTAAGGTAAATAATCATTTCAAGGAAAAATATTTCTAACATTATAAATTTTGGTTTTTCTCTTAATCAAGATATAATATTTGGAAAAATACTTTAAGGCATTATTTTGGAAATTATTACCTTTAGGTAAACATATATTGTTATACTATCAAATAATCTATTCACAAAAAAATTATCACTATTAGTATAAAAATACCATTCATGTATTTTATTAATGTACGCATATGTATAACTACACTATACCAATTCAGTTAAACTCAATAGACAGAAGTAATATAGTGGCTTTAAGTTCAGCCCTAAGTTGATTTTAGATGGAAAATTTAACATGGCTTTGAAGCCCACAGCACAAATTAACTAACCCAACAATGAAAACAACTTAGAGCCCAACAAACCTGATGTTATCTAACTTAACTATTCCAGTCCAATGCCCCTATCAACCGTTCTCCAAGCCATTAAGGCTCACACCCACTTCACATAATTCCATACCTACAGGAAGCACGTCTAAATTTGAACATAGGCCAACGGCTACCACCATCGAAATAAACATAACATACACACCCAACCGACAGTATTCAAAAAGAACAGCACAATCCAATCCCCATGAGTAATGCTCTCCCTCACATCCAACCACTGATGACATTCAAAACAACTAGCAGAACACTTTTAACACCTGTAAGTCCAATGTCTAACCAAAATATCCCAAGTTAAACCAATTTTTTTATAAAACCAAATCAAATAGTTTAGTAAAACTTTAAATCGAAAGTCCAATTATAACATCCAAATCAAATATTCGGTTAAAACATTCAAAACAAATGCTCAGTCACGCTTGCAGCCAACTCCTAGTATAGGCATGTCCCGTTCACCCCTACGCCATACCTCCAGATAGAATCCTGGACACGAACTCTGCTAGACACGAACAGAAAATCGGACACCAACGCCCAACACCCTGCATCCCGAACACATTCCCGCCCAAGTCCATTAATTCTAGCTAATATATTAACTAAGAATAATCGAGAAGAGCAGAGTAATACCTGAGTGCAAGGTCTGATCTGGAATGAAAATGAAATCTTGAAAATTTAGACACGGCTATACGGATCGGACACGGTCCTGACGTGTCCAGATATGAACCACTACTTGGTTCAGGAATTACGCCCAACACCTGCCGTTCAAACAATAAAGTACTGAAATAAGAGTTCAATTGATTATACTCAAAATCAAACTCAAACAATTGATCATATAATAAGTTCGATCGAGATCGGAAGGAACCGTCGATCCCTACTAGATCGATCCGATCAAATCAAGCAAAACCGAAACAATCCCCAAAGAACAACAACTCACCAGAATTTGATGTGAGTCAAGAATACGTTCGGCTGTCCCGATCTAGAATACAGACACAGTCAAGTGACTAGACACGATCCCCGTCGTTCTGGATACGAACTGACCGATCCGGGACTGACTCTGAACGATAAGAACTACACCGCTATGAATCGATCAATTCACCGAATACATCATATGCATGATCAAAATAACAATAGTGTTAATCCCCCTACGATCTGATCGAAAAAACTTAGAAGGAGAGAAAAAGCATTGAACAAATGAAGAAGGAGAACTCAAAGGACTCACCAATGGCTGATCGGAGAGAACGCCAGAGTTGGTGTCAGCTCTTGTCGGGGTGGATGATGAACAACAATCTCAAAGCAGTGGATCTCGACTGATGCTATGCTCGATCAAAACAAGGATTTCCCAATCGATCCGATCGACTTGACAGGGAATCGCAGTGTTCGGATCGATCGCTGAAAAAATAGCGATCCCGCGGCGAAGTGCGTCGAGAGAAGGAGAGACGCCGCTGGAGAAGAAAAATCATCGGAGAGAGAAGTACTGACGCCGCCGCTTGAGACAAACGGAGTGCCGTCGTGGATGCCGCAGGAGAACGAAGAAGGTCGGTTGCCTTTGCCGTCGTCAGGATCCGCCAGAGAAAGAAACTAGGGTTAGATTGGGGAGAAAGGAATTTAGGGGAGCTCGAGCTCTCTGCTCTCGATTTTTCTGAACAGAGTAATTAATGAGAAGGAAGAGTGAAGAAAGGATTTTAAAGAGTGAATGGAAATGAGATTTTTCATAAAAGTCCCTCCACCCCAAATGAAATTTACACAAAAGTCCCTCCCCTTTTCGCAAATTACAGAAATACATAATTTTAGTTTAGGAAATTGGTTACAAGGTTGTTATAAATGGAGGGAAAATAAAATTTGAAACCAAATTCAAATTTGCTCTTAATTAATATCCATTAAAAAAATTGTATTATCAAGAGTAGGTAAATCAATTAAATATTCTCATAAACCACCATAAAATAAAATACGTCTAAATTATAAAATCCCAAAAAATTCAAAAAATTTAATAATTCGGGAAGCGGGGTTACAAGAGCTCATGTATGATCTTCCAGTGGTTGGGGTACAAATATCGGCAATATTGATGTACTGCGATAACCAGACGACTGCGACCGTGGCATCAAATGACCTCTTCAACGGGAAGAAGAGGACTGTGCGGTTGAAGCACAGGGCAGTATACGATCTTATTAAGAGAGGTGTTATTGTAGTGATTGATGTTCGGAGTCAGGAGAACCTGATAGATCCGTTCACCAAGGGCCTCAAGCGCCAGATGGTCGATGACACAGCTTGCAAAATGAGCTTGAAGACATTCTGATATTGTATTATTGCATTCTTATCGTAAAGTTTTATGCTATTAGTTCAAAAAAATCTACTAGGCATCTAGCTTTTAGTTCAAGGAAGGACCATTAATCGAAAGAATATCAGGAACGGTGGGTACATGTCCTATAGGGCATGGAGAGATTACAGATCTATAACCACTGTTGTCTACTGTTGTTTTCTACAGAAAACGGATCCTGTGGGTAGGTTGGCTTAAACGCCTTAATGAATTCTCAGACAAGAGTGAATGCCTGGTGTGCTTTACAGGAAGCACAGTAGCGCAGTACTACAAGGAGTAAAACTCCATGCTACTGTGGGGTGACTCCACCATGAGGTTCCCGAAAGGGGTAATGCCTCGGCTTTGTGAGCCAAGTCACAGTGGTGTAGCACCGTAAATAGACAGGTAGCCTAATGCTGTATGTTGAAATTAAAGAGGGGTAGTAGTCAGAACTACAAAGGGGAGGAGCTACTCATGTTATAGTGGCACAACACCACAATAGGGTACCCAGATAGGGGTAAAGCCTCGGCCTTGCAAGCCATATCGTTGCGGTATAACACCGCAAGGAAGTCTAAGGCTTCATACTGGGTAGTATGGAACTATAAAGAGGCGGTGACCTTATGCTACGGTAGTATGATACTACGATGAGGTACTCAATACAGGGTAAGGCCTCGGCTTTAGGCCATGTTATAGCAGTGTAGCACCGCAAAGGAAGCGCAAAGTGCTTCATGCCACGTCTCTTTAACAAAGAACTCACCTATAGTCTATGGAAAGATATAGCAGGCCATCTCTTGAGGGTAAACTTGTAGACATCCAAAATTATACACTGAAACAAGACTGGCACAGGGCCTTTAATGTGCAGCCAGAAGCATGTGTAACTACATTAAGTGAGTGGGAAGAATTTCAGCTATGGTGCAAAATTCAAGGCTTAGTACATTCTTGTATTATAGTCTGTTGTTTGACCCATGCGGAAAGATTCAAGTCGTCAGCGACATCTCTCCTAATGCATGATGGACAGTTACTGTAGGGAACACTCAAACCCATATATAGAGATATGTGGGGGATTGTTGGGTTTTTGGCCTTTGTATTGGAAATTTTAGTCCCATATCGGCTAGGCCAAAAGAAGTGTATCTCTATATATAAGCTATGCTTGTTTAGAGATGCATAAGTGGTGTAGAGGTGCACATGGGTGTTCCATTGGGGTATTTTTCTAGTGGAAAAAAGCCAAATTAACAATAAAGCATTCATACTTTTTCCTCTTGGAATTTATTCTATTGGATCTAAGCCCCGTAGGGGCTTAGCGACTCGGACTTGGACTCGGACTCGGGCACATAGGCTCATGAGGCGTAACGTGACATTTTGTTGACGCACTTTACACTTAGCATGCCAGCATCGTCGCTAGGCACATAGTGCGCTTAAGTTGCGCTCATTGTGCGAGCCTTTTGCGCAGCCGTTCGTGCTGCCAGGTTGTACGGCGGTTGGCACTACAAGGTTGTGCGGCGGTTAGTACTGCAGGGTGGTTAGCGCTGTAGGTTGCGCGACGGTTAACATTACAAGTTGCACGGCGGTTGGCACGGGGTGCACGTGGTGGGCAAGTGGCGCAGGTTACGCAGGCTGCACATGGTGCACAGGGTGCACAGAGTGCGCAGTATGCTAGTATGTGCTGGAGCGGCTGTGCGCGAGTTGCGCAAGTGGCGCAGATGGCGCGCGCTGTACGCCTTTTGGCTCAGATCGTGTCTGTGCACGATTGAGTAGTTACAGCATGTTCGGGACGGTTTCTTCCCACATCCCGAATATGTTGCTAACTGGGCGGTTACAGAGCGAAGCTATATAAGCTTCTCTCCTCTCTCTCTTAGGATGATAAGTTCAGAATTCACATAAGACATAAGTATTTTTTTAACACAATTCCTTACGTGTTTCCACAGAGTTTGAGAGAGAAAAGAAGCAGTGCACTAACGCTACTTAGCACAGGAGTCAGTGCGCCTTCCAAGAAGTCAGAAGAGCAGAGTGTTCCAAAATTCTCCGTCGAACTTGCTGGTTCCAGGAAGCTGTTCATGTGGGGCGAATTAAGCATTGAGCAACGGTAATTATTCACCCCAGTAGGCTGTTCTTCCATCTTTCACCTGTCATTCACTTCGCTGCTACTGCTGTCAATTCGATTTGTACTTCTTTTTAGAAGTACTACTATCGTTTGCTACTGTTACGATTTTTTTAGATTTTCATAATCCAGAATCCTCCTAGGATCTCTGTTGTGCACATTCTTTGAAGTGTTGCATAGAAATATTGTTCTTCTAATTGTTTTATTTTCTCAGTTTTCCATCGAAAATTGTGCCCCGGGACTAGCATATATATATATATATATATATATATATATATATATATATATATATATACACACACACAGAGAGAGAGAGAGAGTGAGAGGGAGCTTTTTCTACCGGAATAACTTACGAGACAAATTACCGGATGAAAAAAAATATACATATGGCTCCCTTCTAAATCTCTTTCTCTTTAATTTTTTTTAAATCTATTCTTTAAAAAACAAACCTATGTTTGTCCAAAAGATAAGTTTATTTATTTTTTAAATAGTGAGATATTTATTTATTTTAAAAATAGTGACAGATAAGTTTATTTCATTTTTTAAAAATAGAGATGGATTTTATTTTAAAAATCTATCTTTAAAAACAAATATACCTTTAAAAATTATATCTAAAAATATTACTTTTAATGCTAATATGAATATTAATGTTATACCTTTTTGTTGTTAATGTTATTATTGATATTAATTTTAAAACACAAATGTTAATTTTGATGTTCATTTTTGTGATAATTTTAATTTTAATGTTAATTTTAAATTGAATAATAATTTTAGGGCTAAACTGTAACTTGATACCCTCAATTATCATTGTTTCTTAACTTGATACCCTTAACCTTTATAGATACTAAATTAAAACCATTTTTAAACTTATCTTTCTAATTTGATGCCTTATTTTTTTTAATTTTTAAACTATCCTCCCCCCGGTTGCTACTTCCCCCACCCCTTCCCCTCCCCCTCCGGCGACCACCCCCTACCCGTCCCTGATGACCCACCCTACCCAGCCCCGAGCTCGCGCTCCTGCTCGCGTGCAACCTCGTGCGTAGTCCCGAGCACCTTCGTGCCCTACCCAACGCGCCCCCGTGCATTGCCCTGTGCATCGTCGCGCTCTGCCCCGCTCGCCGCGCCTCCGAGCGTCGTCGCGCCCGCTGTCCGTTGCCACCCACAGCCAGAGAGAAGAGGGGATAGATAAATTATTTCTTTAAAAATAAATAAATATCTCTCTCTCTATCTAGATATAAATAGATAGATAAGCCTTATTTTTAAGATATACATATGTTTGTTTTTAAAAGGAGAGATTTAAATTTTTGAAGAGAAAAAAATTCATACGAGAAACATACGTGCATTTTTTATAACAATATATTTTTGAGTTTATTTTTTCTCTCCTAAGAAATTGGTTTATCCCGTAAATATTTTCTTCTGAGTTTCTTTCTCTTAAAAAATTTAAATCTCTCTCTTAAAAACTAAGGCTTATCTATCTATTTATTTTTAAACAGAGAGAGAGAGAGAGAGAGATAAATTATTTCTTTTTATTTTTTAAAATAAAGATAGATTTTTTAAAAAATAATAATATATCTTTAGAAATAAAATAGCGACGTTATTTGCGACGTCAGAATAAAGCGTTACTAAATTATAAGAATTTACAAATAGTACGTTGATGTTGGCGATGTTCCGCGACGTCTAATGACACCATTAGTATATGGCAATAGACGCCGCTAGGAGTCGCTGATATCGCTAATGTTTTTAATAACAGCGATGCTAGCGACGTCATAACATTTGCGTCGACTATATTAAGAAATCAGCAACGACTAACGACGTCTTTTTGAGACGTCGCTAATTGTTTAATTTAGGGTTTTAAGTTTTCATTTCCTCCCATTCTCGTTTTCATCTCCAACATTTTCCTCCCCCACCGCCCCAAGACCATGTGACCCCCACCCCTCGAAACCCCAACGACCCCCCATCACCCTCATGGTCAGGCGTTTCCCTCCAATCGTTCCCTTGCGTCCCCTCACCGATCGTGCCCCTAGCGCCCTCGCCAATAGAGCCATCACCCTCCCCGATCGTACCCCCAGCGCTATTGTCGACAGAGCCACCCCCTCACCGAGCGTGCCCCTGACTCCTTCTGTGACGCCCCAGAACCAGAATACTAGAGAGCGGGGGCGTACATAGCCAGCTACGTATATGAAAATGGAATCCACCTCGCTATACGGTCACGGCTGTCTAGATATGAGGGTTTACTCCAAGCCAACGGTCTCTTAAGGTCAAGCCTA
Organism: Iris pallida; assembly: GCA_029216955.1. Classification (NCBI taxonomy): domain Eukaryota; kingdom Viridiplantae; phylum Streptophyta; class Magnoliopsida; order Asparagales; family Iridaceae; genus Iris; species Iris pallida. The sequence goes on along the minus strand of JANAVB010008798.1, from coordinate 4,240,905 downwards.
TTGTCTCAATCTCAAGCAAGGAATATAGTTACAAGATGTAGACCACCAAATATACAATAAAAGGCGTCCCAAATATTACATATTGGATGATCATGAAGCTAGTCGTACAAAATGTCAAGACTAGCAAGAGTTCAGTCATACATGATCAACCCTAGGATTTGTTAATCATGTTATAGCCCGTAGGCAACCAGTTAAGTAAATATGCATCGAGCTAACAGGTGCTCGTCGGCTAAACACCTCAAAAGAATAATTTTATAATGTAGTGAGCAAACCAAAATGAAAACCCACTCAGTCGCCACCATCGAGCTGGAGGTTTGGTAGATCCTCGGGTGCTGCTCCGAAATCTGGCCACACAAAACCAGCTGAATAAAACCCCAGAAAGAGCAAGTGCCACAAGGAGACCACGAAATAAGAACAAAGCCAGCATATCAGAACATAAAAAAATGGAAGAAAAGTACAAGTAATAAAGAGCACAACGGGACAATAAACGACTAGGGACGTAGAACCATTCCGGGAGCCAGGTTACAACCCGTAAACCAAACAAGGACCGGGGTTGTAACCCTTCGCCTGAATAGTACTATGTCTCTATCCATTTATTGTTAAAGATAAGTAAAACAATCATGTTCAGGGGTACCAGGTACTGGGACTAGACGAGACTTAGACAAGGCTGGACACCATCCATTCACAAGCGGCCAAGCAATTACTACGGCTTACTGCTTAACTAACTAGGGTTATCACAAGCCTAATTACTAGCAAGATGCAAACAAGAATTCCAAGTCCCAAGCCCTGCAGACTATCTAGTTATCCTTCCGCGGGTTGAGAGTATGGTTGGGTATATCGCCCAGGAGACGATATACCCTTAGGTGACTTAGAGGGTGCAACACATGACAGTGTGCTGGAATTGTGCCCTACTCGTCGGCAGGCTAAAAGTCCGTTTAAAAGCGCCCAGATAACGAGATCGCCTGTGACTGAAAATTCTCCATGAACTATAGTTTGATCTAGTCATTAGCCTAATCCATATTCAGTGTGAATCCCTGACCGTGGTAACCAGGGAGTCACGTCCTAGACATGAAGCAAGACAAGACATGACAAGTGGATTGCACAAGCAACAAGAATGAAAACCCACGGAGTCAGAGTTGATTATATGAGTCAAGTTAGCCATCGCAACAGCATTAAGTCAAGTCAAGTTACAAGTCAGGAGTGCGCCGCCATGGGCCACTCTCAAGTTATCCAGTTGCAAAGATAAATCATGGATCACAGGTCATAAGTTAAGAGCGCACCCCATCGGGTCACAACTAAGAAGATCAGAAAGCACTAGGATCATAAATCATAAAAATTCACGAAAGCCGTACTAGTCATAAGCAAAACACTGAAAACTGTGCCAGTTCGTGTTGGGTCAAGACAGTCGGGTTATGTGGGACAAGATCTCAAAACTCCAATCTACAAAAGAGAAGCCAAGTCCAAGAAATAAAACCAAACCATCATGGGCAAGTGGGTTGCGCAGGGGGTCAGATTGTGCTAGGGGAATGGACTGCGTAGGGGAATAAACTGCGCTGAGGCTGGGTTGCGCTAGGGTCGGCTTGCGCTGGGTGTGAGCTGCGCAGGATATGAGCTGCGCAGGATTGGGTTATACTGGAAGCTAACTGCGCTAGGGCAAGCTGCGTAGGGGTGAGCTGCGCTAGTGTCAAGCGCGCTGGGGAACGAGCGGCGCTGAGGTCAAGCGCGCTGGGGAACGAGCTGCGCTGAGGTCAAGCGCGCCAATGGAAGGAAGACGCTGGAGCTAAAGAGAGCCAGCGCAAGTCAGCCCAGCACAAAGCGCTGGCCGAGGACTTACGCAGGTCGGCCATGCGCTAAAGAGCGCTGGCCGAGGATCATCTTCTCCACCAAGCCGAGAGAAAGACCTCAAGAACTGCAAATTTCAAGTCTTCACAACTTAGCCAAAACAAAACCAACTTTGGATTTTCAAAGTTCTAACTTGTGTAAAATTGAATTCTCTTCCACATGGAAGCCTCAAATCAAGCAAAAATCAAAGTTTAATAGATCAAAACCAAGAAATTTCGAAAATAGGTAAAACTTAGATCTAGAAAAATGGAAGCTCCAAATCACAAAATGCCAAGTTCTAATGTTGTTCACTATGGTCTAATCTAGCTAATGGACAAATAAAATGGGGTGCTTATTTGGTGGCAAGGTGCACTTGCCTATGGTGTTGGTGGAGGAAGGAAGAAGAAGATAAAGAAAAATTAATGGAAGTTATGAGGAGAGAGAAAGTTAGGTGGAGTTTTAATAAGGGAGGGTATGTTGTGTTAAGGGTGGAGGTTAACTAAGGTAGTCCAATGCATACTAAACCAAACCAAACCAATTCCTTTTCCACAAAATAAAATCACGCCAGGTCCAAAAACCCGTTTTACGAGAAAACCAAAATTCGCAAGTTAAGCCAAAACTCAATTACAGGCCAAAAATCCGAGAAAATAAAATACAGGTCCGAAATACATATAGGCCTAATCAAAATACGTATTCCGAAATACGGGCATTATAACTCTACCCACCTTAAAAGAATTTCGTCCTCGAATTTTAAATCAAGATGCTTAGAGATATAAGAGCCAGCTATGCTATCCACAATTAAGCTACACTAAGCAATCAATCAAACAATCATACATGCAAATAAGGGATGAAAAGCATAAGGCATAAGGAAGACATTATACCTTACGAGTCAAACAAGTCGGGATATCGCGATCGGATGTCGTCCTCACGCTCCCACGTTGACTCACCTAGAGAGTGACGACCCCAAGCAACACAGACTAAGCTAATAGTCTTGTTCTTGAGTATCTTTTCTCTCCGGTCTAATATAGACACGGGCCTCTCCTCATACGAAAGGTTGGTACTAACAACCAATTTTGAATGGTCTAGGATATGGCTCGGGTCCAGAATATACCGTCGTAATTGGGACACATGGAATACATCATGCACCTCACTTAGCGACGACGGAAGAGCGAGACGATATGATACATCTCCTACTCGCTCCAGGATATCGAACGACCCTATATACCTAGGACTAAGCTTTTCCTGTACGCCAAAGCGAATGACGCCGCGGTTGGGCGAGATCCTAAGAAATACATGGTCGTCGATAGCAAACTCTAAGGGACGTCGATGAGCATCGACCCAATGCCGCTGGCGATCTTGGGCCACTCGAAGACGATCTCTGATCCTTCTGACCACTTCAACTGTCTGGGCAATCATTTCTGGACCGAGCATCTGCCTCTCCCCAACATCATCCCAGGCTAACAGGGATCTGCACTTCCTACCATACATTACCTTGAACGGAGCCATCCAAATACTGGCCAGGAAACTATTGTTGTACGAGAATTCCACCAGGTACAGGTGATCCTCCCATGAACTACCGAAGTCAAGGGTACAAGATCTCAACATATCTTCAAGAGTCTGGATCGTGCGTTCCGACTGGCCATCTGTCTGCGGGTGATAAGATAAGCTAAACTGATGGTAAGTTCCCAAACTCTCTTGCAGGCTACGCCAAAAATATGACGTAAATCTTGAATCTCTGTCCGAGGTGATACTGACGGGCACACCATGAAGCATGATAATCTGCCTGAGGTACATCTCTGCCAACTGAGCCGTCGACTGACCAACTCTGAATAGAAGAAAATGAGCCACCTTCGTGAGCCTGTCAACTATAACCCAAATAGCATCTCGACCAGCTGGGGATCTAGGCAATCCGGTCACAAAATCCATGGTCACATGCTCCCACTTCCATTCTGGAATCGGCAAGGGCTGAAGAAGTCCAGCTGGCCTCTGATGTTCAGCTTTAACCTGCTGGCAAACTAAATACCGAGAGACAAACTGGGCTATCTTCCTCTTCATGCCATTCCACCAGAAGTGCTGACGAATGTCACGGTACGTCTTCGTACCACCGGGATGAATAGAATACTGTGAACTGTGAGCTTCTGTCATGACCTCCTGTCTGATATCTCTACTGGGTACACAAAGACGAGTGCCGTGTCGAAGTGTACCATCTTCATGAATGCACAACTCTGGCCTTCTTTCTGCCTCACACTCTGCTCTGATTCACTGAATCTTAGAATCTGTAGACTGCGCCATCCGGATCCTCTCAACTATGTTGGACTGAACCTGTAGACTGGCCATCAATGCCACGTTGGTAGGAAGAACCACTTCAATTCCCATCTTCTAAAGATCTGCCAATAACTCCGGTTGCGCTGTTAGGAAGTAAACTTCGGCTCTCCTGCTCAATGCATCTGCTACAACGTTGGCCTTCCCTGGATGATATTGTAAATCCACATCATAGTCCACCAGTAGCTTGAGCCATCTTCTCTGCCACATGTTAAGGTCCTTCTGGGTGAAAACATACTTCAGGCTCTTATGATCAGTAAATATCTCCACTCTATCTCCACACAAGTAGTGCCTCCACAACTTAAGTGCAAACACTACTGCTGCCAGTTCCAAGTCGTGGGTCGGGTAATTCTTCTCATGATCACGAAGTTGACATGATGCATAAGATATTACCTTCCCATGCTGCATCAAGACACACCCCAATCCTTTGCCTGAAGCGTCGCAATAAACTGTGAATCCTCCGGTCCCATCTGGAAGTGTGAGAATGGGAGCCGTTACCAAACCCCGCTTCAACTTCTCAAAAGATTTCTGACACTCTGCTGTCCATACGAACGGCACATCCTTGCGGGTCAACTGGGTAATCGGTGCCAAAATCCTTGCAAAATCTGAAACGAATTGTCGGTAGTAGCCGGCCAATCCAAGGAAGCTGCGAACCTCTGCCACTGAACTAGGTACTGGCCTTGACTCGATAGCCACAATCTTCTGGGGATCCACTTCCACTCCTCCTCGGGTGATGATATGACCCAAGTACGAAATACGGTCGAGCCAGAACTCGTATTTACTGAACTTGGCGTACAACTGGTGCTCCCTAAGTGTCTGAAGGACGATTCTGAGATGCTGCTCGTACTCTGCTTCGCTCTTGCTGTAGACCAGGATATCATCTAGGAACACGATCACGAACTGATCCAAGTAAGGCATGAAAATACGATTCATGAGGTCCATGAATACGGTTGGCGCATTGGTTGCTCCGAATGGCATAACAAGAAACTGCCAATGCCCATACCTGGATCAAAAAGCTGTCTTCGGGATGTCCTGCTCTCTGACTCTGATTTGGTGGTATCCTGACCGCAAGTCTATATTCGAGAACACTGAAGCCCCCTTTGAGTTGATCAAACAAGTTATCTATCCTCGGGAGAGGGTATCTGTTTTTTATTGTCACTAAGTTCAAGGTACGATAATCTACACATAACCTGGACGTACCATCCTTCTTTTTCACAAGAAGTATCGGGGCTCCCCAAGGCGATCCACTTGCACGAATGAATCCCTTGGTCCTGAGTTCTTCAATTATCTTGTACAAAATCTCCAACTCTGAAGACGCCATCCTGTAGACTCGCTCTGATACTGGTGCTGTCCCGGGGATCAAGTCTATAGTGAACTCAATCTTTCGCTCTGGCGGCATCCCTGGAAGTTCCTCTAGGAAGACATCTGGAAACTCTTCAACTATCCGGGGTAACTGCACTGCTGCTACTGCCATCCGCAATACTGGAAAAGATGGCTCCACTGCGCCTTTGGAAAATAAAAACTCTGGCTCGCCTGGAATACTAAAGACAACCCTGCCAATATGGCAGTCTATCCTAGCATACTGGTTCCTCAACCAATCCATGCCTAAGACTACATCATAGTCTGCCATAGGGAACTCTATAAATCTAGTAGGGAACTCTCTACCGCTAACTACGATCCAACACGAGGAAAACACTCGATCTACTCCCACAAGACCATTACCAGTAAGTATATTGAGCCTTACTGATAATGACTCGGGCTCCAATCCTATCCGTGTCGCGAATTGTACAGACATGAATGAATGCGATGCACCAGAATCAAATAATACTGATGTTGGAGAGGAGTTGACGAGAATAGTACCTGCCACTACCTTACCTGGTGTAACCTCTTTCTCCATAGCCATCATTATTGCCTGACCTTGTCCTCTGGCTGCGGTTCCCCTCTGCTGGAAACCTCTCTGCCTGCTCTGCACTTAGGCTTGGATGTACTGTTGTTGGTTCTGCTGCTGGAATGCCTGGGCCTGAGGCAACAATGGCCTCGGGTACTGCTGCTGTATAGGTGCTGGTCCCCTAACCGATGGACTGGTTAGGTTGGAAGAGGACGAACTACCCCTATTCGGGCAGGCTCCTATCTTGTGATCTATCGCTCCATAAGCCAGGCACAATCCATGTGCCCTGCGACAATCTGCCACCATGTGTCCTGGCTTCCCACAATGAGAATATCACATCACAAAAGTCTACTTCTGCTTATGCTGCTGAGGGTACGTCGGGGTCGAATGTTGAACCAACGTCACAGAGGCCGTCCGCCTCGAAGCTCCAATAGTCAAAGCCCTGGCTGCCGGGGCTGGGCTGATTATTGGTGCATCTGAATGTGGGACCGCTTCCTACCTCCTGTCCTATCCACGATCCTCTGGGAGGTGTACTCATGCCTCCTAGCTGCCCTCAATACTGCATCGAACGTCTGGTGCTCGAACTGTTCAACTGCCAACAAGATCTCCAAATGCAGCCCCTGCTGGAACCGCTGGGCCCTATCAAACTCGGTTGCCACCAAGGTGGGGACAAACCTATGAGTCTAGAAAACTCAGATGCATAACCGTCGACCGTTCTGCCACCTTGCTTCAAGTTGGTAAATCTCGTCTATAGGTCGTACCGAGCTACAACATCAAAATACTTCGTCTGGAATCTTTCTCTAAACACCGTCCAAGTAACCGGCACTGCTAATCCTACGGCCTGCATCATCCACCAACTGTGAGCCAAGTCTAGCAACTGTAGGCGTACCACCGCCACCTTCTCATTCTCAGGTGTCCTAGCTGCTTCCAGAACCACCTTGGTATCCTGAAGCTAAGCGTCCGCGGCAATCGCATCTTCGCTGCCGTCGAAGAATGGAGGGTTCAAGCGCTTAAAGCTGTTGGCCGCGCTATTCTCTGGATGACCGCCTCTGGTCAAAGCATCTACCACTACCTAGTACAAGGCGTCTCCTCTACGATCCTGGGAAGCTATCAAGGTCCTGATGAGACCTACCAAGGTGCCATCGTCAGGCTCGGCGGGCTGGATGGGCTGAACTGGTGGCTCTCCTCCAGTAGGCATAACTTTGGAGGCCACTCCGGAATGCTGGGCTTGATCTTCAAGTTACGGCTGGTCCACGGAAGTGCTCCACCTCGCTGATCGGTAGGGTCAGGTACAGTGCCGCTGAAGAAGACGACACATGAAACAATAAGGAAGGACCAGGACAAATCAACGATACAAGCATGTGATCATGGCAAGATTGTCAGGGATTTGAAGGTACGAGCAGAGATCAAGGGCGAATACTTATTGAGACATCTATCCGGTAAACCCTCACATATCTTGATTTACAAGACCTACATGGGCCACCACTTAAACCATGTGACGCCCAAGAACCAGAATAATGGAGAGCGGGGGCGTACATAGCCAGCTACGTATATGGAAATGGAATCCACCTCGCTATACGGTCACGGCTGTCTAGATATGAGGGTTTACTGCATGCCAACGGTATCTTAAGGTCAAGCCTATTGTCTCAATCTCAAGCAAGTAATATAGTTACAAGATGTAGACCCCCAAATATACAATAAAAGGCGTCCCAAATATTACATATTGGATGATCATGAAGCTAGTCGAACAAAATGTCAAGACTAGCAAGAGTTCAGTCATACATGATCAATCATAGGATTTGTTAATCATGTTACATCCCGTAGGCAGATAGTAAGTAAATATCAGGTGCTCGTCGGCTAAACGCCTCAAAAGAATAATTTTACAATGTCGTGAGCGAAACAAAATGGAAACTCACTCGTAGCCCGGGTCCCTTCTAGTCGCCACCATCGGGCTGGAGGTTCGGTAGATCCTCGGGTGCTGCTCCGAAATCTGGCCACATAAAACCAGCTGGGTCAAACCCCAGAAAGAGCAAGTGCCACAAGGAGGCCACGAAATAAGAACAAAGCCAGCATATCAGAACATAAGAAAATGGAAGAAAAGTACAAGTAATAAAGAGCACAACAGGACAATAAACGACTAGGGACGTGGAACCATTCCGGGAGCCAGTTACAATACGTAAACCAAACAAGGACCAGGGTTGTAACCCTTCGCCTGAATAGCACTATGTCTCTATCCATTTTTTGTTAAAGATAAGTAAAACAATCATGTTCAGGGGTACCAGGTACTGGGACTAGACGAGACTTAGACAAGGCTGGACACCATCCATTCACAAGGGGCCAAGCAATTACTACGGCTTACTACTTAACTAACTAGGGTTATCATAAGCCTAATTACTAGCAAGATACAAACAAGAATTCTAAGTCCCAAGCCCTGCAGACTATCCAGTTATCCTTCCGTGGGTTGAGAGTATGGTTGGGTATATCGCCCAGGAGACGATATACCCTTAGGTGATTTAGAGGGTGCAACACATGACAGTGTGCTGGAAATCTGCCCTACTCGTCGGCAGGCTAAAAGTCTGTTTAAAAGTGTCCAGATAACGAGATCGTCTGTGATTGGAAATTCTCCATGAACTATAGTTTGATCTAGTCATTAGGCTAATCCATATTCAGTGTGAATCCCTGACTGTGGTAACCAGGGAGTCACGTCCTAAACATGATGCAAGACAAGACAAGACAAGTGGATTGTACAAGCAACAAGAATGAACACCCACGGAGTCAGAGTTGATTATATGAGTCAAGTTAGCCATCGCAACAGCATCAAGTCAAGTCAAGTTACAAGTTACAAGTCAGGAGTACGCCGCCACGGGCCACTATCAAGTTATCCAGTTGCAAAGATAAATCATGGATCATAGGTCACAAGTTAAGAGCGTACCCCATCGGGTTACTACTAAGAAGATCAGAAAGCACTAGGATCATAAATCACAAAAATTCACGAAAGTCGTACTAGTCATAAGCAAAACACCGAAAACCGTGCCAGTTCCTATTGGGTCAAGATAGTCGAGTTATGTGGGACAAGATCTCAAAACTCCAATCTATAAAAGAGAAGCCAAGTCCAAGAAATAAAACTAAACCATCATGGGCAAGTAGGTTGCGCAGGGGGTCAGATTGCGCTAGGGGAATGGACTGCACAGGGGAATAAACTGCGCTGAGGCTAGGTTGCGCTATGGTCGGCTTGCGCTGGGTGTGAGCTACGCAGGATATGAGCTGTGCAGGATATGAGCTACACAGGATTGGGTTGCACTGGAAACGAACTGCGCTGGGGCAAGTTGCGCAGGAGTGAGCTGCGCTAGGGTCAAGCGCGCTAGAGAACGAACGGCGCTGAGGTCAAGCGCGCTGGGGAAGGAGCTGCGCTGAGGTCAAGCACGCCAATGGAAGGAATGCGCTGGAGCTAAAGAGCGCCAGCGCAAGTCAGCCCAGCGCAAAGCACTGGCCAAGAAAAATGGAATTCTCTTCCACATGGAAGCCTCAAATCAAGCAAAAATCAAAGTTTAATAGATCAAAACCAAGGAATTCCAAAAATAGATAAAACTTAGATCTAGAAAAATGGAAGCTCCAAATCACAAAATGCCAAGTTCTAATGTTGTTCACCATGGCCTAATCTCGCTAATGGATAAATAAAATGGGGTGCTTATTTGGTGGCAAGGTGTACTTGCCTATGGTGTTGGTGGAGGAAGGAAGAAGAAGATGAAGAAAAATTAATGGAAGTTATGAGGAAAAAGAAAGTTAGGTGGGGTTTTAATGAGGGAGGGTATGTTGTGTTGAGGGTGGTGGTTAACTAAGGTAGTCCAATGCATACTAAACCAAAACAAACCAATTTCTTTTCCATAAAATAAAACCACGCCAGGTCCAAAAACCTATTTTACGAGAAAACCAAAATTCGCAAGTTAAGCCAAAACTCAATTACAGGCCAAAAATCCGAGAAAATAAAATACAGGTCCGAAATACATATAGGCCTAATCAAAATACGTATTCCGAAATACGGGCATTACACCTTCGCCGACCGTGCCCCCCTGTCATGCCTTGATTCCATATAGTCATTTCACTCGCATTTAACTCTTGGAATCGATCGTCCTCGCTTAGACGTGATGCCATACAAGTCTGGTATTGCACTTGTACAAGGCAAAGACGGTATATAATTGATAATCTCCAAATAGGAACAGATCGCAGCGACAGAAGCAAACAGATTGAAGATAATAAGGACGTTCTTACTCATTGAATAGAACACATTATTTGAATTATAGCAGCAAAAATAAGCAAAAAACTTGAAGTCGCACAAAGATATGTAGAAATGAGCTGTCTTTATTGATAATTGAAAATAGAGTACAAGGCTTGTAATAGAATACAAAGTTTATAATACATCTCACTTTACATTGATAGCCAACTGTACAAATGCCATAAAGCTTACATTTGATACTTTGATACATTAGATTACAACTCGATATATCGACTTGGCTTACAACTCACTGGTACAATTGATTATAAATTTCCATATATTATGTCCTTTATAGACAGAAGACATCATTTTTTGGAAGGAGAGCTTCTGTATGCCCAACAAATCTTCGATGCCATAGGACGGATCAAGCCAATCTTCGTGTACATAACTTTCCAAGCATGAGCACCTAAAAGAGTGCCCACAACATGGGCCAGTACATCATCTATGTACTGGCGAGCAGAATCCAACCCACTCGCCTAAACTAACACTAACTGATCAATTTTAGCAAGCATTCATTAGAGTGATCTTTCTAGTTGGGGCCTAGCATTAGTTTACAGTTCATGAGCAGAAACATTGAAGTATACAAACTTATTCTTAACAACATTCATGTGGAGGCATCATTAGCATTAACATCTTAAACATGTTATGACCATTCTCATAGAGAGCATCGTTTAGCATGTATGTTATGTTTGAGAAGTTTTATAGTAATAAAACATTTTTGCATACTGTATTTAACATGTTAGGCAGGTTTTTATATTGAAAAACAACATCACATCATCAGTTTGTTTAAGTGATTTCTTATCGATAGTCGACTCCTCGTACCTACATTAAATACATGTTAGCAGATGTATTTACTCTGCCAACACAAAATATTCATTAGCGTGCATCCTGACTACATGGTTACTGGCGTTGTTAAACCATATGGACTCTTTTTATTTCCACTTCAAGATAATGCGATGACACCATAGTGGGTAGCGAGCCTCTATGCTGCCTTGCATTACCCGTGCTCCCAAAGCACTCATCATTATTCCCCCCGGGCCGAATTAGTTTCCTAACATCCCAGGTACCGATTCGAGGAAATTATATCTCAAACCTTGTATACACGTTGTCCATAACCATGCGAATGCGTGTCCGACTCGATTGTGAACATAATCGCATGGTAAAATAATAAAAGGAAGTAAAGGCAGCAGTGCATCATTTAAGTCATGTTCAATGACTTATTTATTTCCAACATTACTATCATTTTACTTGGTGAACTCAAAGATCCCAAGCCTCATCATTTCTCATTGCATCAATTATTCATTTCTCATTCCATCAACTCAGATACATTGAAGCATTCCCATATTATTCATTTCTCAAGGGATATATCGCATTTTATTTCATAGGAACAATATCATTCATTTTATTGCTTATAAGAAAACATGCAGTATTTCACATCATTGTGACATTTACACAGAGTAAACATGATTCAATATTTCATTCAGTTCGTTGGATCGATAGCATAGCCAGTTTATTTCTTATTCTATCATTCACAAGGCATCTCATTTAAGTGTTCTTCTTGTTCCGGCAACGTTAAGCACAAGGGGCATTATCGATTCATTCTTAGGAAACATAAGCATCTCTATTATCCAGCAACTAAAATATGAGACATTTAAGGATAATTCATAGCATTACATTACTCCACTTTATTAGGCATAGAGGATTAAGAAGGAGGAAGGACAGTTCCACTCATATTGTATAGAGGGTCTTCTTGTTTCAATTGCACATATTCATACTATGCGTAGCTCCAACAGCGAGTCACGTTCCAATACCCATTCCATCTAGCCAGCTAAGAGAGACTGCATTAGTCTTAATTCTCTTTATTTCCAACACAAGTCACGGTCCAACATTCTGATCGCATCCAATAAGCCAACCAAATGCCTCGTACGGAACGGGGCATTACACCCCCCTCCTCTAGCGACCCCCCTCGTCGCTGTGCTTCCCACTTATGTGACCCCCCTTAGTAGGTAAACCCTAACCTTACTTTTCAATTGTAAATCCTAATCCTCGGTTGATGAAAATTGGTATTAATTTAAGGCAGAGGAATACATGTTTAGGACATGCTATAAATTTATCGACACAAGTGATTGTCATGATGTCTAGGTGTAGTTGGATTAGAAATTTATAGTATTAAATCCATTCAACTCATGAAATCCACGTGGACTAGAAAATTTTCTAGGTGTAATGGGATTGGGGTTGGATATGATCATGTGTTGCTCGTTCTATTATCCAAGTTAAATGACGTTCATATGTGTGTAGACTTGAAGAAATACTTTGAGAAAATCCTACACTACAACCATAGAGTCCTAACGAGGAAAATCAGAAGTATCGGCCAATGTCGAGCGATACGAAAAACTAGAACTAAATGACGAGGATACTTTATAACTTTTGTGTGTAAAGTTACATTTAATTAGAAAATCAAAAGTATCGGCTAATGCTGAGCTCATTATGAAATTAGATAGGTACTATTATATGTAGATATTAAAATTAGATAATTGGTACTATTTATGTCCATCCCCACAATTGGTAATGATAATGTATGGATCGAGCACTCTTTTCTAGCATGCACTTCCACTTGCATCATTTTACTAAACGGTTACCTATTTAACAAGTCGTTGAAGAAAATTTAATTTTGTAAGAATGAGACAAGTTGGTCCGTGTGCTACAGAAAATGGTAATATTATCATAAGAGTTTGTAGTTTAGGAAAACGAAATTAATTGAATATTATTTGGGTTGATAAATGAATTTTTTCTTCTTAAATTTGTGCAACTTTTTTTTTCTTCTGTATTAGTAATTTAAGGATATGTGAATCCTCTTATACATCATGCATGAAAGGATCCACAAATCCTTAAACTATTGATATGCTGCCGAAGTTCCACAAAATTAAGGAAAAAAATTCATTTACCGCCACAAATACTGTTGAGTTGGTCATCTTTCTAAAATATCAACTCGTATGCCAATATTACTATTCTTCTTTGTCTCGACGATCTACGACTCTTTTTTATTCGAAGAGCAAATTTTTTCCAATTTCATGTTAAATAGGTATACGTTTGCTAAAATTATGTTTGTAGAGGTTTATTTATTATTTTGAGCCATCCATTTAGTGGGGTTTGAAATTGGAGTTGTCCATATACCTACTAAGTTTGGAAAGTGTATCCATCTTTGCATCCATTTAAGAAGAAAAAATTGAATAATAACGACTCAGTCGGATAGTCGTTGCTGGGACGGGCAAATTGTATTCATGACGGATCAAGTCATAGTCATTTTGTTCTCCAACTTGGGTGGCCTCAAGTTACTTTTCGGTGCGGTATATGGGCACAATGACAGAAGAAAAAGGGAGGAACTATGGAAAAACATAACACATGTCAGCGTGATGGCGGAGTCGCAATACAAACTGCCTCTGGTCCTGATGGGGGACTACAATGCTATGATGTATCGGTATGAAAAGATTGGTGGTAGGCAATTACCTGACAATATTTTGGAAGATTTTTATAACTGCCTGCTGTAATCTGGACTACGAGCTCTAGAAAGAACCGGCCATATCTGGTCTTGGAACAACAAGGCTATTCACAATAGAATTGTCTGCCAACTTGATCGAGCACTGGTGAATAGAGAATGGATGCAACTGTTTTCCAACTCATCTGCAGTGGGATTACCGGCTGGCACATCAGACCACTCTCCGCTTAGCATACGTCTAACAGAGGTGGATACACCTAAGCCGAGGCCATTTAGGTACTGTAACAAATGGCATTTGATGGATGGATATGGGGAGGCGGTGCGAAAGGGGCTACTAGTGGAGGTTGACGGCAATATACAGTACCAACTTGTTCAAAAGCTCAGGTGTATCAAAACCAACTTGAAAAGTTGGAATAAAAGCAAGCAAGGAGGAAGCCTGAGGGTCCATGAAAGCAAGCTTGGGGAAATAAAATCTAACCTGTAGAAGGACCCACAAAATTTGGTCCAAGCAAAGGAGGAGAGGGAACTTGCTGCAAAGGTGGGGCGCTTACGTATGCAAGAGGAGATAGAAATGGCTCAAAGGGCCAAATGCAATTGGCTACTTGAAGGGGACAGGTGTTCGAAATACTTCTACGACATTGTCCGAACAAGGCAACATCAAAATACAATCAACAAGCTACTGGGACCGAAAGGGCAAGATATAGTGAAGGATTGTGATATCCAAGTCGAAGTAGTCATGTATCACTCAGACCTCTATAATCAACATGATTATATGTCTATTTTTCCAGATATTGTTTACAAACGGCTGGTTATTGGTCATGGCAATCAACTTATGCTAGCGGAGGTTACTATGGAGGAGGTAGATACTATAATAAAAAATGCTAACCCTAATAAAGCTCCCGGACCTGACGGGTTTAGTAGCCAGTTCTATAAAACCCACTGGAGAAATTGAAGTGGCAAGTGTTGGAGATGGTACAAGACATCTTCAGGACATGAAGGTTACTTCGTGAGCTCAATCATACATTTCTAACACTTCTTGGGGATAGTTCTACACCCTAGAAAAATATTTTTCCCAATGATTAGATAATTATTTATAAATATCTTAGCTCATAAAATGTAGGTTTCAACTTATAAAATAATTTTTCTGGTACTTTTGAAATATTTATCTGAGAAATTTTTTTACTTATAAAAACATATTTTTACCCCGAAAATCCTAACTTTGACAAACTTTGAGTTTTTAGTTAAAATGATTCTTTTATATATTTTTGGTATTATCTAAAAAAACATATTTTGACTAATAAAAATCTAGTTTTCAATATTATAAATATTTCCTAAAATACTATACATAACTTCTTCTTTTTCCTCAAACTCTCCCTTCGATTATCATCACCAATCATAATGAAACTGTACTTTCCTATTTTCTCTCAAATTTGGACCCTTACACGTCGACCTCGGCAATTGGACAAAACATGACTTGCTCGATCATCGCACCACTCCAGGAGACACACCAGGCAAGATACCTTGCCATTAAACTGTTTATATTCAGTCTGCATTTTATTACATATCACTGTTCATTATTTCCAGTTATTACAGTTCTTGATTTACTACATGCTCAGTGATTATTAGTTTACTTTGTTACTATCCTTTGGTTGCACATGAACCTAGAGTTAAGGGACTACCGTCTGTAGTGTATTGTATATACCTTAACACAGTTGTACCACGAGGATGTGTGAGATGAGTAGCATGTAGAGGTTCTTGCGTGTCGGCTGATCCCTATGCGCATGCGTTAGGACTAACTGCTAATAGAGGCGTGTTAGGAGACTTAGCAGTTAGTAGAGGTACATGGTCGTGGATGTGATTTGACAGGTACATTGGGTGGGGAGAATAATACCTGACATATGGACTTCTTTGTACTTTCCTACTTACCTGTGCGCTCCGTCGGAGACGCAGGCTCCAGATGCCCTCTGACGTTTTCCAGAGCGTTATGGACGTAGCCCCTTGCACATGATGCCCTCTGACGATCTTCGGACGTTACGGACGTAGGCCCCAGGTGCCCGATATAGGGACTATGCCGATCCTATTTACAGTCAGGGCTCATGCGTTGAAGGTTTGTTCTTACTGCATAAACACATTAGAATGGTCAGGTAACCCTCGTCAATGTCATATCACCCCGTTCCATTTGTAGCTTGGGACAATATTGCATCGCGGTATAGTATACTACCCCTTGTTCTTGTTTGGTCGTAGGGGTAGTCCACTGTTTCGATGATGAGGTATTGGATCTTGTTACGAGTGGAACTATTTACTTTACTTATGATTTATGACATAGTATATTCAGTTGTGTGGTATGTTCTTTATGTATCTTGTTACATCCCTCTGAGGACCTGGTTATCTCGCCAGGTGTGTGCTCTTGTCTTTTGCAGGTGTTCTAGCCGTGGCCATGATCGTCACTATTTCTTCGAGGATGATTGCACTTTGATCGTCTTCGCTTCGCCTGCCAAACTCATTTCATTTTCCATGTATTTTTCCTTACTTGTTGGTAGTGGATTTGTCTTCGCCCAACATATTGTATTAAGAAAATTTATTATCATTATATGATATCTTTTATTCTTTTATTTTATGGATGAGATTAGTTTGTTGTGGTTCTACTACATTTTACAGCTTATGTATTCATATGAGATTTTTATATATTGGAGTGTACTTCGTATATATACAGCCGGCATGTCTACGTTGCTACTTCTACGTATTTTGGGAATGGGGCGTTACAATGTTTTAAAATGGTATATATTGATCGCAGAAGGACCTATGGGAACGACTAGCTCAACAATGGCTCCTTTGGACAGAGGACCTCATGCAGGAGAAGGGTGCTCATCCCAGATGCCCAAATTCGGGTCTTCTTATGCATAATCTAAAGTATTTCCAACTGCTACAACAGTAGAAACTCGGATGGAAGTAGTAGCCACTCCAGGATGATGTTCCTTTTACAATAGTCTTTTATACATCTCTGAGGCCTCTGGTTCAAAGGGTGATGGAGAAGGATGATGTTCCTTTTACAACAGTCAGAAGCCCTTCATCTTATCTAATCAAAGGTATCCACAATATGGAAGATCGGGATCTGGCCAATGACTTAAAGCATGTGTTGGACGAACTTGAGGAATCCATTAAAGCCTACAAGGATCTCAAAAAAGGGAATATTCAACAACTCGTGGACGCAGAATGTGAAGCCATGGCTCGTAAAGCTGAAATAAACAAAGCTAATTTTGAAGCTTTCTTGATGGCTTTCTTCCAACGCTCCGTAGAGATGGACGTCCAAATTACTGAAGCGGCCTCTACTGTCGAACATCATAAAACTGCAACCACAGAGAAAGAGAAAGAAGCTTTTGATCTGGAAGTTAAAATTGCTCGACTCCAAGAACGGCTCACAGCGACTAAGCAACATATAGAAGAATAAATCCAATTGTATCAAGCTGCTGTAAACCAGTTGGATATTTTGAAACATTAGAAAGATGATTTTGTTAGAATGCAAAATGAAGAATTAGCACGCCTGACAACTACTTTGCACCCTTTCGACCCACAATATGGAAAGATCCATGCTAGACAACGGATGCTTGAAGAAACGGATCGAAGACCTCAGCACTCAACCTCCAGAATAAAGTGATCCCAGTTGTTATCTTTTTGTTATACCTTTAATATAATAAACTTTTTTTTGAATATTTTGAACATCATTAATAAATTTTTTTGTGTGGTTCCTTTACTTATTGCATATCTTGTTAAAGATATAAGTAATAGTATAGGAAATATATTCAGAGGTACTGGACGTGATATAATTTTTGAGGAATAATAATATTCATTATATCTGTTCAGAAGTAATGTGGATGTGGCAGACTATGATTCTAGAGATATCATTATTTTAAAAGATGACTTTATCAGAGGTAAATATGGATGTGATAAGTCATTTGATATAGAAAATAGAATTCAGAGATAACGTGGACGTAAACTTATTTTTCTATTGATGATCTTCAAGTCAGTTGGGACTCAAAGATAGGATATCATGTCTAAAAACATGATATCTATGATAATACAGATTTATCATAAAGATAAGATATCTTTTAAAATAGTTGGGTTTCAAAAGACAGTATTGATGATTCGGATGGACTCCACTGGAGATTTTGAGTATTTATTTTATGTAGCTTTATTTACGAGAAAGTAAATAAACGAAAATAAATATAGGCCTATTTACGAAATGAATAGAAATAAAAAGATTGATGAATGAATGATCATGCCTTTTCGAAGAAAGGTCATTTCGATTTCCGAGACTGTCACGACCCGCACCCGCTTTTCGGACGCGAGCTCGTGAGCAAGCCAGCTATGTATCGAGCAGTCTCCAGCCCGACTCGAATACGTATAAGCTGTCAAGAGCATGGTATCATGTCTAATATGGTAATCTAAACTATATCTCAATCCACGAGATGTATATAAATCAAGAATGAACAAGTATGGTTCATGGTTTGTAGTCCATTAGTATACTGTTCGATTAGACTCCATGAATAACATGAATCTATGAAACTAGGCTAACAAGCAAGATATATCATAAGAGCACGAGAAGATAATAAAGCAATATCACTAGCAAAATACATGAATTATGCAGATGTAATCGACTACCACACACCTAGCTAACTAACTCCGTGCAACCAGCTTCCTGAAGAGATCATCAGGTCCTCAGAGGACTAGTAGGATACATAAAACACGCCTACTAATATAACAGTAAATAACATGTATGGAAGATGAGGACGGTACAAGAAGGACATCTAAGACACGATAAGTCATATAGAAATATAATACTAGACTTGGCTAACAATCAAACGATTAACCCATATAGCTTGTAGTACAATGCAAGATACTCCCAATCTGTAGTAGGTTTCGACTGTAGGACAATGCAAGATACTCCCAGTCGAGATTAGCCAATTTCAGTATCGATCTCCTCTCCTAAAGGATTACAAGGTCAAGTAGACTCCTATAAATCGTAGTACAATGCAAGATACTCCCAATCTATAGTATGTCACAAATCAAGTCAATCAATCAATATCAAGATCAAAAATCTGCTATAGGTCGTAGTATAATTTAAGATACTCCCAATCTATAGTATGTCTCAACTGTAGTACAATGCAAGATACTTCCAGTCAAGAATGGTTAAGTCAAGAATAAGGGGTAGAACTGGCAACTCTATCACAAGAGACAATAACACGAAGAAGACCAATAGACAAACAAAAGAACTGAATAATATCCTATAGGTGCACGTAAATCTAGAAGACAAGTAAAACAGTTAATGACAAACCAATCACAAAATGAGAAGCATGTAACCATATGGAAAGAACAAAACAGGAAAGAAAACATGTAAATACTGTATAAGTTCGGCAAGTTATACTTGCCTGGTGGTAGCACGAAGAACCAACAATATACCGTCAACTGGTAAGCCATAAAGTCCAAATCTCACAACTGTTTCAGAAAGCTGAAATAAAAATTATCAACATTATCAGAATAGTCAAATTAGCTAGGATTACGTGTCCATAAGTCTAATACTGGACAGGGGCAAAATGGTCATTTCAAGCTAAAACGATGTCCGTCGTTGGGCCCGCTTTGTACCGAAAAGCGTACAAGAGTCAATGGTCTCTAAAGTCGTCAAACTACATATCTACGGATTCGTTTTGATGATACAAACCCAACGGTGTATCCAATTTTAGATTACGGTGGGCCGTGCACGAAATTGCCCATTGAGTCGGATCATGGGGCCCACAAAACGACGATCCGATCAACTATCTCAGAATCGGACAAAACTTGGCATACAGGACCAGAAAAATGATATGGTCCTTTTAGCGAAAGTTTTGTCTCGATCTGACGAACGTGCACAAAATAATTGGAAAATTTGTAAAGTGGCCTATACGGTAAATTTTGACGGATACGCATCAAATTTGTCATGCACACACAACCAATTTGAATTCTGTTAAAGTCCACTCGTCCGCGAAGTCGATACGCACCTTTCGATGCTTTCGTTTTATGACCACATTGTCCGGTTTGGCAGGACGCACGTCATATCAGAGGGATTTTCTAGATTTTTAAAACAGTTTGCCATATTTTCTTTAATTTTCAAACAGATTTCATTTACTGGATAAGTAACTAGAATTTAAAGTAATAATTGGGTTTCAATCCTGGTTATGCCATCCACAAATCTATTCAATTAGATTTCTAAATCCTTGGTTGAAATGGTAAGAATTTGCCTTCCTAATCTAGGGTTTTGAACTAGATGTTCGTTCTGTTTTGGCAGTTATTCATCGATTTTTGGATCGATTAACCATATATGTTGTCATGTTCTAACTAAATCTAATCACTGAGTCTAGAAGAGGTATAGGTTGTGGTCGTATACGTGAAAACGAAACAAAGAATGATCGAATAAGGGGAGAGTATTTTACCTGCAAAGTGGGGATTGGGCTGTGTGCTGCTGCTGTTGCGTTTGCTGCTGTCCGTGCCTGTCCTGCGTGCCGAGCCATCTCTGGCGATGTGCGACGGTGGCTATGGCGGTGGGTGGCCGCACAGGCATCCCTGAGCGTGCGTGTGTGGGTGGCGACGCGATTAGTTTTGGGTTTTTCGTCTTCCTCTCGATCTCTCTCTCTTGATACTTTATTGGGGGCAGGTCGGCTCGGTTCTGGGGAGAGGCTTTGGCTGGGCTGGGATTCCCTCTTCTATTTATTTTTGTATTTGTTTTTTATATTAAACCATATATATTGTATTTGTTTTTTTATATTAAACCATATATATATATATATATATATATATATATATATATATATATATATATATATATATATATATACTTACATACATACATACATATCTCTCTCTCTCTAACTATATATATATATCCACATATAGATTCTCTTATTCATACAAAAATCTAAAAATACTTTTATTAACTATTATCATAATTTGAATGTAAAATATTATTATAAATAGTAATTCTATATGTATGAGGTATATCTATTTATTATACCTCAAAAGTAATAACCATTATAATAACAATAATAATAAATTAATAAGGATAACAAGATAAGGTAAGACAATAATAGGGGTTCATACCAATATGTATAGTAAAATCGTAATCCACAAGGATAATGTAAAGGAATTAGTTATCATAAAATTAAATAGTAGCCTAATAGCAAGCACATATATAATATATATTAATTAATTAGAAAAATAACTATTAGACCATTAAGTAAACTATGAAATATATAGATGTGAAAATATATCTACATGGATGTCTTTGATACCCCGCATGACTAGATGGGCCTGGGTTTGGATTGGGTCGAGTCCGGGCCAGTTTGGTACAACCGAGTTTCCAAAAAGTCGTAATATTAATAAATAATTTAATTAACTCATTTATAGAGGTCAAGTCACAACTTGGCTTGGTTTTCCTAGTTATGACACACTTATGGCTCAGCCTTCCCTACCATGACTAATGTACTAGTCAAAGCACACAAGTACACTATCCGTGCCGCAATTCCTAGTCGTCTTGTACTCTAATTCCTAACCTTGACTAAAATCATCTACCATAATAATTAACTAATTAATTATTTATAAAATTCTAAAAATCACAATTTAAATCAAATAAATAATAAAAAAATATTTTAAATTTTTTGGAAAGAGGAGTTACAAATCTATCCACCTTAAAAATAATTTCGTCTTCATAATTCTAATTCATAACTATTCATTAAATTCAAAAAGGAAGTCTACTTTTACCTTAATCTCCTTAAATTTTTATTTCCTCAAAAATAGTTTATATCCTTCTCCTAGCCATTTTGTAACTACGAAACCTCGATGACTTCTACCCACCTTTGGTCACACTACTCTCCCAAAACACATGTCACCAAAACTTTATAAGCTTTCAACTAGTTGCTACCAACAGATATCTATGGCATATGGCATCTATAATTCTCCCATATCTATCAAACAACCAAAAATTAAATAATCAAGCAATATTATACTATAACTTAGAATTTTTGATAAATTCTAGATAGCATGATCGTCGTCAACCCGAAATAGGAAGAGATGAAAATCAATGGTTTAGAAGGCAAGGAAGAATAATCGAGAGCAAATATAAAATTCAAGGACGTAGAGAAATTTCTAGGAGAATTTTCAAGACAGTGTGGATTGAGATTTCTATGGTTTAGTCATAGTCGCAGGCTCGTATCAGTACAGTTATGTAACCGATACAATATACTCTGACTTGCATAGGCCACCAAAAAAACTTGTCACGACCCGTACCCGTTTTTCAGACGTGAGCTCGTGAGCAAGCCAGCTACGTATCGAGCGGACTCCAGCCCGACTCAAATACGTATAAGCTGTCAAGAGCATGGTATCATGTCTAATATGGTAATCTAAACTATATCTCAATCCACGAGATGTATATAAATCAAGAATGAACAAGTATGATTCATGGTCTGCAGCCCACTAGCATACTGTTCGATTAGACACCAAGAATAACATGAGTCTATGAAACTAGGCTAACAAGCAGGATATATCATAAGAGCACGAGAAGATAATAAAGCAATATCACAAGCAAAATACCTGAATCATGCAGATGTAATCGACTACCACATGCTTAGTTAACTAACTCCGTGCAACTAGCTACATGAAAAGATCATCAAGTTCTCATAGGACTAGCAAGATACATAAAATATGCCTACTAATATAATAGTAAATAACATGTATAGAAGATAAGGACGGTGCAAGAAGGACATCTAAAACACAACAAGTCATATGGAAATATAATACTAGACTTGGCTAACAATCAAATGATTAACCCATATAGCTTGTAGTATAATGCAAGATACTCCCAATCTGTAGTAGGTTTCGATTGTAGGACAATACAAGATACTCCCAATCGAGATTAGCCAATTCCAGTATCGATCTCCTCTTCTAAAAGAATACAAGGTCAAGTAGACTCCTATAAATTGTAGTATAATGGAAGATACTCCCAATCTTTAGTATGTCACAAATCAAGTCAATCAATCAATATCAAGATCAAAGAATCTGCTATAGGTCGTAGTACAATATAAGATACTCCCAATCTATAGTATGTCTCAACTGTAGTACAATACAAGTGTCACTACCACATTTTAGCTTGAGAATATTTTGGTCATTTTTAGAATTTTGCATTTATTTTGAATTATTGTAGTGATGATTGTTATTTTTGACTTTGCTAGTTGAGACTTTGGAGACTAAAATAGATGTTGACTCTAGCTATGGTGACTTGAATAGCATGGTGGGACCCTAGTCTAACTTAAGTCAACCCAAATTAAGTCATTTAGAATCAAGTTTCAAATAGGAGAATAGAAGAATAGGTTCAAAGACTTTTGACTTAAGGATTTATTTCCATTACCATTGAAACTTGGCCCAAATCCCAGTAATCTAACCCTAACCCTAATTTTAGCCTTAGTGGCCGGCCTCATTGGGATCCTCCTATAAAGTCTATATTCCTCTTGTTCTTGCCTCTTTTGTATCAAACCAACTTTGGAAAAAGAAAAGTATTATCATTATTCTCCAATCCATAACTATTCTATTTTAATTCCTTTTTGACTCTAGTTTCTTGCATTAGAGTCTAATCCTACTCTATTTTTTTGTTCATGGAGAGAAATCTCAGTTTTGGGACAATTTGGAGATTTGGGCTTGCAAGGAGAATCATTCTATTTTGGGGCTTTTCTTTGTCATTGACACACTATAGGTAGACCCTATAAATTATGTTTAAATTCTGATTTCTTTGCATATTGGACTAGATCTAGGTGTCCCCTAGCTGTGGTGTTTGATTTGTGTAAATTTATATTGATTTCAAGTCCGAATCGGACACGTATCATAACCTAGTTCTAGGTGTTTGTGAAAATGTCTCAATAGATTTTATTTTGTTATTTTTGAAAAGTGTTTGTATGAAAATATTGATCTATATGCATTTAATTTCCCCCATGACTTAGTGTAATTTGAGCTGTGTCTGTGTCCAAATAGGACACGAACACGTGCAGTGCACACGCGCGGGCAGTGTCCTACTGCCCGACTGTTAGTTCTATTTGTACAGGACACGAGGATACGTGGAATTTGGGAAGGATGTCGAGGCATCGACTGAAATCACCTTCTCAAAATTTAGGATCACATGGTGCACTACACAAGGAGCAATCGTGCCCGCACTGGACACGCGCTGTGCGCGCACTGTCACAAAATATGCACTGACACGCATTTCGTGTCCACAGTAGACACCACATGGACACATCGTGGTATGTGCAGTGTGTAGCCCTAGTGTTGGGCTACATGAGGACCTGACCACATGGACACACGTGTCGTGTGTCGTGTCCACAAACTCAGTGAACAAGTGCACGAGACTGTGCACTGTTAATGTAAACACGAGTGTAGGAAATGGGTTTAGACACGTTCGTGGCCAGTTTTGGACACCATGACTCACATATGACACACTCACATATGACACTTTCATTACCAACCATTAAAATTGATTATTAGTTGTATTTTTGTATTCGAATTGATGATTCCCCATTTTTCTGATAACTAGGCTGATACCCGAATTTTTTTGAGATTAATTATATTTTTAAAACTGTTTCAAATGATTAAATTTGTAATATTGGTGCACCTATTTGTATCTAAGTTT
The DNA here is from genome assembly GCA_029216955.1 of Iris pallida. NCBI lineage: Eukaryota > Viridiplantae > Streptophyta > Magnoliopsida > Asparagales > Iridaceae > Iris > Iris pallida. The sequence continues at coordinate 4,216,406 of JANAVB010008798.1, read as the reverse complement.
TAGCTATGTGTTAGGGATCAAGTTAACATGGAATTATTGGTTTTCGAAATGTTGTGACTGTCAAAACATGAGCTTTAATACGCTGTTTGTGTTTACTGATTTAAGGATGATTAAATTATTAGGTTTAATCCTATTTCATGTCTGATTCAAGTTGCAAGATAGGATTCATGGGTTGTATTTGATTATGGATTTTCGATTTCCTTTGGACTGTTAAACATGAAACTGATTTGTGTACACTTAAACCTGAGAATTGCAACACTGTCATGTGTACCCTGAAAACTTAGAATACTTGACACACACATGTGTACACTGTTAACACACTACATCTATACACACACACATAAACTAAAATCTGAGAACACTCTCTTTACTACCACACTAAACCTGAGAACAACCTAGCAATGCACTGTCATTCACACACTCATACACACACAGGAATCTATACACACACACACCCTTACACACACTCACACATTGATTTCCTATCCATACACACACACACACACACATGTAAACCTGAGAACACATTGTTACACCCCTTACTGTCACTCACACACACACACATATATACACACGACACTCTATCTCTCTCTATATGTATATATATATATATATATATATATATATATATATATATATAGCCTTGTGTGATAATATGTAATAAATGCATATATATATATATATATATATATATATATATATATATATATTGCCTATATAATTTAGTATAAATATGTGAATGTGATAAATATGTGTGTTGCCAATGTAGATTAGTACATAGGCATATAGCCCTATGTGATATAGCCTATATGGTTGTGTAGCCTATGTGTATATGGCATGTATACACATGAGATTGTGTTGATAGCTTGTATGACATTGTGATGGTGTGTGAATGCTAGATGGGTATGGTTAGGCTTAGTGAGACTTGTCTGGATTAGGATTGTCCTAGTTGACCGAGTTTGACTAGTATAGTTGACTAGAGTTGACCAAAGGTTGACTTTAGCCTAGATTGACCCAAACATCATGTAGAATGCATTGTAGTAGTCTATTTTACTATTTTGGATATGTTGTGACTTGTACTGTTCTAATAGGAGCCAGATACCACTCCTCAGGCAGTATTTTATTTCAGATACTCAGAATATCAGATGAGTACATTATCTGACTATTTCATACTTGCTAGGACTATATTCTTGCTCTAGATTACTTTACTTGATGCTGTCACGATGGAAACACGGATTAGTACTATATGGATCTTTTTATACGATATTATCCCCCTCGGGAGCATCGGATACATCATGTCATGTGCGTTTCACTTTCATCATGTATTTCTGTTCTTTTACCATTCATGTGCACTCTCGTAATTCATGTACTCTCATATTCATGGAGCCCCCATGTTTATAATCATATGCACCCATTTATGGGCTCCCATGTGATATTATTTACAATAACATAACTTGAACTGATCCTTGTGTATTAATTAGGGATGGGGGAGTAGAACTAGTCATGTGGACATTTCCAAAGTAGTATAGCCATGTACAACCTCTCATGTTTATTATCAAGCCTTTCACATGTCTATCTTGTACTCTAAATTACTAGTTCACTATTAGTTCTCTATTTATAGTAGATATTTCTTTACAGTCTTCTCTATTACTTCATGTATATTCTTCAGTATTTTATGTATTTTACTCTATTGCCTGTATTATATTCCTGTCATGATATAAACTGCGTGAGATGTATTGTACTCGCTCCCGTCTTGACTGGACCTGTTGAAAATATTACAGATGACCTTGAGGAGTTCTGTCCCACATACTATGGAACAGGCCTAGATGACACATATGAGCTGGACTCGTAGGAGGACCTAGCACTTGCAGAGGATATTACGCCAGTAGTCTAGGCTAGTTAGCTAGACCAGTATCTTATTTATTATCATGTCTTGATGGATACACTTGTACTTATTTGGGAATTTTTATTCTGAATATTGTGGAGTTGATTATCTTCGACATTTAGTTTCTCTCCCTTATCTTGTATTCATTTGTGGATTCTGTTGTTCTTATCTATCTATCTTATCGTACTTTCTTCTTTAGTTGTGATTGAGTTATACTTTATATTATTCCTCCATTCGGAGAGTATAACTGTACAGGTACCTTATAATTGTTAGATGTATGTGACCTAGGACAGCGTTCTACCGCCGACACTACGGCGTAGGCTGGACGTAACCACTTTTCGTGTCCCTATTCTGGGTGTGGGTCGTGACACATTTTTAGTGGTCGCCCATGCAGGTCCTAGTTAGAATTATGGTGGTATTCGAACTAGAGTATCATTGCAGCATGCAGTAGTATTAGGATATTTTTTAAAAGTACACAATCACATTAGAAAAAACTCTTAATCAGATTCCTTTTATCTAAATTTGCTGCCTATTGTCTTCCCTTGAATATAAACTGTCCTCCTTTG
>JANAVB010008798.1:4068955-4208955 GCA_029216955.1 Iris pallida | reverse complement strand
TACGGATTCTGTTGATTATCTATCTACCTTATCGTACTTTCTTTCTTAGTTGTGATTGAGTTGTACTTTATATTGTCACTACCATTCGGAGTGTATATACTGTAATGTACCTTATAACCGTTAGATGTATGTGACCTAGGACATCGTTCTACCGCCGACACTGTGGCGTAGACTAGACGTAACCACTTTTCGTGCCCCTACACTGGGTACGGGTTGTGACATTATCTGAGGCAACGAAGGCCCGAAGGTTTAGAAAAGGACTAGTCAAGGAGGTGAATTTCTATACCAAGAGTGCCTACAGCGCCAGTTTTGAGGAGATCCTGGTGGGTGACTTAGCAGCCGAGGATGATCTTGAGATGAGGCTCAAAAAGGGGCGAGACACTTAGGGAGCCAGTGGTAGCGGAGGACCGGCCAAGAGGTCGTACTTTCAGCAGCAGCACCAGCAGAGGCAGTTTCAGCCGCAGCAGTTCCAGCAGCCGAAAATTTAGTCAGCTCAACATCAGTAGCCGAGGCAGCAGCAGCAGGCCCCGAGGCAGCAGTCTACTAGTTGTACATTCTGTAAGAAGCCGGGGCATGGATGGGCTGAGTGTAGGAAGAGGCTGGGGAAGTGTCTTCTCTGTGGTTCATCAAAGCATCAGCTGAGCGACTGTTCCCTCTTCGCAGACAGAGCAACACAGGGAGCAGGAGCCAAGGCTCCAGTGGGACTGCAGAAGGGACCGCTGCCGACTCAGCAGTAGCGGTTCATACAGCATCAACAGCAGGCCAGGGGAGGCCAGCAGGGGCGAGCTTTCGCCATGGCGGTCGAGGATGCGGAGGCTATTCGAGAGCTGATCGCAGGTTCTGTTTTACTTGACTCTATTCCAGCTTTCGTCTTATTTGATTCTGGGGCTTCCTATAGTTTTGTGTCTGTATCATTTGATGTTAGACACTGCCTTGTATCTGAATCATTGCCTAGGACCTGCAAGATCACGACCGGGGGTGGTATTATCCTCGTGAGTGATGTTTGCAGAGGGCAAATTATTATTTTGGAAGGCCGAGAGTTGTAGGTGAGTCTCCTCGTAATGCCACTACCGAAATACGACATCATATTAGGAAAGGATTGGTTGAGCAGGCATCACGCCAGCATAGATTGTCGTGGGGTTAGAGTTCTGTTCGGAGCGCTAGGAGAGCCAGAGTTCGAGTTCACCCGACGGTAGGTGGAGCAGAGCAGCAGACTTTTCTGCAAAGTTTCAGTCGAAGAGCAGGCGGCTTCACATCCTTTGATTGCGAAGTTCGTGGACGTCTTTCCAGAGGAGTTGCCAGGGCTTCCACCGGACAACGATGTTGAGTTCTCGTTTGACTTGGTTCCCGGTACGGAACCAATTTCTCAGCATGTCTATCGATTGAACAACAGCGTGTTGGTGGAATTGAAGAAGCAGGTGGATGTGCTGCAGGACAAGGGCTTCATTCGACCGAGTTCTTCACCTTGGGGTACACCGGTACTCTTTGTACCCAAGAAGGATAGGTCGGTACGGATGTGTATCGACTACAGGGCACTCAACAACCTCACGATCAAGAACAGATACCCACTGCCGCGAATTGATGATCTCTTTGATCAGTTGAGCAGAGCTCAGGTTTCTCGAAGATTGATCTGAGGTCAGGTTATCATCTGGTAAAGGTGAAGAAGGAGGATATCCCGAAGACCGCATTCGGGATACAATAGGGTCAGTTTGAGTTCTTGGTTATGCCGTTTGGGCTGAACAACTCCCCGGCAGTATTTATGAACTTGATGAACAAGGTGTTCCACCAGTACATAGATAAGTTTGTGGTGGTATTCATCAATGATATCCTGGTGTACTCTAAGAATGAGGAGGAGCATGAGGAGCACTTGAGTGTGGTTCTGGAGACACTCAGGAGGGAGAAGCTTCATGGCAAGCTCTCGAAGTACAAGTTCTTTCTGGACATAGTTGACTTCTTGGGTCATATGGTGACTGGAGATGGGATCTCAGTGGACACAAAGAAGATCGCGACAGTTGAGGCTTGGTCGGCACCGAGTTCAGTAGCAGAGATCAGGAGCTTCTTGGGACTGGCAGGCTATTACAGGAGGTTCGTACAGAATTTCTCCCAGATTGTAGAGCCGTTGACTAGGCTGACCTGGAAGGATGCTGAGTTTGTTTGATCAGAGGAGTGTCAGGTCGCTTTTGATGAGTTGAAGAAGCGGTTGACGATAGCTCCGATTCTGACATTGCCATCAGGATCAGGAGAGTTCACTATCTACAGTGACGCCTCAGGAAAGGGTTTAGGTTGTGTCTTACAGCAGCATAGGAAGGTGATTGCCTATACTTCTAGGCAGTTATGTCCCCATGAGAAGAACTATCCTACCCACGACTTGGGGTTGGCAGCAGTAATTTCTGCTTTGAAGTTGTGGAAATACTACTTATATGGAGAGAGGGTGGAGATCTTCACAGATCATAAGAGCTTGAAGTATGTGTGTTACATAGAAGGAGCTCAACATGAGGCAGCGTAGGTGGTTGGAGTTGATGAAGGAATTCGATATTTCACTGCAGTATCATCCAGGGAAGGCCAACGTGGTTACCGATGCCTTGAGTAGGTATCCGACAGCCATGTGTTTGACTATGGATCGTCACTTGCTAGCAGATTTGGAGAGCCTGGGGATTGAGGTGATTGTGCCAGGAGTTCAGATGCAGATGTGGGGCCTACAGATTTAGTCGGACTTGATGGAGAGGATCAAGTCGACGCAGTTCAAAGTTGTTGCTCTACGGTGTATCCGAGAGCAGGTTCGAGCAGGACTGGTGGATGATGAGTTTACTCTTGCAGAGGATGGTGCTTTGAGGCATGATTCCAGGTTGTGTGTGCCCAGTGGAGAGCTCAGGGACCAGGTCATGCAGGAGGCCCACCGATCTCAGTACTCTATATATCCTAGTGCCAACAAGATGTACAGGGATCTGAGGGAGCACGTATGGTGGTATGGGATGAAGCGGGAGGTAGCTCGCTTCGTAGCCAGGTGTTTGGTCTGTCAGCAGGTCAAGGCAGAGAGGTAGAGGCCAGGGAGTTTGTTGCAGCCATTGACCATTCCAGAGTAGAAGTAGGAGCATATCATGATGGATTTTGTATCTGGATTGCCGCGTACACTGGGAGAGAAAGACGCAATTTTGGTCATCGTAGACAGGTTGCACAAATCGGTCCACTTTTGCCATTTAAAGTGGGTACGTCTACTGAGAGGCTTGCAGAGATGTACATACGACAGATTATCAAGATTCATGGAGTTCCGGTCAGCATTGTCTCATATCGGGATAGTCGCTTTACTTCCCATTTTTGCGAAGTCTTGCAGACTAGTTTGGGCACTCAGCTTAAGTTTAGTACTGCATACCACCCTCATATGGACGGACAGTCAAAGAGGAATATTTAGACGCTCGAGGACATGCTGCGGACGTGCGTCTTGGATTTCGAAGGATCCTTGGAGGATCACCTGCACTTGGTGGAGTTTGCTTACAATAACAGTTTTTAGGCCAGCATAGAGATGTCACCTTTCGAGGCACTGTACGGGCGTAGATGTCGTACACCCTTATCTTGGAATGATGTTGGAGAACGAGCTTTATTGGGACCTGAGATGGATGTTGACGCAGTCGAGAAGATGAAGCTCATCAGGGACAGACTTCGCGTGGCACAGAACAGACATCGACATTGGGCCGATAGCCACCAGAGGCCTTTGGAGTTTGAGGTACAGATTAGAGATAGGATTAGAAGTAGGTTGTTTGTTTGTGTTTGTTTGATCATGTTTGATTATTTTGTAACTTGAGACCTTGTTTGTGTTTAGGTCGGAGACATGGTTTTTTTGAGGATATCTTTGACTCGTGGTACCATACGTTTTGGTGGGGGTGGAAAGCTTAGCTCGCGCTTCATCGGACCTTTCGTGATCAGCGGGAGAGTTGGTGACGTGGCATACAGGCTAAACTTGACACCTGTACCAGTAGGTGTCCACAACGTATTCCAAGTATCACAGTTGAGACGGTATGTGGCTGATCCTAGCCATGTACTTGACCATTCGGAGATTGAGGTGGGACCTACTCTCAGTTATCCAGAGCAGCCAGTGAGGATTCTGGATCGCCGAGAGAAGGTACTGAGAAACCAGGTGATATCCTTGGTTTGCGTTGCATGGAGGCATCATTCTCCAGGAGAGTCTACCTGGGAGCGGGAGGATGAGATGCGCGAGCGATACCCATATATTTTTGAACCTTGAGGTATGATTGTCTATCCTTCTCATCAATCTAGTTTCTCCTTTTAATTTTGAGAACGAAATTCTTTTAAGGATGGTAGATTTGTCAGTACCATATTTTAGCTTGAGGGTATTTTGGTCATTTTTAAATTTTTTTCATTTTTTTTGAATTATTGGAGTGATGATTGTTATTTTTGACTTTGCTAGTTGAGACTTGGCAACTAACCTAGATATTGACTCTAGCTATGGTGACTTGAATAGCATGGTGGGACCCTAGTCTAACTTAAGTCAACCCAAGTTAAGACATTTAGAATCAAGTTTCAAATAGGAGAATAGAAGAATAGGTTCAAGGACTTTGACTTAAGGATTTATTTCCATTACCATTGAAACTTGGCCCAAATCCCAGTAATCTAACCCTAACCCTAATTTTAGCCTTAGTGGCCAGCCACATTGGGATCCCCCTATAAAGTCTCTCTTCCTCTTGTTCTTGCCTCTTTTATATCAAACCAACTTTTGGAAAAGGAAAAGTATTGTCATTCTTCTCCAATCCATAACTATTCCATTTTAATTCCTTTTTGACTCTAGTTTCTTGCATGAGAGTCTAATCATACTCTATTTTTTTGTTCATGGAGAGAAATCTCAGTTTTAGGACAAATTGGAGATTTGGGCTTGCAAGGAGAATCATTCTATTTTGGGGCTTTTCTTTGTCATTGACACACTATAGGTAAACTCTCTAAATTGTGTTTAAATTCTGATTTCTTTGCATATTAGACTAGATCTAGGTGTCCCCTAGCTGTGGTGTTTGATTTGTGTAAATTTGCATTGATTTCGTGTCCGTATCGTACACGTATCATATCCTAGTTCTAGGTGTTTGTGAAAATGTCTCAATAGATTTTATTTTGATATTTTTGAAAAGTGTTTGTATGAAAATATTGATCTATATATGCACTTTAATTTCCCCCATGACTTAATGTAATTTGAGCCGTGTCCACGTCCAAACAGGACACGAATACGCGCACTGCACACGCGCGGGCAGTGTCCTGCTGCCCGATTGTTAGTTCTTTTCGCACAGGACACGAGGACACGTGGAATTTGGGAAGGATGTCGGGGCATCGACTGACATCACCTTCCCAAAATTTGGGATCATATGGTGCACAACACAGGGAGCAATCGTGCCCGCACTAGACACGCGCTGTGCGCGCACTGTCACAAAACACGCACTGACACGCATTTCGTGTCCACACTAGACACCACATGGACACGTCGGGGTGTGTGCAGTGTGTAGCCCTAGTGTTAGGCTACATGAGGATGTGACCACGTGGACACACGTGTCGTGTGTCGTGTCCACGAACTCAGTGAACACGTGCACGAGACTGTGCACTGTTAGTGTAAACACGAGTGTAGGAAATGGGTTTAGACACGTTTGTGTCCAGTTTTGGACACCATGACTCACATATGACACACTCACATATGACACTTTCATTACCAACCATTAAAATTGATTATTAGTTGTATTTTTGTATTCGAATTGATGATTCCCTATTTTTCTGATAACTAGACTGATACCCGAATTTTTTTTAGATTAATTGTATTTTTAAAACTGTTTCAAATGATTAAATTTGCAATATTGGTGCACCTATTTGTATCTAAGTTTTAGCTATGTGTTAGGGATCAAGTTAACATGGAATTATTGGTTTTCGAAATATTGTGACTGTCAAAACATGAGCTTTAATACGCTGTTTGTGTTTACTGATTTAAGGATGATTAAATTATTAGGTTTAATCCTATTTCATGTCTGAGTCAAGTTGCAAGATAGGATTCATGGGTTGTATTTGATTATGGGTTTTCGATTTCCTTTGGACTGTTAAACATGAAACTGATTTATGTATACTTAAACCTGAGAATTGCAACACTGTCTTGTGTACCCTGAAAACTTAGAACACTTGACACACACATGTGTACACTGTTAACACACTACATCTATACACACACACATAAACTAAAATCTGTGAACACTCTCTTTACTGCCACACTAAACATGAGAACAAACCTACCTATGCACCGTCACTCACACACTCATACACACACACACAGAATCTATACACACACACCCTTACACACACTCACACATTGATTTCCTATCCATATACACACACAACATGTAAACCTGAGAACACATTGTTACACCCCTTACTGTCACTCACACACACATCACACACACACACATATATACACATCACACTCTATATCTCCCTCTATATGTATATATATATATATATATATATATATATAATATATATATATATATATATATATATATATATAGATATATATATATATATAGCCTTGTGTGATAATATATATAATTTAGTATAAATATGTGAATGTGATAAATATGTGTGTTGCCAATGTAGACTAGTACATAGGCGTATAGCCCTATGTGATATAGCCTATATGGTTTCAATGTGTAGCCTATGTGTATATGGCATGTATACACATGAGATTGTGTTGATAGCTTGTATGACATTGTGATGGTGTGTGAATGCTAGATAGGTATGGTTAGGCTTAGTGAGACTTGTCTGGGTTAGGATTGACCTAGTTGACCTAGTTTGACTAGTGGAGTTGACTAGAGTTGACCAAAGGTTGACTTTAGCCTAGATTGACCCAAACATCATGTAGAATGCATTGTAGTAGTCTATTTTACTATTTTAGATATGTTGTGACTTGTACTGTTCTAATAGAAGCCAAACACCACTCCTCAGGCAGTATTTTATTTCAGATACTCAGAATATCAGGCGAGTACATTCTCTGACAGTTTTATACTTGCTAGGACTATATTTTTGCTCTAGATTACTTTACTTGATGCTGTCACATTGGAAACACGGATTATACTATATGGATATTTTCATACGATGTTATCCCCCTCGAAGTATCGGATAATCATGTCATGTGCGTTTCACTTTCATCATGTATTCCTGTTCTTTCACCGTTTATGTGCACTCTCATGATTCATGTACTCTCATATTCATGGAGCCCTCATGTTTATAATCTTATGCACCCATTTATGGCCCCCATGTGATATCATGTACAATAACATAACTTGAACCGATCCTTGTGTATTGATTAGGGATGAGGGTAGAACTAGTCATGTGGACATTTCCAAGTAGTGTATCCATGTACAACCTCTCATGTTTATTATCAAGCCGTTCACATGTCTATCTTGTACTCTAAATTACTAGTTCACTGTTAGTTTCTCTATTTATAGTAGATATTTCTTTACAGTCTTATATTTTACTTCATGTATATTCTTCAGCGTTTCATTTTACTCTATCGCCTGTATTATATTTTTGTCATGATATGAACTGCGTGAGATGTATTGTGCTCGCTCCCGTCTTGACTGGACCTGTTGAAAATATTACAGATGACCTTGAGGAGTTTTGTCCCACATACTATGGAGCAAGCCTAGATGACACATATGAGTTGTACTCCCAAGAGGACCCAGCACTTGCAGAGGATATTACCCCAGTAGTCTAGGCTAGTTAGCTAGACCAGTATCTTATTTATTATCTTGTCTTGATGGATACACTTGTACTTATTTGGGGATTTTTATTTTGGATATTTTGGAGTTGATTATCTTAGACATTTTGTTTCTCTCTCTTATCTTGTATTCATTATGGACTTTATTGTTCTTATCTATCTATCTTATCATACTTTCTTTCTTAGTTTTGATTGAGTTGTACTTTATATTATTTCTCCATTCGGAGAGTATAACTGTTGTTAGATGTATGTGACCTAGGACAGCTATCTACCGCCGACACTGCGGCGTAGGCTGGACGTAACCACTTCTCGTGCCCCTATACTGGGTGCGGGTCATGACAACAAGATACTCCCAGTCAAGAATGGTCAAGTCAAGAACAAGGGGTAGAACTGGTAACTCTATCATAAGACACGATAATATAAAGAAGACCAATAGACAAGCAAAAGAACTGAATAATATCCTATACGTGCACATAAATCTAGAAGACAAGTAAAACAGTCGATGACAAACCAATCACAATATGAGAAGCATGTAACCATATGGAAATAACACAACAGGAAAAGAAATATGTAAATATGTATAAGTTTGGCAAGGTATACTTGCATGGTGGTAACACGAAGAACCAACAATATGCCGTCAACTGGTAAGCCATAAAGTCCAAATCTCGCAACTGTCTCCAAAAGCTGAAATAGACATTACCAACGTTTTCACAATAGTTAAATTAGCTAGGATTGCCTATCCATAAGTCCAATTCTGGACACAGGAACAAAATGGTCATTTCGGCCAAAATGATGTCCGTCGTTGGAGCCGCTTTGTACCGAAAAGCGTGCCAGAGTTAATGATCTCGAAAGTCATCAAACAACATGTTTATGGATTCGTTTTGATGATACAAATCCAATGATGTGTCCAATTTTGGATTCCGGTGGGCCGTACATGAAATCGTCCGTTGAGTCGGATCGTGGGGCCCGCAAAACGGATCCGATCAACTGTATTAGAATAGGACCAAACTTGGCATACATGGCCAGAAAAATGATACGGTCCTGTTGGCAAGTTTTGTCTTGATTTGACGAACGTGCATAAAGTAAATGAGAAATTTGCAAAGTGGTCGATACGGTAAATTTTGACGGATACGTATTAAATTCGTCGTGCACACGCAACCAATTTGAATTCTGTCAAAGCCCACACGTCTCCGAAGTCGATACGCACCTTTCGATGCTTTCGTTCACGACCACGTCGCCCGGTTTGGTGGGACGCACGTCGTATCAGAGGGATTTTCTAGATTTTCAAAATAGTGTGCCTTGTTTTTCTTTTTTTCAAACAGATTTCATTCACTGGATAAGTATCTAGAATTTCAGTAATAATGGGGTTTCGATCCTAGTTATGCCACCTACAAATCTATTTAATTAGATTTCTAAAACCGTGGTTGAAACGACAAGAATTTGCCTTCCTAATCTAGGGTTTTGAACTAGATCTTCGTTCTGTTTTGGTAGTTATTCATCGATTTTTGGATCGATTAACCACATATGTTGTCGTGTTCTAACTAAATCTAATTACTGAGTCTATTAAGGTATAGGTTGTGGTCGTATACGTGAAAACGAAACAAAGAATGATCGAACGAGGGGAGAGTATTTTACCTGCAAAGTAGGAGGGCTGTGTGGTGCTGTTGTTTGCGTTGCTGTGTCCGCGCCTGTCCGCGCACTGGTCCATCTCCGCCGATGTGTGGCGGTGGCCACAGCGGTGGGTGGCTGTCACGACCCGCACCCACGTGAGGATACGAGAACGTAACAACGCCCAGCCTACGCCGCAGTATCGGCGGTAGAACGCTGTCCTAGGTCACGACATCTAACAATAATATACTAAGCATTTATACTCCCCGAATGGGGGTGACATATAGAAGTAAACTCAATCACAACTAAGGAAGAAGAAGCACGGTATGATATAGAACTCAAGAAAATATAGATGATAAAATAGTCTAAGATAACATCTCAGCAGATATCCAGAGTACAAGGTCTCAGCTACTGAATATAAAAGAATATATACAACCCAAATCTCAAAGACAGAAATAAAGTCTAATTACTAGTCTCAAGACAACATAAGAAGATAAGCCTAACTAAACTAGTCTAGGCAGTAGGGTAAAGCCGTCAGCTAGAGCTGTCCCGTAGAAGGTATCCTCACAGGCCTCCTCCTCGTCCTCTATAATATTTTCAACAGGTCCAGTCAAGACAGGAGCGAGCACAATACATCTCAACAGTTCATAGCAGGTTAGAAAATATAATCATACAGTAAAGTAAGATAGATACTGAAGAAATGCAGTATGTAAACAGAGAGGAGAACTGTAATAAAATATCTACTATAAGTAAAGTGCTACCAGTGACTAGTGATTTAGAGTACAGAGTCTACATGTGAACGGCTTGATTTGTACATGGCTATACTAAAAAGGCGTACATGGCTATTCTACTTTGGAATTATTCACATGGCTATTTATACCCCCCGTATCCCCAATCAGTACACAAGGATCCAACCAGGTTATGTTATGATTCCATGTAACAGCCCCGAAGGGTGGTAAGCCCCCAAAGGGTGGTAAGCCTCCGAAGGGTGGTAAGCCCCTAAAGGGTGGTAAGCCCCCGAAGGGTGGTACATAGTAGTCCCATAAATGGGGATTCTGAGAAACCCAATAAATGGGATAAGGATTCAAAGAAGACTCTGTGATCATAAGAGTATATGTCACAAGTGATCAAATAACCAAAGAAGCATAGTGATACGCCATGTAAGTGAAAGGCACAGAACATAGAGTACCCGATGCTCCCCTCAAGAAGGGATCCATATAGTTCTAATTCGTGTGACCAACGTGACAGTATCAAGTAAAGTAGTTTAATACAGGAAAATAATTCTATGCAGGATATGAAATGATCAGATGTACTCGCCTGTGTCTGAGTATCCAAGATGAAAGTACTGTCCGAGTGGTGTATCTGACTCTTATTCAGAACACACAAGTCACAACAAGTCTAAAATGATAACAAGATGCAACTCAATGCATTCTACATGAATCTAGGTCAATCTAGGCCAAAGTCAACTCTTGGTCAACCCTGGTCAACCAAGAAGTCAAATTAGGTCAACTATGGTCAAACTAGGTCTAACAAGTCTAAACTAGGTCGAACAAGTCTAAACTAGGTCAAACAAGTCTTCACTAGTTAACACCACCATTACAAGGCTATGCAAGCCTAAATCAAGCCAACACACATATTCATATAGGCTAAGCCATTACACTATCTACATTATCTATAGGCAAATACCATATCCAATTCACATTACCCAAATCACATGCATATTTCACATTTAGCTATTTATCATGAAATTTATATGTGTCATGTGTATATAGGATTACATATATATATATACAACATTATATATAAATAGAAGGTTAGGGAGAGAACTAGCATGTAAGACTAGGTGTTGTATAGGAGTATGTGACAAGTGTCATATGGGTTAGATTGTAGACATGTGTGTGAAACCTACATGAAAGTGTATAGCAAGAATTGGGTTACAAACACTAGCAACAAGTTACACTACACATGGTATAGGTTAGACAATCTACATTACACATCCTAATTTATATAATATATATATTATATTATATTATATAATATAGGAGTAAAGGTTTAGTTTTCTCTATACATACATAACATGATAGATAACCCATATATATATATATATATCCATACATAGATCAACAACACATAGAGGAGGGTTAGATTTCATAATAGAGGTTAACATTTGTGTGGGTATGGGGATTTAGTACTTGTGCCCTTGTGAGGGGGTGTGTGTGTAATATGAGTGCAAATTCTTGGTCAATACATGTGTGTTCACAGTTTTGTAATGTGTGTGTGGATGAGAGTGTGACAAGAGTGATAGGAAAAATGTGTAAGCAATGTGTGTGTGGGTGAAAATTCAGTGAGTAAATAGACATGTGAGTGGTGTACATGTGTGTGTTGTGACATAAATGTGTGAAACTGAAAACAGTGAGACATTTTGTGTGTGTATAGTGAGAAGTGAGGAAAAACCTGAAAACAGTGTGCAGCCAAACTCAGTTCAGTCCCACATAGCCCAATCTCAGGTTTAATAGGATTGTGAATCAAAGAAGAGTTGGAAATCTCAGTTCAATAGGAACCAAAAAAAAAATCAGTTTCAATCTCAGTTTTCAGTCCAACTCCCATTCTCAGATTTCTGTCCCAAACCACAACCAAATTAACCCAAAATTATCACACACTTAGATAACATATAGGTGGACCAATTAGGGTTTTAAACTACATTATTTAATAGTAATTAATAGATCAAAATTGATGACAAAAACGAGATTGGAAAACTGGAACAAACAGAAATTAGGGACTGTTATTTAAGGTTATCAGGATATTTAGGAAAAATGAGAATTCAACAATAAAATCAATTTAAAATGCTAACTAATGGTTGGTAATATTTACACTAATTGAGTACGTGTCACACAAGAGTTTGTGTCCACCCAAGTGGACACAAACGTGTCCAATCACATTAAATACGAAAATAGTGCACAAATTGAACAATTATCGTGCACGTGTTCACAGTGTTCGTGCACTCGACATGACGCGACACAAGCCACATGGTTGTGTCCAAGTGTCGACCAAGTGTAGGGCTAGGGTTAGGACACCCTGCCACGTGTCCACGATACGCGTGCGTGACACAGGACACGCTATCAGTGCTCGAATTTAACAGCACTCGACACAGTGCAAAATCAGTGCGCGCGCTCGTGCGTGTCTGACACGACACGTGGGGCTCTAAAACTTGGGGAGCCCCGTGTCAGTATCGGCCCCGTGACACATGCCAAGTTTCACGTGTCGGGAAGCTGTGTCCAGGGCGCTGTGTCCCCCGAAATACAGGGCATGCACATTGCCTGTGCACGCGCGCGCGCGACCGTATGTACACGTGTCCGTCCAAACTCGACACGACACAAAAATGACACAAAGACTCAAGAAACAGTAAGCGACACCTAAACCTAATTTCCTGTTCAAATACTTTCCTAAAAATCATACGAAATGCCCATTGGGCATTTCATCAAACACTTGCTAACATGGGCGGATATGTGTCTAATTAGGATACGAAATGGACACAAATTTTAGGGCTTCCTATTCCTATAGTTAGTTTAGGCCTAGGACTCCCTAGATATACAATAAAATCAGGATTCTATGGTGTGGAATGAAAGTTACCTATATGTATCAAATCCTTCAAAAAGCTCCACAAAGAGGTGTTCTTCTTGATAGCCAACTCCTCCAATTTGCTCCCAAGCTGAGATTACTTGATACCAATAGCAAGAGGAGTATAATTAGAACCCATTGCAATTGGTTTGGGTGAAAAAGGAATAAAATGGATTTTCTATGATTTATTGAAGATGGGGGCTTACCTCTTTCTAAAACTTGGCAAAATTCCTAATGCAGGCTAGCCCTAACTTTGAGGAGTATTAAATAGGATGGGGGAGACCAATATGACTAGCCATGGGCTGATTAGGGTTAGGGTTTGGCTACATGGTGTGGGCCTATGGGCTTTAAGGCTCAAGTCATTAGTCATGACTTATGAAGTCATAAGCCATTCTAGCCTAATCAATTCCTAATCTCTCCAAACAAGTTCCAATGAGTTAAACCTCACTAATATAGGTCAAGCTAAGGTTACTTAACCTAAGAAAGTGGTCATGACCTAGGGTGGTATCTATGGTTAGTCTCCTAGTCAACACTAGTCAAAGTCAACTATAGCACCAAAACAAATATACTAAAATCACTAAAAATTATAATATAATTAATACTAACTATCACTAACCATGGTTTGCTAAGACTAGCTGTGACTAATCTAGGTTAGGTCCAAACCAAGTTAGGCTAATCACAAAACATGGCAATCAATTAAATAATAAAATCACACCATTTTAATAATACATTAAATTCCAAATAATATATATTAAATTCAAAATGACAAAAGTACCCTCGAACTGGAAATGATAAATGAAACACCCTAATCTCATGGCTAGGCTCTAGGTTAGGCTGTCTCTAGTGTTACACTATCAAAACCAAAATCATAAGTCATGATTAAAATAGTTTTAAAATGATTAAAAATTACTAAAAATTATATTATGATTTAAATATCATTATTAAAAGACTAAAATTACAAATTTCAAAATTACCCTCTTCTGGAAAACTGGGTGTTACAATCCTACCCACCTTATAAAAATTTATCCTCGAAATTAAAATGTTCCTACCCCTTCCAGGTCAAACCCCCACAATCAAAGTCTCAAAACTTAATCAATCACACAATCTAAAAGGACGACATACAGGATCATGGCATACGGTGGTAATGAAAGTCTCATCTAGGTATACTAGTCACACTAGACCAAAACAATCATAGGGTATCAAAACATACAAGCAATCAAGGGTGTTGAACTAGAAAAGTTACAAAAACAACAATTATCAAAGCTGTAAGGCAGTCTACCATCCTATATGAAACTGGTAATTATCAAAAATAAAATAAGATAATTTCTAATCATCTATAAAGGGGTACTATTTAAGAAAAATCAAACAAAAAGTTTGAGAAACGAAAGTCAATAGCATTGAATCCAATCACAATATAATATATATAAAGAGAGAGTGTTAGAGAGGGAAAAGCTAATCATTATGTAAAGGTTATTTGGTTTGTGTGAATTATACATGAAAGTGCATAAGAGGATCTGTGTCTCAACTATAGCTATCAAGTTACACTATTCATGGCATATTGGTTAAGCAGTCTATAAGGCACAAGCTATTTACTCATAACATGCATGGCTAACCATATATAATTATACCTATATGTATAGAGAGGTAGAGATTTTAATTGCATCTACATACATTATAACATGTATACAGAACTATATATATATATATATATATATATATATATATATATAATATTATATATATCTATATAGCTATGAACATAACATAGAGATGAAGGGTTAGGTTTCATGGCAGTTGTGAACATTGTAGAGTGTCTAGTGTACATGGGTTAAAACCTGAAATGAAGGGTTCAATCTTTTATTTTAGCTCAATATTACATATTAGATCTGAAATTGAACTACACATATTCAAAGCAATGTAAAATGTTAACATGTATTCAGTTTTCAAAATTTGGAGAAATTCGAACATCAAAACCAACTCAATGTTTACCACAACCACAACCTAACTTGTAAGAGTATGAACCTAACATTATATACCTACACACAACAATGTATACGTCTCAAAACATTATATTAAAGGAAACTGCAAATTGACTAATCACTTAGAATTTAGACTTAAAGGGCTAATATGTACACAGTCTTAGGTTTGACAAACTCAACACAAAACTCAACCAATATCCTTAAGAATTAAAATCTTGTATATAACAACATGTGTGGTGATGTAAACAACAACTAATAACATGAAATTTAAAATTAATTTACGAATTTAATCTGGAAAAACTAGTCACTATACTGTCCTATTTTAAAATTATTAGGATTTTGAGAAATTAACATCAACATATTAATATGCATTTAGATAGGTGGAAATCAAGTGTACATGCATACGTGTCAGGCAAGCATCTGTGTCCACTATATATATATATATATATATATATATATATATATATATATATATATATCTAAGGTAATACAAGAAATAATGGCAAGAAAAAAAATATGATAAAATCTGCTCTGCTTATCTGTTTAAAAGAAGGAACCATTTTGAAACCAGAGTTACAATATCAAATCTAAGTCAAGGTCTAGTAAAATCACCGATTCATTGTATTAGGAAGAATTTATAGCAAGAAGTTACACAAGGTTATAATAACAGCTAAGCTACTCATACTCATACTCCTACTCCTAAGTTATTTGATGATGGGGTACAATTTATACAACAGAATGGTACGATAGAGATGATTTTTAAAAACCTTCTCAAGATACAATCTGATAATCATATGCGTCTGTCCAAAATCATGTTACTCAGAGTCCTCGCCATGCCAGTAACAAGGCTGCGATAAACGATAGATTCCATAACTGGGGCATGCACCTCTATCATGTCGTCTGGAATTCTCGCTATGCCGACTAGTATAGCTGCAAAAATTCCAAATTCATAACCAAGATACGTACATCCGAAGTCAGGTCTATATGTTTCTGCCACGCCAGCTAATATGGCTGCGATAAACTACAGGTTCATAATCAAGTAGATTTTACCATCCCTGTATTCCCGTCAACATATGTTATCAGAAAAATATCGTAACTCAGGCCTTAAAATTCATCTCGATAGGAAAAATCAAAATCAACAACGATCCAACAAAATCAAACTCAGTAATCAAGGAGTGAGAGCAACAAAACAAGGAAATGATTCAATTTGAAGTTTAAATAAGATTCTCAAGGGTCGTCCCAGGAATCTCTCAAGGAATCCTAACGGTGATTGAGTACCTTCAAAAATATATATCCTAATCCTACTGCAGGCTGTAGTGATATTCTAGTTCGAATACCACTACACAAACTCGACCTGCATGGCTACCACTAAAAACGTATCACGACCCGCACCCACTGTGAGGGTACGAGAACGTAACAACTCCCAGCCTACGCCGCAGTGTTGGCGGTAGAACGCAGTCCAAGGTCACGACATCTAACAATAATATACTAAGCAGTTTATACTCCCCGAATGGGGGTGCCATGATAGAAGTAAACTCAATGACAACTAAGGAAGAAGAAGCACGATATGATATAGAACTCAAGGAAATACAGATGATAAAATAGTCTAAGATAACATCTCAGCAAATATCCAGATTATAAGGTCTCAGCTACTGAATATAAAAAATATACAACCCAAATCTCAAAGACAGAAATAAAGTCTAACTACTAGTCTCAAGACAACATAAGAAAGATAAGCCTAACTAAACTAGTCTAGGCAGTAGGGTAAAGCCGTCAGCTAGAGCTGTCCCGTAGAAGGTATCCTCACAGGCCTTCTTCTCGTCCTCTGTAATATTTTAACAGGTCCAGTCAGGACAGGAGCGAGCACAATACATCTCAACAGTTCATAGCAGGTTAGAAAATATAATCATGCAGTAAAGTAAGATATAGATACTGAAGAAATGCAGTATATAAACAGAGAGAGAGAACTGTAATAGAAATATCTACTATAAGTAAAGAGCTACCAGTGACTAGTGATTTAGAGTACAAAGTCGACATGTAACGGCTTGAGTTGTACATGGCTATACTAAAGAGGCGTACATGGCTATTCTACTTTGGAATTGTTCACATGGCTATTTATACTCCCCGTATCCCCAATCAGTACACAAGGATCCAACCAGGTTATGTTATGATTCCATGTAATAGCTCCGAAGGGTGGTAAGCTCCCGAAGGGTGGTAAGCCCCCAAAGGGTGGTAAGCCCCCGAAGGGTGGTACATAGTAGTCCCATAAATGGAGATTCTGGAAAACCCAATAAATGGGATAAGATTCAAAGAAGATTCTGTGATCATAAGATTATATATCACAAGTGATCAAAGAACCAAAGAAGCATAGTGATACCCATATAAGTGAAACGTACAGAACATAGAGTACCCGATGCTCTCTGAAGGGATAATATCTCAAGAAGGATCCATATAGTACTAATCCGTGTGACCAACGTGACAGTATCAAGTAAAGTAATTTAATGCAGGAAAATAATTCTAAGCAGGATATGAATGATCAAGAATGTACTTGCCTGTATCTGAGTGTCCAAGATGAAAGTACTGTCCGAGGAGTGGTGTCTGACTCCTATTCAGAACAGCACAAGTCACAACAAGTCTAAAATAATAAGATGTAATTCAATGCATTCTACATGAATGTAGGTCAATCTAGGCCAAAGTCAACTCTTGGTCAACCCTGGTCAACCAAGAAGTCAAACTAGGTCAACTATGGTCAAACTAGTCTAACAAGTCTAAACTAGGTCGAACAAGTCTAAACTAGGTCAAACAAGTCTTCACTAGTTAACACACACCATTACAAGGCTATGCAAGCCTAAATCAAGCCAACACACATTCATATAGGCTAAGCCATTACACTATCTATATTATCTATAGGCAAATACCATATCCAATTCACATTACCCAAATCACATGCATATTTCACATTTAGCTATTTATCATGAAATTTATATGTGTCTATGTGTATATAGGATTACATATATATACAACATTATATATAAAGAGATGGTTAGTGAGAGAACTAGCATGTAAGGCTATGTGTGTGTATAGGTGTATGTGGACAAGTGTCATAAGGTTTAGATTGTAGACATGTGTGTGAAACCTACATGAAAGTGTATAGCAAGAATTGGGTTACAAACACTAGCTACAAGTTACACTACACATGGTATAGATTAGACAATCTACATTACACATCCTAATTTAACTCACAATCATGCATGGCTAAACATGTGTATGTACATATATATATATATATATATATATATATATATATATATATATATATATATATATATATATATATATATATATATATATATTTTATATATATATATATATATATATATATATATATATATATATATATATATAGGAGTAAAGGTTTAGTTTTCTCTATACATACATAACATGATAGATAACCCTATATATATATATATATATATATATATATATATTATATATATATATATATATATATATATATATATATATATATATATCCATACATAGATCAACAAACACATAGAGGAGGGTTAGATTTCATAATAGAGGTGAACATTTGTGTGTGTATGGGGATTTAGTACTTGTGACCTTGTGAGGGTGTGTGTGTGTGTAATGTGAGTGCAAATTCTTGGTCAATACATGTGTGTGTTCACAGTTTTGTAATGTGTGTGTGGATGAGAGTGTGACAGGAATTAGAGTCATAGGGAAAATGTGTGTAAGCAATGTGTGTGGGTGAAAATTCAGTGAGTAGATAGACATGGGAGTGGTGTACATGTGTGTGTGTTGTGACATGAATGTGTGAAACTGAAAACAGTGAGACATTTTGTGTGTGTGTATAGTGAGAAGTGAAGAAAACCTGAAAACAGTGTGCAGCCAAACTCAGTTCAGTCCCACATAGCCCAATCTCAGGTTTAATAGGATTGTGAATCAAAGAAGTGTTGGAAATCTCAGTTCAATAGGAACCCAAAAAAAAATCATTTTCAATCTCAGTTTTCAGCCCAACCCCCATTCTCAGATTTCTGTCCCAAACCACAACCAAATTAACCCAAAATCATCACACACTTAGATAACATATAGGTGAACCAATTAGGGTTTTTAAACTATACTATTTAACAGTGATTAATAGATCAAAATTAATGACAAAAATGAGATTGGAAAACTGGAACAAACAGAAATTAGGGACTGTTATTTAAGGTTATCAGGATATTTAGGAAAAATGAGAATTCAACAATAAAATCAATTAAAATGCTAACTAATGGTTGGTAATGTTTACACTAATTGAGTACGTGTCACACAAGAGTTTGTGTCCACCCAAGTGGACACAAACGTGTCCAATCACATTAAATACGAAAATAGTGCACAAACTGAACAATTATCGTGCACGTGTTCACAGTGTCCGTGCACTCGACATGACGCGACACAAGCCACATGGTTGTGTCCAAGTGTCGACCAAGTGTAGGGCTAGGGTTAGGACACCCTGCCACGTGTCCACGATACGTGTGCGTGACACAGGACACGCGTATCAGTGCTCGAATTTAACAGCACTCGACACAGTGCAAAATCAGTGCGCGCGCTCGTGCGTGTCTGATACGACACGTGGGGCTCTAAAACTTGGGGAGCCCCGTGTTAGTATCGGCCCCGTAACACATGCCAAGTTTTATGTGTCGGGGAGCCGTGTCCAGGGCGTTGTGTCCCCCAAAATGCAGGGCATGCACAGTGCCTGTGCACGCGCACGCACGACCGTGTGTACACGTGTCCGTACAGACACGACACGAAAATGACACAAAGACTCAAGAAACATGTAAGCGACACCTAAAACTAATTTCCTGTTCAAATACTTTCCTAAAAATCACACGGAATGCCCATTGGGGCATTTTATCAAACACTTGCTTACATGGGCTGATACGTGTCTAATTATGACACAAAATGGACACGAATTTTAGGGCTTCCTATTCCTACAATTAGGTTAGGCCTAGGACTCCCTAGATATGCAATAAAATCAAGATTCTATGGTGTGGAATGAAAGTTACCTATATATATCAAATCCTTCAAAAAGCTCCACAAAAAGGTGTTCTTCTTGATAGCCAACTCCTCCAATTTGCTCCCAAGCTGAGATTACTTGATACCAACAGCAAGAGGAGTAAAATTAGAACCCATTGCAATTGGTTTGGGTGAAAAAGGAATAAAAATGGATTTTCTATGATTTATTAAAGATGGGGGCTTACCTCTTTCTAAAACTTGGCAAAATTCCTAATGGAGGCTAGCACTAACTTTGAGGAGTATTAAATAGGATGGGGGAGACCGATATGACTAGCCATGGGCTGATTAGGGTTAGGGTTTGGCTACATGGTGTGGGCCTTTGGGCTTTAAGGCTCAAGTCATTAGTCATGACTTATGAAGTCATAACCCATTCTAGCCTAATCAATTTCTAATCTCTCCAAACAAGTTCCAATGAGTTAAACCTCACTAACATAGGTCAAGCTAAGGTTACTTAACCTAACCAAGTGGTCATGACCTAGGTTAGTCTCTAGGTTAGTCTCCTAGTCACACTAGTCAAAGTCAACTATAGCACCAAAACAAATATACTAAAAATCACTGAAAATTCTAATAAATATAATTAATACTAACTATCACTAACCATGGTTTGCTAAGACTAGCTGTGACTAATCTAGGTTAGGTCCAAACCAAGTTAGGCTAATCACAAAACATGGCAATCAATTAAATAATATTAAAATCGCACCATTTTAATAATTCATTAAATTCTAAATAATATATATTAAATTCAATTAAATTCAAAATGACAAAAGTACCCTCGAATTGGAAATGATAAATGAAATACCCTAATCTCATGGCTAGGCTCTAGGTTAGGCTGTCTCTAGTGTTACACTATCAAAACACCAAAATCATAAGTCATGATTTAAAATAGTTTTAAAATAATTAAAAATCACTAAAAATTATATCATGATTTAAATATTATTATTAAAAGACTAAAATTACAAAAATTTAAAATTATCCTCTTCTGGAAAACTGGGTGTTACAGTGGCCGCGCAGGCATTCCTGAGAGTGCGTGTGTGGGTGGCGACGCGATTAGTTTAGGGTTTTTTCGTCTTCCTCTCTCTCTCTCTCTCTCTCTCTCTCTCTCTCTCTCTGTCGCGATACTTTAATTGGGGGGTCGGCTCGGTTCTGGGGAGGGGCTTTGGGCTGGGCTAGGATTCCCTCTTTTATTTCATTTTCTATTTGTTTCTA
This sequence comes from Iris pallida, assembly GCA_029216955.1. Classification (NCBI taxonomy): domain Eukaryota; kingdom Viridiplantae; phylum Streptophyta; class Magnoliopsida; order Asparagales; family Iridaceae; genus Iris; species Iris pallida. The sequence goes on along the minus strand of JANAVB010008798.1, from coordinate 4,187,715 downwards.
TATTAAACCATATATATATATATCACATGATGATTCTGTTATCATTATAGGCTGTGAAAACAATATTGTTGATTCTGTTATCATCACAAAACCGAGTAAACTTTTGACTGATAAATTTTTGTCCATTATCATGAATGATTCGTCAAGGAATGCTGAATCTGTATATCACATGATGTTTGATAAAGTTGATGACGCTGTTAGTCTTGACTTCAGATAAAGGTATAGCTTTTGCCCATTTCGAGAAGTAATCGATTGTAGCTAGTATAAACCAATGTACTCTAGATGACGGTAGATTAATAGGATCAATGACATCCATACCCCAAGCTTCAAAGGGCCATAATCCGGTAGTCGGATGAAGGAACTCCGACGGTTGACAGATGAAGTCTGCATAAATTTGATAGGCTCGACATTTTCTTGTATATTCAATGGCATCTGATACCATAGTGGGCCAATAATAGCCCATACGTCGGATACGATCTTGTAACTTAGGACTAGGCTGATGTGCATCACATACCCCATCATGGGCTTCCCGTAGTATTTGTTTTGCTTTATCTCCAGCAAGACAACGTAAACGTAAACCATCAAATGTTCTTTGATAAAGGGTCTTAGAAGTATGATTATAATAAAACTGGAGTGACTGCCTAAGGATTGTTGTAGCTTCTTTAGAATCTTCAGGTAAAATTTTATGTACCATAAAATCAATGAAAGGAGCTCTCCAATCTTCACTAATGACATTGATTTCAGTTGACTTGATGAACTCAATATTTGAGTTATTCTCAATGTAAAATAACTCTCTATTAGTGACGACAATCATCTGTTGCCTTTTTACTGAGATTGCTAATACGGCTGCCAGATTAGCCAATACATTATCCTCCGTATTGCATGCCCAACGTACTGTTCTGAAGAAACCCTTGAATGATGTAGCCAACCTAACTGCTGCTTCATGATATGGGACAAGATCCTCGTATCGAACTTCATACGTGCCTCTAACCTGATTGTCAATTAGTTTAGAATCTCCATATACTTCAAGATATTTAATATCTAATTGTTTAGCTAATTGGAGACCAATAGGCAGAGCATTGTATTCAGCCACCTTACTGGAATACAACTTATCTAAAGAATAAGCTCTTTGAATAGCTAATCCTTCTGGTGAGACGAGGACGATTCCAACTCCAACGACAATGGCACCTTTTGGTCCTATTCTAGATGTACCATCAAAGAATATACGCCATGTAAGAATTTCTTCTGAAATCATATTGGATTCTAAAGTTTCATCTAGAATCTCGTCATAGAGTTTAGATGTTTCGGGAATTGGATGAGCTGCCAGGAAATCAGCAAGAGCTTGACCCTTAACAGACTTTTGAGGAACATAAACCATATCATATTGTGCTAATAATATGGCCCATGTAGCAAGCCTGAAATTGAGTGTACTGGGCTTCTTCATCAAGACCCGGAGAGGGTTAACTTTAAAAATAACATAAATAGTTTGGCCGGTGATATAATGTCTCGTCTTTTGAACAACAAACATCAAAGCTAGAAATTCTTTTTTCTACTAGGGTGTATCGATGTTCAGCTTCGATCATTATATGGCTAAGATAATAGATAGCTTGTTTTTGACCTTCTTTATTCTTTTGAGCTAATAAAGCACCTAACGAATGGTCCATTGCTCGAACATACATCAGAAAGGCTATTCCTGAGACTGGAGGCACTAGAACTGAAGGGTTCATCAAGTACCGCTTTATGTCTTCAAATGCTTGCTGACATTCTTCAGTCCAAATAAAAGACACACCTTTCTTTATGAGTTGAGTGAATGGTCTACAGCGTCCAGAGAGATTTGAGATGAATCTCCTGATATAAGCAAGCAGTCCCTGGAATCCTCGTAGCTCTTTTAGGTTGCGTGGAGGATGCATCTCTTGAATGGCTTTAATTTTCTCAGGGTCAACGTGTATACCTTTAGAGGTAATAACGAATCCAAGAAATTTGCCACTAGAGACTCCCAGGAATAACTTGGTGGATTTCATCTTGAGTTGATGCTGGCACATTAGATCGAATATAGTTCTCAAGTCTTGAATGTGGTCTTCCTTTAGACGACTTTTGATAGCAATATCATCTACATAGCATTCAACTGTCTTTCGTAAATGATCACGAAAGATAGTACTCATAGCCCGCTGATAAGTTGTACCAGCATTTTTAAGACCAAATGACATGACAATGTAGCAATAGGCTCCAAGAGGAGTACAAAAAGATGTATGTTTCTCATCTTCTGGATGCATCTTGATTTGATTATATCCTAAGAATCCATTCATAAAAGACATTCGTTCAAATTCATAAGTATTGTCGATCATGACATCAGTAATCGGAAGTGGAAATTTGTCCTTGGGACAAGCTTCATTAAGGTCTCTAAAGTAATGCAGACTCAGACCTTTCCTATTTTTTTCAAAGCTGGGACAACATTAGCCACCCAGTCCGGATGTTGTTCTTCTCTGATGAAGCCACAGGCGATGAGCTTCTTGACTTTGGCTTCCATGGCATCCATCTTGTCAGGTCAAAATTGACGCTGTTGTTGCTTGACTGGCCTTACATTAGGCAAAATATTAAGTTTATTGGTAGCAATTTGGGGATCTAATCCTGGTATATCTTCATAGCTCAAAGCAAATACATTAATGTATTCCCTAGTAAGTTGAATCATTTCTTGTTTATCCACTTCAGGGAGTCTTTTGCTGATGAATATTGGTTTTGGAGAAGTTTTGTCTCCAACATCGACTTGAACCAACTAATCTTTAGTAGGTGGCTCACATTGCTCAAAGCGAAGATCCCATTGAGTATCCATCCTTTATGCCCAAGGATCAGATTCAGAGGCTTCGGCAAAGTTTTTGTCGTCATCCGAGAACTCGACAGTTACCATATTGGAAGATAGAGTCACTCGATAGACGTGCCCTACACTGGTGTCTGAATCCCATGAAATAGAATCAAAAGAGTTAGATCATTCTTCTTCATCAGATTCGGAGGCTTTTGGAGTCAGAATTGGCGAGGTATAACCCAATCCCTATTTTTTTGCTGTAATATTGTTGTGCATTTTCTTTTGGAGCAGGAATACGAATAGGAGTTCGCCTTCCGTTACCATCATTGAGACCAGCTATAATATTATAGCCCACCTTTTAAATGATATCTTTTGATTGTTGACTATAATGATGTAGTTAAAGTCTTCCGTTATCGTAATTTTTTCTTCACTATCGGGCGTGATCTTCTGTTCTGTTCCTTTACTAAAAAGTATAGGAAGTTCGCCTTTCTTCCTGGAAGAAACTAAGAAGAAGGAGTCCTGCATTGGTTCGAGTAATACTTCGTTTTGGATAGGTTGAACTGCTCCTATGGTAAGTGGTTCAAAGTTATCTAGCATTTCTAAATAACATCGAGTATAATAAAAACATCAGTATACTGTAAAAGAGATGCTACTTTATTGATTTGTACATTATTAATTTGTACATCATTATTTACAACATGATTCTTTGCCTTAACAGAAGGCTTAATAAGGTTGATAACCAGAGAAGGAGAAGGAGAATTTTTGGCCTTAACAGAAGGCCTAGTAAGGTTGATAACCAGAGGAGTAGAAGGAGAAGGTTTGTTACGACAAAGGTCGATAACAAGAGGCTCAGAAGAGGTGAGCTACCTTTGTTCCCTTTCTACAGTAGGAGGTGGCTTGTTATGAGAGGAAAGATGGATAGTCAATGCCTAAGAAGAAGAGAGACGAGTAGTACGTCCTTTGACGGAGATTATGAGAATATCTTTTGAAGTATCTTTCTGATCTTCCTCACTATCCATCGCTAATACAACCTTTATGACCTCTTTCTTGTACATCCGAGAATCAATACAATATGCTTCAATGCCCCTGAAAGGATTTAGGTCAGTTACTTCCTTCTGGACCTCTCCATTGACGTCTACATATTTGAAGCATTGGTATAGAGTAGATGGTAAAATGTTATGCTCATGCAGAAAGGGTCTTCCCAGCAAGACATTATAAGATCCATGATTATCGATCACATAGAAAGTGACCTATGTACGAAGATTGCCTATTTGAACTTTCAGGCGAATCTTTTCCAAAGGTTTACTTCTTCCAAAATTAAATCCCAAGATTTTCGTGATGGTTATTGAAAGATTATGTACGAAAATCTTTAACACATCTAGTAAAGTCTTTGGCATGATACTGAGTGTAGACCCAGGGTCGATCAAGATGCGATAAACCTTCATAGTATTGACATATCCTATGAAGTAGAGGGGTCGGTCATGACGACTATCTTCCAATAGCATATCATCTTGTGTAAAGGTGATATTAGTATTAGCTCCATCACACTATGATAATGAAAACAAGTTATATGCTCTTCTGCTGGCTTTATAAGGAGTGCTAGACAAGTATCAGCTTGCATCAAGGCTTCACTCAATGTCTTTCGAGTTAATGTCCCTCCACCTTGAATCGATATGCCTTGTCGTTTCGTCGAGCCATTGTGGCTCGATTTCATAACTTCGTTGCACGGGCAACTCTCCTGACTTAGCCATTCGAGCACTTCGTGCTTCATTGAATTATATGTCTGTTTTGACTTACCGTACCAACGTCTCAGTCCGTCGCAAGGCGACGATTTGCTTTCGCGGACCCCTTACTGAATAAGACAAAAGATCAACCTCTAACATTTCAGCGTAAACGTATAGCCTGCACATGAAACCAACTAAAATCAATACTTGCATCGATTCGGACTTACGCCTTGGTCGATTCGATTTCTTAGAATCTTCAAGCCGTCTCAACGCACTTATCCTTCGAGGTAACGCGGCACTTTGCATCGATTCACTCGATGCATTCTTTGGGACAAGGCAACTCTTCGCATTGACTTAGTTCAATGTATTGCTCGGGACAACTTAACACTTTGTATTGATTCACATCGATACGTAATCGGGTTAACGCAACTCTTCGAGTCAATGACTCAGCATAATGCACCGTGCGGAGCAGGGCATTACACTAACCCTTCAGGAAATTTCATTCTCGAAATTGAAACTAAGACATAATTTTATGATAAAACGAATTTTGAGGAGTCAATGTTGCGATCTTCTATCGCGGCTATCTAAACGCATGAGCCAGTAAAAAAAATAATACGAAGATCATATCACAACTTCCAAACATATGGAAGAATGGTTACGAATGACATTCCATCACTAAGTTCAAGGTTCTACCCAACTTATATAAATTGGTTAATCGTGGAAAGCATCGTAATAGAACTTCTATGAAGGTCAAATTACAAGTAGACGTATGAGAATATGAGGTACTACTGATCGCATTCATGGACCCTATAGAAAACCTAGGTATTACTTATTTAACATTGCCCATGATCATGTTTCATCAAGGGAGTGGGAGAGGTCTTGGTCAATCATAATCGGAAACAAGTTGGTACATCGGGATTATATTCATTGCATAACATAAGCTACGAAGAGCTACGATCAAGGGATTTATTGAAGGAGGATTAGTGGACCAAGAGATGGGGACTATATAATAGATGTAGGGACCTATCGCATAAAGTTTGGTTTTATAGTCCAAATATGGCGATATGCATGGATGAGTTTAACCGGGTCTTAATGGGTTCCATAATTGGACATCAATCTTTTATTGATTGCATCTTGATTTTAATCTAAATTGGCTGGTCAAGTTATCATAAAATTTAATCTGAACCATTCCTAAGGTAACCTAAAGTAGGTTGAAACTCAAGTGGTTAGGCTATTTGCTAGTCGGGTTGGTTAACTAAGTTCCTTAAGCCCAAAAATACGCCTTCTGTGACTTTTGAGTTTAAGTAGCACAAGAGAACTCAATTGAGTGGCACACTAGTGGTATGTGCGTAGTGGGCTTCAAGTAGATCACAACCGTATATTGGGTTGAAGGTTTGAGTCGAGGTTGAGTCTCCAATTGTAGTCAGAAACTATATCGGTATTATGGTAAGGGCTATGGCTTAACCTTTTTGACCTGGAAGTCGCATCATAAAAATAGAGTACAAGGGACGTGTTTAAGTGGGACATGATATACTTAAATGAATGTGGACTTGTCTAGGTCTTGTATATGAATTTTTTTGGGAGGTAACAGTTAATATTGTGCTCCGAATATCAATGTCTCGATAAAGGACACCAAAAGATACAAATAAAAAGTGGGTGTTCATGAGGCACTAATTTATCAACTTAGTGGGAACTAATTTGTCCAAATCAATCAATAATCCGAGTAAATCCTAAAATTTGGAAGGACTTACAATATATTCACTCCAGGAAATAAGACATGGTTTTAGGATTAATGAGGTTAAAAGATTTTAAATGTCGGGATATTGTCCTCGACTCTTGATTATAAAAGAATACTACACGATGTAATAGATAATGTGATTTGGTAGATATGAATCAATTTTGAAGATTATTCTCCAATTTCGAATAGATGGAAAACGATCATGGCCATAGATGGTATGTCGAACAAAAGGGACATTTTGGGTCTATATTCTCTCAAATACGAGCATTTGTTTTTTCGAAATAAGTAAAGGCGGAAAAATAAAAAGGAGTTCAAGGGGGAGGAGATCAAATGCAAATACGGGATTCCAAAGGCGGTTGAATAATTCAAATATAGTTTGTCAAGGCAGTTACTGATGAGATCCTAAGGGGCAAGTTAATTATATCTCAATCCACTTAGAATAATCATATGAAGGGCGGACCGAGTGCACTAAGGTTGATCAGACCATAATATACTGATTCTAATTAGACAATATGTCAATGGGCATCCCCAATAAACATATGTTCTGAACAAGCTCGATAAAAAATAAGCTTGCAAAACTTGGCTATAATAGCAACATTAGTCAAGGTATTCCAAAAATTATAAGTACACGAGATTTATGATTTAAAGAAGGCACAAGTAGTTCAAGTTCATCAAATCTAAGACTCGTTCTGTGTTGGTGCCTCTATAGTTGTCCTACTTGTCCTTTTTGTCTAAGGCCTTGGTCGACCAATGGGTTAGGGACCTCTAAACTCTATAGTCCAGGTAAACTTACTAGTGTCAGTCAATTACCTCGTTAATAGGTCATAAGGACAACGAGATGCTAGGTTGGGAGACATGCTACCCAACTTATAGAATTTTTGCTAGTATTGGCTTTGAATCAATGGGACATACACGGCATTTTCCTAACCTCTATATTATCCAAAAACTGTAATCATGTCTGAAGTCATTTTATCGAGAATTTATGTCTCGTTATCGTACACCTGGCTGTATTAAATCCTTGGTTTCATGACTAAAATATGATATGATATCGAATATTTTATTAACTCTATCCAATATTGACATCAAGAATACTAAGATCAGAAGTGGACAACTAAGACATAGTTTTAACAATATTCGATAACTTATGTTTACTTGAAGTAATATCAACTTTAAGGGTCGTGCTTTGTCATTACGCTGCTGGCTGTAGTGAACCCCACAGTCTCCATACTTAAATAAATGGTGACAGTGCGCTGCTGTCTTGCCCTCTAAGTCGTTAAAATTTTTCCAACTATATCCCTAAGAATTTTAAGGAGTTTCTAGAAGTTCAAACAAGTTGATCATGATAGAAAATGTAAGTATTTGTCCTTGAATGAAAATGACAGTTTTGAAAACCATACGATCGATTAGGAAAAAAACGATCAAAGGCAAGAGGAGTGTAACTCATATATATCTTGACTTTCAGAAAGCAGACTCAAAATTTATATGAGTAATCAAATCATGTTAGGCTTACAAGTCAAAGGATGGAAATAAAGTATAGACTCTTAGGAAAACAATTATTTATAGTCAATGTTAAGGTGCTACGGATCCTATGATATGACGAGGATATTTAGAGAGAGCAGACAACAAAATTTACACAATGATTGATGTTGAATCATAGGAAGTTCTAATTTACCCAGCGAATAGTCTACCTACCTTGGATCCTACCATCATATCAAATACTATGGTATATTCGTCTAAGAAAATTTCTCTAAGTTAGCTAATATGGTGTAGAATTCAATAAATCATTGGCCAAATCATACGGCCTACATAGTAACCTTAACTACCCAACAATCAATTTGAATATAGTTTTTTAGTCATAGCCATTCTCCTAAAATCAAATTAACCCTAACTTGTGAATGGGCATTTCCTGGTCGCAGGCTTGCAATAGTACGACTAACTTAAGTACTATCACAAGTTCGCACAATTTTACAAAAACTGACCTATATGGGCCACCATAAAAACTTGTCACGACCCGTACCCGTTTTTTGGAATACGAGTGCATGTCCAAGTCAGCCTACACCGCAGAGTCGACGGTAGAACGCTGTCAAGGCCATGATGCTCAAAATCACATAAAATAATAATTTTTTGCTCATTCACAATAACAAACTAAAACTTACAATATTCACAAGTTTTACATTTAAAGAAAAATATAAACTTTTACAAATATTGAAAAACTGCCAACACATCTAACTAATCTTCTATGGTTGACCTCAACATATACCCATGTCTCCTCCCATGGTAAGAGTAGTCGCAACTAACCTGAAAAATGTTGGTTTCCAGTCAGGAATAGAACGAGTACAATTCATTAAGTACAGTTCCAATATATGATAACGACTATAAAATAATGGTTAGCTATAAAATATATGACGAGAGAATCTACTATAACATGGTAATACAATGAACTAGAGACAAGAAAATATATAGAACATATAAAGGGTGGAACGAGGAATATAGCCATCTAAGTGTGTTGAAGTAATCATTTCGATGTGTGATCGGCTTGGGCACTACACCGCACGGACTATAATGTCTAAATAGCAATAAAAATAAAGCACTGACTATGAGATCTACATTATATGAAATAAAATATAATCTACGAGGTCTATATTTGCATGAAATAAAACACGGCCTACGAGATCTATATTGCATGAAATAAAATACGTTTTATGGTCAGATCACAAATCTACTTGGTACTTTTCCTTCCTAACACGACATGTAAGAAACATGACAAGATATAAAAAATGTGGTATCTGTGTGACGAGCGTGTCGACAATCAAATATTAAATGACTAACAATAAAATATAGTAATTAACAATATCGAAAATAAATAACAAATGTACTCGTCTGGGGTCCTTTGCTAGTTAAACCGATAATACCAACCATTCAGTGTGCTACACAAAGTCAAACTCGCACAACAGTCTCCAGATACTGAAACAGACACCACCAATACGTTTGGTATAAAAGAAATGTCTAAGAATGCCTACCCAAAAGTCCAATTCTAGACACAGGGGCAAAATCATAATTTTGGATCAAAACGATATTCGCCATTGGACCTGCTTTGTACCAAAAAGTGTGCCAGTACCCACGGTCTCAAAAGTTACCAAACTATATGTCTACAAGTCTGGTTTGAGAATACGAACCCAACCATATATCCAAAGTTGGATTCCGACGGACCGTGTACAAATTCCCCCGTTGGATCGGGTCGTGGGCCCGCCAAAAGGGCGTTCCGGTCAACCTTCTCAGAATCGGACCAAATATGACATGCAGGAATAGAAAAATGATACGGTCCAGTTTAGATAAGTTTCATCTTGAGATGACGAACGTGCACAAAGTAATTGGCTAAATTAAAAAATCTCCGATATGGGAAAAATTGACGGATACGCGTCGAATTCGTTATTACATAATTCGAAACATAAACCTAATTAAATAGAAGTATTTGAAGAGAATTAAACCTGGATATGTTGTCTAAAAAAATTTTAGTTATATTTTAAAAATAGATAATAGTTTTAAAGAAAATTGGATACAAATATGGGGGTTTGGGACTGTCTAATCTATGTTTATGAACAGATTTTCGGCCATGGTTACGTCGATTTATCGAGCAACCTAGGATATATAATTCAAACTAAATGAAGGCGTTGGAAGTAGCATAGGTTGTCTACATAGTAGAAAAGGAGGATCGTGAAACGATCGATCGAGGAGGCGGATATATCGTTGTAAAGTAGACCCTCCACGAGGTGATACTGCTGTCCCTGCTGCTGTGAGACTCGTCTCACTGTATCGATATTTATAAACGAATACGTATTTTTGTACTGTGTTTTGTATTTTCTTGATTTTTGGAACACTTTAAAATTTTCTCAACTTATAGATTTTCTTCTTGACCGACATATCTCCAGTGTACCATTGTATGGCGACGGCATGCCTGTCACTCCTATTTTTTGTTATACGTATTTTTAGTGTACATATACAGAATTCTGGCCTTTGTCAGGTGACCCGTATTTTGACTTGTCTTTCTTAGCCTTGCTTTGTGTAATGCCTGTAGTTCGTATTACGTATCTTGGAATACGTGTACGTATTTCCTCTTGTATTGCATATCTCTTGGCTTGGCTTGGTTTATTTTGGGTTGGCTCGGCTAGGCTTGGGTTGCCTTGGTTCATCATGAACCAAGGGGAGAACCCCTACCTACCACCCCCATCATCCTTTATTAACCCATTCCTTCATTCTTTCTCTTCATTATTCTTTTTCTCCACATTTACTCTTTCACCTACCAGGGAAGAGAGCTAGGCAAGTACAACTTGCTTCATGATGGATCTCAAGTTTTATTGTTCCATTCTCTTCTTTACTTAATTCTAAGCCTCTTTAGAACTTGGCATCTTTGGATTTGATGGATAGATTCTTGTAGATCTAAGTTTATAACTTTTCGATTTTTTTGGTTTTGATCTCTAAAACTTGGTTATTTTCAAAAACTAATAGCTCTATGTTGTAGAGAATTCAATTTCATGCAGTTTTGGCTTTTGTTTCGCTTGATTTCGACTTCGGATGAGGAAGTTATGGCCATAGCAAGTTTTTAGGACTTTCATGGCTGAACTTGCTGTTTGGGGACGATGAACCCCATGCGCCGGGAACCTCATGCGCCCGGGAGGCCATGCGCCGGGAGGCCATGCGCCGATGGTGCAGGAATTTCATACGCCGATTGTGCAGGAATCCCATGCGTCGATGGTGCAGGAATCCCATGCGCCGATGGTGCAGGAATCCCATGCGCCGATTGCTTAGGAATCCCATGCGCCGATGGTGCAGGAATCCCATGCGCCGATTGTGCAGGAATCCCATGCGCCGATTGTGCAGGAATCCCATGCGCCGATTGTACAGGAATCCCATGCACCGATTTTCAGGGATCTCATACGCCGATTGTGCATGAATCTCATGCGCCGGAATTGCTCTATTTTACTGTTTTTGTCTGTTTAAGTTGTTTTGTAGCTAGAATCTTGAAAAAAACTCAAAACATAAAAGTTGTAGATCTTTTCCTTGGCTTCAAGAATATGTCACTAGTTATTTTATGCAAGTTTCTTTTATTCATGATAATGTAAGAATATAACCCGATAGTGGCCTGCCGTGGCGCACTCTTAACCAGTAAACGGACATGATATATCATGACATGCTGTTATGACAGCTAGTCTGACAAGACAAGTATGAAAGACCTGGACACCGTGGAAGATTATGTTTGTACAAATAAACTGGTACTGTCTTGTATCATGTCTAAGATAGGGATCCCTGAGTACCACGGTCAGGGATACCTACAGCAATTGACTAAGGCTAATAAACTAGAATAATTCAGTAGTCATGAAGAGATTTACCAGCTACAGGCAATCCCGTTATCTGGGCGCACTATCGGACTTGTAGCCTACCGACGAGTAGGGCACATTTCCAGCACACGGTCAAGTGGTACACCTTTCATAAATGGTCATTCGACCCGGATAACCTGGATGGTCTGTAGGACTTATGGCTGTTGGGATAATCTCGTTGCATCTTGCTAGTAACTAGGCCTGTGATAACCCTACTTAGTTAAAGTATCAAGCCGTACTCCTTGCTTGGCCGTGATTGATTGAATGAAGTTTATTCCAGCTTAGTCTTATCCTGATCCTGTACAAGATTGTGACAGGACATGATTATTGATGCTTGTCTTAACAATAACGATCGGGGGTCCAGTTCTGTTCAGGCGAAGGGTTACAACCTCGGTCCTTGTTTGGTTTAAGGGTTGTAACCTGGCTCCCGGAGCAGTTCTTTGTCCTCTCTTCATTTATTGTCTTATTGTAACCCCTGTCATGCTCGTCATATTTCACCTTACTTCAATACCATGATTATTTATACTGGCCTTAACAATAAAGATCAGGGGTCCAGTTCTTTTCAGGCGAAGGGTTACAACCCCGGTCCTTATTTGGTTTAAAGGTTGTAACCTGGCTCCCGGAGCAGTTCTGTGTCCTCTCTTTGTTTATGGTCTTGTTACCTTATCAATAGTAATTGAGGCGGGTTTCAATTCAGGCGAAGGATTGCAACCCCGGTCCTTGTTTGGTTTAAGGGTTACAGTCTGGCTACTTGAATGGTTTTTCCGTGCTCAATATATTATTGTTATCTCAGTTATTATCAGTATCTTTTAATTACCTTTACTATTTACTTATGATATACTGGTTTTAGTTCCTAAGTGAAGTCTCCTTTATGGCACTTGCTCTTTCTGGGGTCTGACCCAGCTGGTTTTGTATGGCCAGATATCGGAGCAGCACCAGAGGATCTACCGACCTCCCAGCCAGATGGTGACCACCAGGCGTAACCCTGGTAACGAGTGGGTTTCTTTTTGTTCTCCCACTTTATTGTAAAATTATTATTTTAAGGCGTTTAGCCGGCGAGCACGTGTTAGCTCGTATTGTATCTTTATTTACTGTCTGCCTACGGGCTGTAACACGATTAACAAATCCTAGGGTTAATCATGTATGACTAAACTCTTGCTAGTCCTGACATTTTATAGGACTAGCTTTATGATCATCCGAATATGTAATGTATGGGACGCCTTACTATTGTATATTTGGTGCTCTGACATCTTGTTACTATTATTTGCTTGCTTGAGATTGAGATAATAGGCTTGTTCATGACCAATGGAGACTGTTGGCTTGTAGTTAAACCCTCATGTATCTAGACAGCCGTGACTGTATAGCGAGGTGGGTTGTACTTCAATATACGTAGCTGGCTATGTACGCCCCCACTCTCCAGTATTTTGGTTCTGGGGCGTGACATGGTTTTAGTGGTAGCCCATGCAGGTCTTGTAAATCAAGATATGTGAGGGTTTACCGAATAGATGTCTCAATTAGTACTCGCCCTTGATCTCTGTTCATATTTTCAAATCCCTGAGAATCTTGACTTGATCACATTTTTGTATCGTTGATCTGTCCTGGTCCTTACTTATTGTTCCCTATATCGTCTTCTTCAGCGGCATTGTTCCTGGACCTACCGATCAGCAAGATGGAGCACCTCCCGCGGACCAGCAGCAACCTGGAGATCAAGCCCAGCATTCAGGAGTAGCCTCCAGAGTCATGCCTACCGAAGGAGAACCACCAATTCAGCCCGTCCAGCCTGCAGAGCCTGAGGATGGAACTTTGGTAGGTCTCATCAGGTCCCTATTAGCTTCCCATGATCGTTGTGGAGATGCCTTACACCAGGCGGTGGCAGATGCTTTGACCAGAGGAGGTCATCAGGGTAATAGCGCGGCCAACAGCTTCAAGCGCTTGAACCATCCCTTCTTCGACGGCAGTAAAGATGCGATCGCTGCAGATGCATGGCTTCAGGACACAGAGGTGATTCTAGAAGCAGCCAGGACTCCAGAAGCCGAGAAGGTGATCGTAGTGCACCTACAGTTGTTGGATCTTGCCCGCAGCTGGTGGGCGGCACAGGCCGTTGGATTAGTAGCCCCTATTGCTTGGGCAGTATTCAGAGAAAGATTCCAGACTAAGTATTTTGATGCTGTAGCTCGGTATGATCTACAGACGAGGTTCACCAATCTGAAGCAGATGGGCAGGACGGTCGATGGATATGCGGCCGAGTTCTCCAAGCTTAGTCGGTTTGCTCCCACTTTGGTGGCGACCGAGTTCGATAGAGCCCAGCGGTTCCAGCAGGGGATCCACCTAGAGATTTTATTGGCGGTGGAGCAGTTTGAGCATCAGACTTTTGATGCAGTATTGAGAGCAGCCAGGAGGTATGAATATACCTCCCAGAGGATCGTGGATAGGACCGAAGGTCGGAAGCGATCTCACGGCCAGATAAATCAGTCTTCGGCACCAGCCCCGGCGGCAAGGGCTTCGACCATTGGAGCTCCGAGGCGGGCGGCCTCAGTGACGTCGCTTCAGCATTCAACCCCGATGCACCCTCAGCAGCAGAAGCAGAAGCAGTCTTCCGTAGTGGGATGTTCACACTGCGGGAAGCCAGGGCATGTGGTATCAGAGTGTCGCAGAGCACAGGGTTTGTGCTTGGTTTGTGGTGCCCCGGACCACAGGATTGGGAATTGCCCGAACAGGGAGAGTTCATCGGCCATCTATAGTCCTTCAGTTAGAGGACCAGCACCAGTCCAGCAGCAGCAGCAGCTGCAGTACCCATTTCCAAGGCCATTGTCGATGCAGGCCCAGGCATTCCAGCAGCAGAGATCGCAGCAGTATCCCCAAGCCCAAGCCCTGATCCAGAGCAGGCAGAGGAATTTTTAGCAGAGGGGACCCACACCCAGAGGTCATGGTCAAGTGCTGGCTTTGACCATGAGAGAAGAAGGAATAGCACCAGATGAGGTAGTGGCAGGTACTATTCTCGTCAACACCTTTTCAGCTTCAGTATTATTTGATTCTGGTGCCTCGAATTCATTTATGTCTGCACGATTCGCGACACGGGTAGGACTAGAGCCCGAGTCATTATCAGTAAGGCTCAATATACTTACTAGTAGCGGACTTGTGGGAGTAGATAGAATATTTTTCTCGTGTCGGATCGTAGTTAGCGGTAGGGAATTCTCCGCTAGATTGATAGAGTTTCCGATGGCCAATTATGATATGGTCTTAGGGATGGATTGGTTGAGGGACCAGTATGCTAGGATAGACTGCCACATTGGCAGGGTTATTTTTAGCATTCCAGGCGAGCCGAAGTTTTTCTTCTCCCGAGGCGAAGTTGAACCTTCTCCTCCAGTGTTGCGGATGGCAGTAGCAGTAGTGCAGTTACCTCGGATAGTCGAAGAGTTTTCAGATGTTTCCCCGAAGAGCTTCCAGGGATGCCGCCAGAGCGGGAGATCGAGTTCACCATCGACTTGATTTTCGGAACAGCCCCAGTGTCAGAGAGAGTCTACAGGATGGCGCCATCAGAGCTGGAGATATTGTACAAGATGATTGAAGAACTCAGAACCAAGGGATTCATTCGTGCTAGTGGATCGCCTTGGGGAGCCCCGATGCTTCTTATGAAAAAGAAGGATGGTACGTCCAGATTATGTGTAGATTATCGTACCTTGAACTCAATAACAATCAAGAACAGATACCCTCTCCTGAGGTTAGATGACTTGTTTGATCAACTCAAAGGGGCGTCAGTATTTTTGAAGATTGACTTGCGGTCAAGATACCATCAGATCAGAGTCAGAGAGCAGGACATCCCGAAGACATCTTTCAGATCTAGGTATGGGCATTGGAAGTTCCTTGTTATGCCATTTGGAGCAACCAATACGTCGGCTGTATTCATGGACCTCATGAATCGCATCTTCATGCCTTATTTGGATTAGTTTGTGATTGTGTTTCTAGATGACATCCTGGTCTACAGCAAGAGTGAAGCGGAGCATGAGCAGCATCTCTGAGTTGTCCTCCAGATTCTTATAGAGCAGCAGTTGTATGCCAAGTTTAGTAAATGCGAGTTCTGGCTCGATCGTATTTCGTACTTGGGTCATATCATCACCAGAGGAGGAGTGGAAGTGGATCCCAGAAGATTGTGGCCATTGAGACATGGCCAGTGCCCAGCACGGTTGCAGAAGTTCACAGTTTTCTTGGATTGGCCGGCTACTACCGTCGATTTGTTTCAGATTTTGTTTGAATTTCAGCGCCATTGACCCAGTTGACCCACAAGGATGTGCAGTTTGCTTGGACAGCAGAGTGCCAGAATTCTTTTGAGAAGTTGAAGCGAGGCTTAATGACGGCACCCATTCTCACACTTCCAGATGGAACTGGAGGATTCTCAGTATATTGCGATGCTTCAGGCAGAGGTTTAGGATGTGTTCTGATGCAGCATGGAAAGGTAATAGCTTATACATCACAACAACTTCGTGATCATGAGAGGAATTACCCAATCCATGACTTGGAATTGGCAGCAGTAGTGTTTGCACTTAAGTTGTGGAGGCACTACTTGTACGGAGATAGGGTGGAGATTTTCACCGACCACAAGAGCTTGAAGTATGTGTTCACCCAGAAGGATCTCAACACCTCAACATGCGTCAGAGGAGGTGGCTGGAGCTACTTGTGGATTATGATGTCAACCTGCAGTATCATCCAGGGAAGGCCAACGTTGTTGTAGATGCATTGAGCAGGAGAGCCGGAGTTTATTTCCTAACAGCGCAACCAGAGCTGTTAGCCGATCTTCAGAAGATGGGTATAGAAGTTGTTCTCCCTTCCAGTATGGCATTGATGGCCAGCATGCAAGTTCAGTCCACTATAGTCGAGAGAATTCGGATGGCACAGTCGGCAGATTCCAAGCTTCAGCGACTCAGAGCAGAATGTGAGGCAGGACGAAGACCAGAGTTATGTATCCATGAAGACGGTACACTTCGACATGGGAAGCGTCTCTGTGTACACAGTGGAGATATCAGACAGGAGATCATAACAGAGGCTCACAGTTCGCAGTATTCCATTCATCCCGGCGGTACGAAGATGTACCGTGATATCCGTCAGCACTTTTGGTAGAATGGCATGAAGAGGAAGATAGTCCGGTTTGTCTCTCGATGTTTGGTTTGTCAACAAGTTAAAGCCGAACATCAGAGGCCAGCTGGACTTCTTCAGCCCTTGCCAATTCTAGAATGGAAGTGGGAGCATATAACCATAGATTTCGTGACTGGATTACCTAGATCCCCGGCTGGCAGAGATGCTATTTGGGTTATTATAGATAAATTCACGAAGGTGGCTCATTTTCTCCCGTTCAGAGTCGGTCAGCCGACGGCTCAGCTAGCAGAAATGTATCTCAGGCAGATCGTCAGGCTTCACGGTGTACCAGTCAGTATCACCTCGGACAGAGATTCCAGATTTACGTTACACTTTTGGCGTAGCCTGCAAGAGAGTTTGGGGACTCACCTCCAGTTCAGCTCAGCATATCACCCACAGACAGATGGCCTGTCAGAACGCACGATCCAGATTCTCGAAGATATGTTGAGATCTTGTACGCTCGACTTCGGTGGTTCGTGGGAAGATCACCTGCACCTGGTGGAGTTCTCGTACAACAACAGTTTCCAGGCTAGTATCTAGATAGCACCGTTCGAGGCATTGTATGGTAGAAAATGCCGATCTCCGCTAGCATGGGACGATATCGGAGAGAGGCAGATGCTCGATCCAGAAATGATTGCTCAGACCGTTGAAGTGGTCAGAAGAGTCAGAGATCATCTTCGAGTTGCCCAAGATCGCCAGCGTCATTGGACCGACTCTCATCGATAACCCCTTGAATTCTCGGTCAACGACCATGTATTCTTGAGGATTTTACCTAACTGTGGCATCATTCGTTTCGGCGTACGGGAAAAGCTTAGTCCTAGGTATATAGGGTCATTCGATATTCTGGAACGAGTAGGTGATGTGTCCTATCGTCTCGCTCTTCCACCGTCGCTAAGAGAAGTGTATGACGTGTTCCATGTATCTCAACTATGACGGTATATCCCAGACCCGAGCCATATCCTGGATCATTTGGAACTGGTTGTTGGTACCAACCTTTCATATAAGGAGAGGCTCGTGTCTATATTGGACCGGAGAGAGAAAATACTCAAGAACAAGACTATTAGTTTAGTCCGAGTTGCTTGGGGTCATCACTCTTTGGGTGAGTCAATGTGGGAGCGTGAGGATGATATCCGATCGCGATATCCTGACCTGTTTGACTCGTAAGGTATAATGTCTTCCTTATGCCTTATGCTTTCAATTCTATGCTTGAATAAATGACTGCATGATAGACTGCTTGTTATAGCTTATGATTATTATAGCTTGTCCTTGCAATTCTAGCCTCTTGATTAAATTTTGAGGACGAAATTCTTTTAAGGAGGATAGAGTTGTAATGCCTGTAGTTCGTATTACGTATCTTGGAATACGTGTACGTATTTTCTCTTGTATTGCATATCTCTTGGCTTGGCTCGGTTTATTTTGGGTTGGTTCGGCTAGACTTGGGTTGCCTTGGTTCATCATGAACCAAGAGGAGAACCCCTACCTACCACCCCCATCATCCTTTATTAACCCATTCCTTCATTCTCTCTCTTCATTATTCTTCTTCTCCACATTTACTCTTCCATCTACCAGGGAAGAGAGCTAGGCAAGTGCAACTTGCTTCATGATGGATCTCAAGTTTTATTATTTCATTCTCTTCTTTACTTGATTCTAAGCCTCTTTAGAACTTGGCATCTTCGGATTTGATGGATGGATTCTTGTAAATCTAAGTTTGTAACTTTTTAGTTTTTCTTGGTTTTGATCTCTAAAATTTAGTTATTTTCGAAAACTAATAGCTCTATGTTGTAGAGAATTCAATTTCATGCAGTTTTGGCTTTTGTTACGCTTGATTTTGACTTCGAATGAGAAAGTTATGGCCATAGCAAGTTTTTAGGACTTTCATGGCTGAACTTGCTGTTTGGGGACGATGAACCCCATGCGCCGGGAACCTCATGCTCCCGGAAGGCCATTCGCCGGGAGGCCATGCGCCGATGGTGCAGAAATCCCATGCACCGATTGTGCAGGAATCCCATGCGTCGATTGTGCAGAAATCCTATGCACCGATTGTGCAGGAAACCCATGCGCCGATGGTGCAGAAATCCCATGCGCCGATTGTGCAGGAATCCCATGCGTCGATTGTGCAGGAATCCCATACGCCGATTGTGCAGAAATCCCATACGCCGATGGTGCAGGAATCCCATGCGCCGATTGTGCAGGAATCTCATGCGTCGATTGTGCAGGAATTCCATGCGCCGATTGTGCAGGAATCCCATGCGCCGATTGTGCAGGAATCCCATGTGGCGATTGTGCAGAAATCCCATATGCCGATGGTACAGGAATCCCATGCGCCGATTGTGCAAGAATCTTATGCACCGATTGTGCAGGAATCTCATGCGCCGGAATTGCTCTATTTCACTGTTTTTGCCTGTTTAAGTTATTTTGTAGCTAGAATCTTAAAAAAACTCAAAACATGAAAGTTGTAGATCTTTTCCTTGGCTTCAAGAATATGTCATTTGTTATTTTATACAAGTTTCTCTTATTCATGATAATGTAAGAATATAACCCGATAGTGGCCCGCCGTGGTGCACTCTTAACCAGTAAACTGACATGATATATCATGACATGCTGTTATGACAGCTAGTCTGACAAGACAAGTATGAAAGACCTGGACACCGTGGGCGATTGTATTTGTACAAAAAAACTGGTACTGTCTTGCATCATGTCTAGGATAGGGATCCCTGAGTACCACGGTCAGGGATACCCACTGCAATTGACTAAGGCTAATAAACTAGAATAATTCAGTAGTCATGAAGAGATTTCCCAGCTACAGGCAATCCCGTTATCTGGGCGCACTATCGGACTTGTAGCCTACCGACGAGTAGGGCACATTTCCAGCACACGGTCAAGTGGTGCACCTTTCATAAACGTTCATTCGACCCGGATAACCTGGATGGTCTACAGGACTTGTGGCTGTTGGGATAATCTCGTTGTATCTTGCTAGTAACTAGGCCTGTGATAACCCTAGTTAGTTAAAGTATCAAGCCGTACTCCTTGCTTGGCCGTGATTGATTGAATAAAATTTATTTCGGCTTAGTCTTATCCTGATCCTGTGCAAGATTGTGACAGGACATGATTATTGATGCTTGCCTTAACAATAACGATCGGGGGTCCAGTTCTGTTTAGTCGAAGGGTTACAACCCCGGTCCTTGTTTGGTTTAAGGGTTGTAACCTGGCTCCCGGAGCAGTTCTGTGTCCTCTCTTCGTTTATTGTCTTATTGCAACCCCTGTCATGCTCGTCATATTTTACCTTACTTCAATACCATGATTATTTATACTGGCCTTAAGAATAAAGATCAGGGGTCCAGTTCTGTTCAGGCGAAGGGTTACAACCCCGGTCCTTGTTTGGTTTAAGGCTTGTAACCTGGCTCCCGGAGCAGTTCTGTGTCCTCTCTTTGTTTATGGTCTTGTTACCTTATCAATAGTAATTGAGGCGGGTTTCAATTCAGGCAAAGGATTGCAACCCCGGTCCTTGTTTGGTTTAAGGGTTATAGTCTGGCTACTTGAATGGTTTCTCCGTGCTCAATATATTATTGTTATCTCAGTTATTATCAGTATCTTTTAATTACCTTTACTATTTATTTGTGATATGTTGGTTTTAGTTCCTAAGTGAAGCCTCCTTTGTGGCACTTACTCTTTCTGGGGTCTGACCCAGCTGGTTTTGTATGGCCAGATATCGGAGCAACACCAGAGGATCTACCGACCTTCCAGCCAGATGGTGACCACCAGGCGTAACCTTGGCAACGAGTGGGTTTCTTTTTGTTCTCCCACTTTATTCTAAAATTATTCTTTTAAGGCGTTTAATCGACGAGCACGTGTTAGCTCGTATTGCATCTTTATTTATTGTCTCCCTATGGGATGTAACATGATTAACAAATCCTAGGGTTGATCATGTATGACTAAACTCTTGCTAGTCCTGACATTTTGTACGACTAGCTTCATGATCATCCGAATATGTAATGTATGGGACGCCTTACTATTGTATATTTGGTGCTCTGACATCTTGTTACTATTATTTGCTTGCTTGAGATTGAGACAATAGGCTTGTTCATGACCATAGGAGACTGTTGGCTTGTAGTTAAACCCTCATGTATCTAGACAGTCGTGACCGTATAGCGAGGTGGGTTGTACTTCAATATACGTAGCTGGCTATGTACGCCCCCGCTCTCTAGTATTCTGGTTATGGGGCGTGACACTTTGGTTTAATTTTGACTTGGTTTAGTTTGGTTTGGTACAACTTGGTTTGGCTTGGTTTAGTTTAGTTGGTTTGAGATGAGATGGTTTTGTATAAAACCCAAACTTCTCTCTCTCCTCCATTATTTCGTTTCTCTTCATCCTCTTCCTTTTCATTTTCTCCTCCAACCTAAGGTAAGTACATCTTGCCAAATGTTGGACAAATGTTATTTTGTTTGTTCTAAACTCTTTCTTACATGATTATAAGCCTCTTTAGAACTTGGCGTTTTTGATTTTTATGGGTTGATTCTTGTAGATCTAAGTTTGTAAATTTTTAATTTTTCTTGGTTTTGATCTATTAAACCTTGACATTTTCAAAAACTAATTGTCCTATACTATAGAGAATTTCGTTCTACCCAATCTAGACCTTTGAAAATCCGGATTCTGAATTGTTTTGAGTGATTTGTGAACTTAGAAAGTTCATGGGTTCCATGAACTCATGCTCTCGACATAGATAAGAAGAACAGTGCTGGGCGCATAGCTCTTTTTATGCACCCACAGTAGCCTTTCCTTTGGGTGCATAGCCCTATATATGCGCCCAAAGCACCTTACTTCATTCAGCTTGGGCGCATGGCCATTTACATGCGCCCATGGCTCTTCATCTTGGGTGCATAGCCTTATATATGCGCCCAAGGCAACCTGCTTTCTTTAGCTCGGGCGCATAGTTCTTGATATGCGCCCATAGCTTTTTCTCCTACCTGGGCGCATGGTCTCTGATATGTGTCTGAGGCATTATGTTTCATTCTGCTTGGGCAAATAGCTCTTGATATGCGTCCACTTAGCCATGAAAGATAGTCTCCTTGCTTTCCTTCTAGTATACCCTATCCCCAGCATATGGGCGCATGTACTCTTGGGCTCATGCCTTCCATAGAACATGCACCCAGGGTGCATGCTCTTTAGGCGCATGCTCCCTTCGGGTGCATGCTTCTTTGGGCGCATGCCACTTTATAGGTACATGATTCTTTGGGTGCATGCTGCCCTGGCGCATGCTGCCCTTGGGCACATGCTATCCCTGGCCCCCTTCCTTTTGCCATGATAATTTATGTTACTTTCTCCATGGTTGAACCCAGGGTCCTTAGTATAAGTTAATGACTGTTTTGACTGTTTTGCCCATTTGAGCTATTCAGCTGTGAGTCTTGAAAAACACTCAGACACATAGCTTGTAGACATTTGTTTTGGCTTCAGAATTTTCTCAGTTTACCTTATTGGTGTTCGTATGCGGCTGTTAATTTAAATTTTAGTTTTGAACTTCTGGCATATTTTCTGTACTTGGTCGAATATGATATTTCCTTTAACGAAAATGAATTTTCTTAACATATTAGATAATTTTGTATAGTTAGAGAATAATTGTACCCCTCTTATATTCTTAACACTAGCACAGATTCAATTATTATTTTATGTCAAGTAGTTACTTTTATTTATTCCTTCTCCTATGCCATGATGTCTTTTATCTAACTCTTTCTACATGCGTCCCCTATTGTCATGTTTGCTTATTCTTAGATAGTGGCCCGTCGGGGTGCACTCATGATTTATGTCTTTTCTTTGTTTAATCTAGATAGTGGCCCGTTGTGGCGCACTCATGTTAAATGTCTTTCTTTGCTTACTAGATAGTGGCCCGTCGTGGGCACTCATGTTACATGTCTTTTTTTGCTTACTAGATAGTGACCCATTGTGGTGCACTCTTGAACGTGTCTTTCCTTGCTTACATGATAGTGGCCCATAGAGGCGCACTCTTGACAAGTATTCTTTACATGACAAGTAAACCTTAACTTGATAATTCTTGATAGTGGTCCGTTGTGGCGGACTCTTGACATGACAAGTAAACCTAAGCATGACATGCTTAATCAAGATGCTATTGCGACGGCTATTTTCCCTTTGCTAATGTAACTCTTTTGGACACCGTGGTTAAATTCTTGTGTATGCGTGCACAAGCTATATGTCTCGTCTTGTATCATGTCTAGAATATGGATTCTTGATTACCACAGTCAGGGATTCATACTAAATCTGACTAGGATAACGACTAGATTGATCAAGTAGCTCATAAAGAGATTTTCCAGTCATATACAATCCCGTTATCTGGACGCTTTAATTGGACTTGTAGCCTACCGACGAGTAAGGCACATTTCTAGCACGCTGTCATGTGGTGTACCCCCAAGTCACCTAATACAACTCTCTCAACCTGCGGAAGGATAAATCGGATTGTCTGCAGGGCTTGTGACTGCTGGAACATTTTATTGCATCTTGTTAGTAATTAGGATTGTAATAACCCTAGTTAGTTAAAGTATCAAGTCTTACTCATTGCTTGGCCGTGATTGATGGATATAGTCCAGTCCAGTTTAGTTTTGTCTAGGCAGTGTCCGTATGTTTACTTCAGTATATTATTGTTTATGCTTTACTTTTGTCGATGAATGATCGGAGGCTAAGTTCTGTTCAGGAGAAGGGTTACAACTCCGGTCCTTGTTTGGTTTACGGGTTGTAACTTGGCTTCCAAAATAGCTCCCAAATTAACTTATCATTTGTCATCCTATTCAGAACTCACAAGTTCTACATGATCTTATGCTAAGCATTGATTAGAGATTAAGTTATGTTCAGGAGAAGAGTTACAACCCCGATCCTTGTTTGATTTACGGGTTATAACTTGGCTTTTGTAATAGTTCCCAAGTTATCTTATCATTGTCGTTCTATATAGTTCTTACAGGCTCTTAAGCTCTAGTTACATCTCATGCTCACAAGTACAGTTATCCCACAAGTCCTACATGATCCCTATGCTGGGTCACCATGTTCTCACGACCCGGCTACCTTACATGCTTACATGACCCGGCTACTTAACATGTTTACATGTCCAGTTTATATTACATGTTCACATGCTTCCGTCTACTTTACATGTACATAGTTTACTTTATGTCACACATGAATTACTTTATGCTCTAGGTTGCTTCGCTTATTGTCTTTTCCATTCTCGGGATGAGTGCATTGGTAGTGCATGAGTCTCAATCTGTATTTACTTATTGCTTTTCCTAACCATTGTTATGTTAGCTATTGCTGGTTTTAGTCCATAGTTTGGCTTTCTTTGTGGTACTTGCTATTTGGGGTCTGACCCTACTGGTTTTGTTTGGCCATATCTGATAGAGGAGCCCAAGGGATCTTCCGCACCATCTACTCGACGGTGACCATCCGAAGCACCAGAGTACCTGAGTGGGTTTTTTCTCATTCTTCCACTTGATATGTACATTATTCTTTTGGGGCATTTAGCCTCCGAGCATGTGTTTAGCTCGTGTTTTTGCATCTTTACATTTAGCCTATAGCCAAAACATGATGTGCGTATTCTAGACTATAGTTAGAGCTTATCATGTATGACTATTACCCTTGCTAGTTCTCTATTTTGGTATGACTAGCTTCATGATCATCCATGTATAAATGGTTAGGGACGCTTTACTATTGTATGTCTGATGATCATACTTCTTGTACTTTGTATAATTGCCTGTGATTGAGATACCTAGGATTGCTTGACCTAGGATCGATTGTTGGCTTGTAGAAGTAACCCCCATGTCTTGACAGCTTATACGTAATTTCAGAGTACTGGCATACTTTGGTATCACGTAGCTGGCCTTGTCTATCCCCACCTGCCAGTATTTTGGTTTTAGGGCGTGACAGATACGCTGCTGTAGTGTGTTTTCGGCGCGGTCATAGCCGCCGTTGGCCGCGTGCGACAGCGCCAGAATTGGGGGAGGGGGTCGCCAGGGTAGGCGCGGGGTAGGGTTAGGGTTTCGATATTTTCTTCTATTCCTTTTTTTCGTTGTACTATATAGGGAGGGGTCGACTGCAGTTGGGCTTTGCTCGGGTTGGAGATTGGTGAACAGTGCTTTGCACTGTTCACAAAATCTTCTTTTTAAAACTAAATAAAATATAAAAATATTTCTGCAATTATTTTTCAATATGTTTTACATTTATATGTATATTTGGTACATATAATATACTTAGCATTTATTTATTATTATTTTATATGTATATTTGGTACATATAATATACTTAGCATTTATTTATATTTTGTATTTATATAAAAACTCTATTTATCAAAAACACATATACATGATTAAAAGGTATCTAAAATAATTCCACAAATAGTGCTAAAACATTACTAATATTTTTCTAAAAATATTTAGCTAACAAAGAGGAAAAATATGTGAGAAACTTACTAACAATAATTCCTTTTTTTACATAAATTAAAACTTTTTATAACATACTCGTAAATATATTTAACTCTATCAATAATTACCACAATTAATTCAAAAGATAAAGATATATAGTGAAAATTTTAGGGGTTATACACATGCACTAGTTGTTTCCTGTGCAATTTCATTAAGACTGTTAGATGTATTACATTTTTCTTCTTCATTTCATTTATGTGTTCATGTTATATATATAAAAATCTGTGTATTTGTTTTGTTAATATATGTTATTATCAGGTATGGCAGGATGACGCAAATCGTATAATGGTTAGCCCTGAGCTAGAGGAGGCTCCTCCGGTAGATGGAGTGCTCCTCGGATACTGGTTTTGAACTCTCGCCCCCGAGTATTCCAGTGTACCGACCAGTCACATCTTCGAACGTGTCGAAGGTACATGGCAGTACTCCTGGGACAAGCGGTTCCAAGCCTGAGACTACTCCCCCATCCAGCGTTCCTCCTGTTGATGGCACCATGGAGACAAAGGAGCAGATGAAGGAGGTCAAGCCGACTCCGTCTTCGTATCAGAGCAATCCTCTATGCACCCCTCCAGACAAAATAATGATAGGGATTAAGACCGAGGTCTTACAAAGTAAGTTAATTAGTTAGCATTAATTTATGCATATATCTATAAATTCATGAATATAATTATCATCGTATATATATCGTCCCATGTCGGTACAAAGAGCAATGGGGCAGTTTCTGAGACAGAACTATGATGGGGCTTAGATCAACTACTCAAATGCTCCTGAAGATAGGGATGCATTCTGGTTTGCCCACTTCAAGTTAATTAAAGTATATTTGATTTTAATATTAATAATCTTTTATGCATATTATGTATCTAGCTATTTTACTTCTTGTAGAAAATATATTTTTTATTCAGCATATCAGGCTCAGCAGATCGAGAAGCAGTTTCTTGTTGTCGCCGCCAAGTTGATATGTGATACGATCGACGACCGGAAGGCTCGTCATCACTCCGGAAAATCGATCCAAAGTTGGATCACGGTTGAGCAATGGACTGCGATGAGGGCTAAATTCAATGATCCTAGGTACAAAAAAAGGTCAGAGAAGAAGAAGGCGGCTAGGACGAGGGCATGAAAGTGGTATGGTGGCTCGATTCCCATGACAAAACATTTTCATCGTCTGGTATATATTTTATTGAATATGTATTATTTTAAAAAAATAGGATAAAATGTTTAATTTTAATAACAAATAATATATTTTTAATTGGTACAAAGGGGTGAGGACGCCAATATGGTAACTGTCTTCATGGCTATCCAACGGAAGTGTGGAAAGCTCATTGATGAGAGGGCCACGCAGAGCTATGGATTTATTACTTTACTTTGTATTATTTTTAAGATAACTTAAAAAATATGTAACTAGATATCCACATAGCTAGTAATAAGTACCTTAGATATTAGCAAGTACTTTTCTAAGACAAGTATCTTAGGCTATGTGAGCAGGCGACTGCTAGTGCACATGTAGAGAGAGGGACTGGTACTTCTTCGTTGTCCTTTCCAGCTCCGTCGATGGATAAGCGCTCTGGTTGATCGATGTTGGTGGTCTTCAAAGCTGTATGTACTACGATACGAGATCCTACAATGTCTTTGTTGTGACACAGTTATCTAGGGCCCCCTTTGTCAGTGTACATTCTCCATGGCCCTCACAGGAGTCAGCCTGAGTCGAGGAAAGCATTCTCCGACAGGTTGCTGATCTGCATGACGAGATACATCGAAGGAATACAGACTAGTCCTGACCTCAGCCGAAGACAGACGATGCAACGTTCATTATACGGTTGATATGCTCGAGTGGAGGATCACGGAGTTGAGAGATTTGTGCAAGAGGATGAACCGTAGCATTACTGATCTTGGTGCATCGATAAAGTGCAACGTGACAACGATGCAGGGGACGTAGGTGGCTATTGGCAATCAACTGGCATGGATGCATGATTTAGTGGCTCAGAGCAGTACGAGACTGTCATCTGCCATGAATTCATACAATGCTTGACTGCTAGCATTGGAGCAAGTAAGTCCTCCTTGTCTACCGTCATGGACACCGACCATCGATTACACGGTCTTGTCCATTGGCATCGATGATGCTTTTACAAGAGCAGTATGAGTTCATTCTATCCCAGATGCGTGGTAGTTCTCCTCCTCCTGGTCCTTGATTGTATATACTTTTCGTTGTTTGTGTGTTGGCCAATTCTTGGGTCTTGATATATTTATTTCTGTCTTCTAGTGACATGATTTGATGTCATATGACATTTGACTTTTTGGGTTGTATGTGAGTTTATATTATTATTTATATTAACTATATATGGTTTTTTTGGTGTGTGTGTTCCACCGAAGGGGTCGACGAACCCATGAAATTCAATGGAGGGTTGCTCCGTGTCTACTTCTTAATAAACTGTGATTTTATAACTGTAGGCAGATTTTATAAATTTTGATGGTACAAACAGCTTTCTATTTTTTTATTTTTTGCAATTTAGCAACGTTTAGCGCCTTTTTGCGATATCCAGCGACGTGACATTACGTCACTAACCTTATATCAGAACGTCGCTAGCCTGTATCATTGACGTTCCTAATGTCGTTATACGTTTTCCACTTCAGCACTTTAGTCGCGAAAATGTTGCTAATGTTGTCACTAATTACAAAATAATCAGCGACGTTTAGCAGCAAAAATTGATGTCTCTGATTAGGAAAGGCATGCCGCTACACGTCGCTAAATTCAAAAATTTTGCGACGTTAGGTCGTAGCTAAATGAAATCGCTATAGCGATGACTAGCAACTTTTTTGTGTCAGCGATGGATACGCAACATCAAATACACGTCACTAATTTAATTTAGCGACATTGTTTGGCATATTTATGACATTTTTAGGCGTCGCTAATATGTCTTATTTTAGTAGGGATTGTCCATAGGGGATCTAAGAGAAAGTTTGTACTTTGCTCTTAGGGCTCGCCACCCTAGATAGAAGAAAGAGAAGATATAATTGAGGAGTCATCCCCTTCGTTCAGGGAGATTGCTACGGACAGGGCGAGTGATTTCAAGGTGTAATCTTCTTCTTTCTACTTTAGTTTGGTGAGGGGGTTAAACCTATTAGGGCAAATGATTCAACATTAGTTTTTGTTAATCTTGTAATTTCATCTGAGTTATATAGATAGGGATATGTCTAGGTGACGTAGTCACCAACCATATAGGTTGTCTTTATCTGTGCTTGGCATTCGTTAGATGAGTGTTGTTCTCTTAGGTGGGTTGGCCTAAGTTTTCACTGTAGTCTAGTTTCAGACTCACGATATCAGAGCACTTATGGGATGTGTCCGATCCAACATCTGGTATCGGTACAAGGTTCGGTTCATTCTGGTATGATACCAACATCTAGTAGAGCCCTTAGGTTCTCGAAGTCAAGTGGAAGGTACAACTATGTCTATGGCACAGATGAACATGTGTATGATCACCCTCACTTAGGGGAACTGGGTAATTTGGAAGCCACGGATGAAGGATCTACTCTGCTGCCAGGACTTGCATGGTCCGTTAGAGGGCGACAGTGCCAAACTAATGGTCAAGTTTGCTGATGACGGGAGGTGATTGTATTAAAAGGCCGTTGGACTCGTCTGTCAATTGCTGGACGATTTACTGTTTTATCATGTCTCTATGGAGAGTTCTTCAAAAGCAATTTTTGAGAAGCTATATTTATTGTACGAAGGAAAGACGGCTGGCAATAAGGCATTTTTTATTCGCCAACTTGTTAACTCAAAGTACACGGATGGTGCCTCGGAGGCATAATATCTTAACGAGGTTCAGGATATCATCAATCAGTTGTCTATAATAAAGTTGGTGATTGACGATGAGCTTCAAGCCCTACTGCTTTTAAGTTCTCCGTCGAAAAACTGGAAGACATTGGTGGTGTTGGTGAGCAACTCCGTACCTGATGGAGTTGTTACGACGGAGGTAGTCAAAAGCATTTTGTTGAACAAGGAGGTCTGGCATAATCAAGTGGAATCATTGTAGGAGTCCGCTTTGGTGGCTTCTTGTTGAAAGGGAATACTCAAGTCACAAGCAAGGACATGGAGGAGTTTTAGGATTTTGTAACTGTAGACCGTAAGGATATTATTATGGCAAAAGGAGTCAAATTAAGAAGAATTACGTGAAGCTCAATGCTAAGAAGGCTAAAGGCAAGGATAATCAGGAGTATCTGTCATGCCCCAATCCTAAAATACAAAGGACTAGGATACCTAAACATGCCAGCTATGTATAAAGTGGACTCCATACCACCTCGAATACATATATGTTGCCTAGAGATTAAGTATAAATGTCTAAAATATAAATTCAACTATATCTCGATCCACAAAATAGTAATATCAATAGTTAACCAAGAGCACTAAAGTTGATCAGACCATAATACACTAATTCTAGAATAGACAAATGTATTAGAGTGGATCCCCAATAACACATATGTCATGAACAAGCTAGAGGAAAGATTAAACTTGCAAAATACTATGCTATAACAGCAGCATGAGTCAATAAAGGACAAAAATATAAATATGATGATATTATCAACTAAATATACTTGAAATCCTAGAGAAATAATTATCATTTATCCATTTATAATACAATAACTCCTCAGCAAATACGTGGAGATTGCACCAGATCCTCAGAAGGGACGTAGCAAGATACATAATATACCATCCTACTGTAGCAGTCAATAACATGTATGGAAGACATGAATATAAATACACAATAACTGCAAGAACAAGGAAAAAATATCATAAGGGAAAAAATCTATAGATGATGGCATGCCATAGAGAAGTGTGGTACTAGGCTTGGCTAACAATCAACCAAGTCAATCCTATAGAGAGTAGCCTAATGCAAGTGCTCCCAATATAATATATCTCAATTTTAGTTCAATGCAAGAACTCCTAATCGAGAATGGTCAAGTAGCCAATCCTAGTATCGATCTTCTCTCCTAAAGGAACACAAGGGTCAAGTCAATTTTATATAGAGTGGTCCAGTATAAGAACTCCCAATTTATAGTGTATTTCAATTGTAGTTCAATGCAAGAACTCTCAATCGAGAGTATTCAAGTCACGTCAACTCAAGTCAAGTTCAAGTCAAGTCAATCAATGTTACGTCAAGTCAAAAAAATGTGGCATAAGACTAACAACCCTGTCACAAGACACAAGTGAAGAAAAGAAGACCAATATAACAAACAATAAAAAATAATGGAAATTATATACATGCACATAAAGTAAGAAAATAGGTAAAGCAGTAGGTGATGACCAAGTATGAATATGAGAGGCATGTAACCATATGACAAAAAAAATACAGTAGAAAAAATAAACATGTAAATACTGTACAAGTTGACAAAGTATACTTGCCTGTCGTCAAAGTCCCAATTGAATCCGCAATACCAAAGTCTATCAAGAGTTCACAATTAATAAAAATTATTATTAATATTCTTATTATACATATGGAACACGGGTTTCCTAACAAACAAGTCTACATGCTTCTAGTGAATACCTAGACCTAGTTTATTATCTTTTGACCTCCAAAAATTAGTACTAGACACCCAACATCAAGATATGAGTTTAAACAAATATTAAATCCTGGAAACACATGTTTAACCATGGTTTTAACCCAATTAACCATTAATTTCCAGATTTGAAATCTTTGGACGGTGTATGAAAATGACTAGTTTCTAATAGCTTATTTTATAGTTTTTGGTTTCCGAAATTTAAGGTTAAGTTCCCAATACAAGGAAATGCATATAAATTATATAAAAATTATAGAATTATAATATAGCATAATTATAATGATTTTAACCTCTGAATTCAAGATTTGGATTTTTAGGTATAATTCTAAATTACACTACGAGTCTTGTCCGGAACTTAAACCGAAATAATACCATACAATGGCTACGACCTATATCTAGAAATCTCATATAAAAACAGGTTAAAACATGATTAAAACTAAGAAATAAATATAATTTTAAATACTAAAATTAGCCTCTATTTATGAGCCAAATTATGTTATAAATTTAATCAAGAACCTAGTATAATGGCCTATATTTTTTGGGTTCAGATGTGGCCTAAAAATATTATAAATATATGTTTAAAATACTTTATTTATAGAATTAAAGTGCATAATTCAATTTTAAAGTTTTATATCAAACTCTCAAATAATCGCATAAAAAATATCAAACTAGTGCTACCTTAATCCATTTCTATCACCAATCTAACATGCAACCTATATGGATGTTAATATGACAAAAATATGGCAAAGCATGGGTTCTAAAATAATGGATTCCTATAAATCTAAGAGAGAATTCATGCCATGGAGATTTGAGAAAGAAAGATTGAATCTTTACCGAAACATTTGAAGAATTGGATGATGGTGCTTCTTTTTGTCCAAGAAACACTCTTCCTTGCTTGTGCTTGACTTGCTACTCCTTGCTTGATGGGTTGAAGATGATAGCAACGGAGTTTCAATGGTTTTGATGGTAAAGATGGTGTCTTTATGGTTGTTTGGTGGAGTTTGAATGAAAGGATGATGAAAAGGTGCACTTTTGGTGAAATGAGATTGTTTTTGGTGATGTAGATGATAATGTATGGGTTGCTAGAGCTTGCAGGATGTCGAATTTGTGAGAGGAAGAGGGTGAGGGGGTCGACCATGGAGGATGAATATGGTTTGGTTGGTTTTAGGGTTAGAATTTTGAGAAGGGTGATATATATAACTTTTGGATGGGGTTACATTCATATATGGGGTTGTACATGGGTTTATAGGGCCAACCACTGAGGGGGATGCTATGGGGGGTGGTCGGCCATGCTTGGGATGCTCTTTCAGGTTGGCCATCTATGGTTTAGGGTTTGGTTAGTTAGGGTTTTGATTAGTATAGGTATTGCCAACTAGGATTACACCTATATGTGCTTCCTATATATAGAAATTTCCATAGATAGAAATATATCAATTTAAGTTATATATATATATATATATTTTTTTTTAAAGTTATATATATATATATATATATATATATATATATATATATATATATATATATATATATAAAATATCTACATAGGTGTATTTGAATGCACTACATGCCTACTTGGGTTTGGGTTTGGTTCGGGTCATGTTTGTGTAAGTTTGATGCAGTCGAAATGCCTAGAAGGTCAAAGATGCATAAAAATATTTATTGAAGCCATTGTATGCTTTAAGCCACAACTATGACTTATTTCCATACAAGGGACATAAATATGATTGTGCCATCCCTGCCATGGCTAATATGCTAGTCATGGCACACGACTACACTAGCTAGGCCAAAATTCCTAGTCAACAAGTATAACAAAACTTACACATGACTAAGGCTACATATTTAAGTAATAAATATTGTTTTATAATATATAAAAATCCAAAAAATATTATTTAAGCCAAATAATTTTTTTAAAAATTCTAGGGATTTACATTCTATCCACCTTAAAAGAATTTTGCTATTGAAACTAATGATTGGACGACAAACAAACATGGTTGTTCTAAGATCTAATTTTTGTGACAGGTGGTTTGATAAAGCTTCACAGGGCGACATTTGTTTTAAAAGTTCAAAATCAGGGAGGAGGTCAAGATGTGCAACAAACTAAATTCGAGCATCTCCATTCACACAATTCTGGGGGAGCTGTTGGTCACCGACATCGTGCACAGTATATGATGTTATGCTTGTAACTCCCATTTTCAAAATTTTAAATTTTATTTTAATTTATTTTAATTTTAAATATTTTGTGTTAGAAAATAATTATTCTATGAATTTTTATAAAATCTAATTACAAATATTTTGAATGAAAAAAATGTTTGCCATTTTCAAAATCGAATTTTGGGATTTATAAAAATAGTATTTAAATTATTTTGATGGTATCAAATATTATTTTCACTAATCATGGTAACTAATTGTTTGATTAAATTTGATTAATTTAGTTATGAAATTATTGATTATTATCTTTGACCAATAAAGGATTTGCCAATTATTTTAAAACAAAATTTATATTTATGAAACTATGCTTTACATCATTTTGATGACAATGAATAAAATGTTAAATTATTTATCGTAACTAAATATTGGATTAAGATTTGATTAAATTAGTTTAAAATTTTATTTGATTTAAATTAATTGAATGATTTATTTATAGGACTCCTAGAGGATTATTGATCCTTATCTATTTAGGAGTATTATTTGTCAACTCCACATATTTAAGGAGAACATTTTCCTTGCTATTTTGTAACCATCTAGCCAACATCCACCACCATCACCATTAATTTTGTGCACCCTGTCCGTGTCCATACCATTTCATTTATTTCCTTATTTTTTATTACAAAAGCAATATCCGTGTCGGAGACAACAAGATACCATATATTTCATCCCGTGTCCATTTTCACGGACACAAGTCTACATTATTTTTTTGACAGCTCATGTTCCTATCGTCTGGCCGTCGTGACACTACCAACACCTGGTTGTCGTGTCCCAACACCAACCACAACCACCACCAGTGTCCCCAGCCCCATCGGAACTCCATCCCGTCTTCTAAACCCGCCTCGTGGAGATCTACATCGTCAACGCCCATCCCCACAGCCTCCTCCATCGCAACCAAACCACAAACTCCATGTTGCCTCCTTGGATCACCAACATCATCTTGTTCTGCCATCGTACCGACGATCCCATGGCCAATACATGCGTCACCACCACCGCTGTTATCACTATTGCTGAGACCCTCAGCCCATCTCCGTCACGTTTACCTTTCATAGTGAGCGAAGATCAACTGCCTCCTCCGTGAGCACCGTCATGCCCAGATCCAGCCGACGATGCTCTCCGGTGAACCTCCAACTTCTCAAGCCCGCAGACCCATGCACCACTGCGGAGCCCGGGCCATCTCTGGTAAGGACCCCCTCCTCTCGTCGGTGACCTCCTACCGTAGCCTCCGCTGGCGAGGAAAGATGATCCTCATCAAAGATGGCTCGGGCTCGGTGGTGGGCATGGGTCTGCGGAGTTGTGGAGTTGGAGGATCACCAGAGAGCGACACCGGCTGGATCTGGGCACGGCGGTTCTCACGGAGAAGGCGGTTGATCATGGCTCACCAGGGAAGGGGAACGCTATCGAGCTGGGTTTAGGATCTTAACAATGGTGTTGACAGAGGTGGTAGTGATGTAGGTGCTGGCCAGGAGATTGCCTGTGCGGTTGCTGAACGAAGCGAAGTTGGTGATCCAGGCGGTTACATTTTGGTATCCAGTGCCACCGATGCTGTCTCGGTGAGTCACACGACCCCAGTGCTGCTCTCGACCTCCTCCGACCCCGGCCTCTTCTACAGCCGATCCCGACAAGCCGAGCGCAAACGCCTTACACACGTCGCCTGGATCTTCCTTCACGCTCCGTCGAGCGTTGCAACCGCACCTACTCTTCGGAGCCATCTTTTGCCGACGAAGCCCTCTCCCCAGAGCCCCTCCACGGTGAGCGCCTCTCTTTTACACGACTCTCTCAATTAATCTTTCCCTCTCTCTAGATTCTTTCAATGTTTTCTCTCTCACATTATTGAGCAGAGAATGATATGATGAATTTACTTTAAATTATTAATAAACATTGTAGACTGAGTTATAAATGATTTTATTTTATTTTATTAATACTTTTATAATCAGTTTACATTAGTATATATATATATATATATATATATATATATATATATATATATATATATATATATATATATATATATCGTGTTATAAGTACTGTTATTATTATTTTCTTTAGTAATTTTATTTTATTAAATAATATATAGATAATATTTTCTAAAAATTATATTTGTGAAAAATATAGAATTGGACTTGGCCCTACATATATTTTCATTTGAACTTAGAAGTTAAATATATTATTATATTTTGTGGTACTTTAAATAAAA
The DNA here is from genome assembly GCA_029216955.1 of Iris pallida. Lineage (NCBI taxonomy): Eukaryota > Viridiplantae > Streptophyta > Magnoliopsida > Asparagales > Iridaceae > Iris > Iris pallida. The sequence goes on along the minus strand of JANAVB010008798.1, from coordinate 4,152,525 downwards.
CATTTGACCTAAAAATATTATTGTAGATTTTCTATCCAATTGAATTATAGCTTTGTCCTAAAATAAAATTCTAGATTTTCAAGTATTTATCTAAAATATTTTGACTAATAAAAATATAGTTTTTAAATATTATAATTTTTTCAGTAATTATAAATATTTTCTATGCAAATTTCCTTTGATTATTCTCTATACCGAGACTAATCGTATGTTTCCTATTTCCTTTGCAAATTCGAATCGACCCTGGCTACTTAGTCTATTCTGAACGCTGTCAAGATCATCACGCCACCACCAGGCAAGTATACCATGCTATAATTTTTAATTCTGTACATTTATTCAACATGTTGTATTTATGTTATTTATTTAGTTATTTATATTTATTTATGCACAATGGCCTAGAGTTAAGGAACTGTCCTATGTTTGTGAAGCATTCATTGGCCTTGACACATGTGTGCCATGAGTCACGATTTGTATATAGATTCAGACTTCCATATTGACTGATCATTGGTGCGTACAAGCTGTACGATAGGTGATAACAATCATTAGATATGCATGTTAGAAGGCTTGACAGTTGTAAGGGATAAATTGTGTCGTAGAGACGACTCATGTTTGTGTGTTGCGGAGATGACGCATGCATAGTATCATGGGGAGGGAGGGGACAACTATTAATGTAGGGGCTACTATTTATTTTTACACATACTTATGTGCTGATAGTGTCTCAGATGAGCCCTACTTACTACCACCTTTACTTTTCTCTAAATGCCATTAGTGACTCGACAAAAATGCTAGTGTACCGTGCATTCTTATTTTCTCTCGATGACACTAGTGACTCGGTCAAAATGCTAATGTTCCGTGCATTTACTATTCAATCTTAAGGCCCTTACGTGGAACGTTGTCCTCAAAGTGTATTCTTAGATACACGGTTAGTAAACCCAGTAGTGTTTTGTTTACATTTGCAGTTATTATTGGCATGTTATATGTATCTTGTTATGTCCCTCTGAGGACCTGATGATCTCTCCAGGTGTATGAACAAGACATTCTATAAAAGTACGGGCCAAGAGTGGATCCTTCTTTTTGATGACCTTTGGTTCCTTCAGTGGATAGATTATTTGTTATTTTATGTATTTCTCTATTGGTCGCTCGGCAGTGGATTTGTCTCCACTTAGCTATCATTTTCCTTGAACACTCATATATTAATTCCGTTGATTTATTTCTGAGATTTCTTTCGTTTCTGTGGATGATATATAATATGCCATGAAATATCTATTTTGTATTAAAACTATAATTTACAGCTTATATATATATATATATATATATATATATATATATATATATATATATATATATATATATATATATATATATATATATATATATTTTTTTTATATATATATATATATATATACACACACACACACACACACACACAAACACACACACACACGACTAACATGTTACATACTTCTAGTGATACGTATATTGGGACTGGAGCGTTACATTTTTTTGTGGTGTCCCATGCAGGTTAAGAGAATATTGTTTTGATTACATTATTGTACCGAGAAAGCCTGCATATAGGATTAGAGTTTAGGATCTAATCCACATGCTTGGTCACCTCCTTTGACTACGTTTAGAACTTATATATATATATATATATATATATATATATATATATATATATATATATATATATATATATATATATATATATATATATACGACTGACATGTTACATACTTCTAGTCTTACGTATATTGGGACTGGAGCGTTACATGTTTTTGTGGTGGCCCATGCAGGTCAAGAGAATATTATTTCGATTACATTATTATACCGAGCAAGCCTGCATATAGGATTAGAGTTTAGGATCTAATCAACATGCTTGGTCACCTCCCTTGACTACGTTTAGAACTCTCCTTTGACTGCTTGACTTGCATCTTACTTGATCCCTTTCTAACTTAACTCTTATTTCTCTTGCTTGATAATGGTTAGAAATATGACTAGCACTAGTATATGTCGCATAGGTCCATTTCATTGTTAGATGGATTACCTTCGCAATTAAAAGCGTATTAGAGGTTATGTTGAGTTATAAATGCATTAAAATATTTCGAAGGTTGATAAACATTATTAAATGGTTTGGAAAAATTTTCTTAAAAATGTATGACCTTGTGTGAAGGATTAGTAAATATTAAGTTGGGTAGTAGTGATATTGTTAACTCCGAATGATAGTTAGAATTTTATTTACCTGTTGATGGTGGAACGGTAGATGGCGATCATAAGGCTACCAAGATAATATATTTGACTTTTGAGAATTTCTAGAAGAATATTTATGACTTACCGAGTTGATGAATTTTTTTTTTGAGGATAAAAAATGATTTGGAGGACAAGAGTATTTTAATTTAAATTGGTATATGTGATTTAAAATTACTGTTGAAGAATTGATTTAAATTTTGAAATTTTTAAGGTTTGGAAAATAAATTTAACTTTTGAGGATAGAAATCGAATAAGAAAAGAAAAATTGATGAAATAAAAAATGGTTAATAATACAAGAGGTATTATCTTGAGGTTTGACTAAAGATTTTATCAAAGGAATTTAGGAAATGACTATTCAAATCTAATACCATGAGTACAAAGTAAAAGAGACTTGAAATTACAAGTGTACTATAAACCCTTGATGATCAATGATGATTAATAAACTTGGATGGATTATTTTTAGGTTTGAAACAAATTATTGATAAACTCTTGAAGGAACTATAACTAAGGATTTAATCTAGTAAGAGAGGCGTGATACCATTTGTATGCAAAAAAAAAATTTGTCTTGACGATTAGTAAGCAATATCTTAGAAACCGAGATGGATAAGGCATCACCCTAATAATGAATCTGAGTGTCCCACCTTAGCTTTCCATATCACCTAGGACCATGATAGTTTGCATATACATAAGTGTAGTTAGTCATCAACTTAGCCATATATTATTCCTTTGAGCTAGCTTATCTTATCTCTCAAACCTAGATCTATTGTCATTACCCTGTAATCATTTGAAACTTGCGAATGATTAGAATCTTTTTATCGATCGTACCCTAACCTAGGAGACTAGCATATTATATCCTCTCATGAAACCATGTGATATGAGTACCTATTTATTCTCATCTTGATTTAATACCTCTTATTTCGTGTGATAACTACAATCCTCATTCGTTTCATATCGTGGTCTTTGAATCCAACCATATTTATTTCTTTTAACCCAATTAATTTGATTCTCTCATTAAAGATTGCTCATTAATCTCTTCTGTGATTCGTGCAATCTTGTTTCTTGATAGTTTCCCTCATGCGAAGATCGAAATCAAATCATGACACATTTCAATTATAAAGGGGCGAGATTAAAAAACTATATAGAAAAAATTATTGGTATAGTTGAATAGGATGATTGTGCAATTTTAAGGCATATATAAGTAGGGATTTATGTTAAATTATGTGATAAACACTATTAGATGAAATTGAGGATTTTTTATGTGATATTGTGTTTTGATAATATGGTATGATCAAAGGTGGGTAGACTTCTCGATTGACAAATTAGTTCTTCGAGGTTAATCAATTATTGAAAGCTTTAAGGTTTGAACCTCTTTGTTGATTGATGGATATAAATTTCTTGCTAAGATGAGGTGGATTTTAAAAGAAAATGCTTTCGACTAACTTGATGATAAACAAAATTGAGATAAGATGATGTAGCGTAGAATCCTAGTCCCTCTAGGATTCCTTTTCTTTTTCTTTTCCCTCTTGGATTCCTTTTTCTTTTCTTTAATTTTTTTATAATCCTATTTATGATATGATTCTTAATTTGACTTTATCTTTTATTAGGATAGATTTTATCTTTATTTTATTAGGATTAGGTTGTCACAAAAGTCCTATAAATAGACACCTTTTATATGCAATCGAGAACAACTTTTAATCAATACAATTCTTCTTTAAAGTTTGAGATTTGTTCTCTTATTTTCTTGGTCGTGGACTCGATTGTTCCGTAGATTCGGAAGCCCCTCGTTTGAGGTTTCAAGCAACCTTCGTGTGGATCCCTCATAAGGCCATCCGTCGGAGTTTTTGCGGCACCGCTTCGCTCTCACCAAGCAACGGTGGTCCAGTTATCGTCATCACCGATCGACTTGGCCATTGCCAAGCACGAAGGTAAGCCCGTTCCGCTATCCCGCTGCGTCAAGTGGGCCAAAGATGCGACGACTGCTACGACAAAGATTTCTACCTCCAGATTATCAGCAGATTCTCTATCGTCGATATCAAAATTGCACACAAGGTGCACGAACTATAGCTGACTACACAGAAGAATTCTTCAGACTTTCGTCCCGTAATGATATGTACGAAACAGATCTTCAACAGCCGACCCCTTATCTTGGCGGCCTAAGGAAAGACATCCATGATCAACTATAATTGCAGAATATATACACACTCAGTGAAGCAATCACCTTTGCAGAGAAGGTAGAACAAAACATTGAGAAGTTTAAGTGTCCATAGAACCATTTTAGTGCTAACAACCATGGATCAATAACAAAGGATGATTGGGCACCAAATCAAGCTGCCAAATATTCCAAAAAGGGCAAAGGACCAGCAGACCCTAATTCTCTCTCCTCGACGGCACCTTCAAAAGTACAGGTCCCACAACAAGTTGCCAAACCTCAGCAAACTGCCAATCCATACAGCAAACCAAGAGGAAACAAGTGCTACCGTTGCAACGAAGTTGGACATCTATCCAACCGCTGTCCCCTTAGAGCACAAGTTGCCTTTGCTGACTATGAAGACGAAGAGGGAGGAGAAGAACACTCAGGAGAAGAAGAGGTCCTTCCCGAAGATGATGGTGAACACTAGTGTATGTCGTTAGGCGTCTGCTACTAGCCCCAAAGATTGAAGAACCACCCCAGCGCCACAATATCTTCCGAACCGATGCAAGGTCAAAGACAAGTTATGTGACATCATTATTGACAACAGGTGTACAAAGAATATTGTTTCAAGAGCAATGGTAGAGAAGATGAGATTGACCAAAGAAGCACACCCGGCTCCATATAAGATTGGCTGGATTCAACAGGGGCACAACATGGTCGTCTCTGAAGTTGGTCGTATACCCTTCTCCATCGGAAAGACCTATAAAGATGAAGTCGTGTTCGATATTGTCGACATGGACTCTTGTCACATCATCATCGGTCGGCCATGGCAATTTGACAAAAATGTCACATACCGGGGAAGAGATAACACAAATTCTTTCCTTCAAGATGGACGACGTCTCACTCTTCATCCATTAGCACCGGATGATATTCCTAAGACCAGTCCACAACAACAAAAGACTGTAATGATTGTTGATGGTCAAGAACTTGAAAGAGGTCTTGAGAAACAAGAAGAACTCTATGCATTGGTTGTATCCGGTAAAGCCGAAGTATTCCATACCAACATTCCTGAAGTAGTCCAGCCTTTACTACAAGAGTTCTGCGACATCATGCCGAATGAACTGCCTAGCGAATTGCCACCAATGAGAAACATTCAACATGAATAGACTTCCAAATATTCCACACTGTCGGATGAGCCCCAACGAATGCAAAATCCTCCAAGACCAAGTTGAAGAATTGATCCAAAAGGGGTTGATCAGAGAGGGCCTCAGTCCTTGTGCAGTTTCCGTCTTGCTAGTACCAAAGAAAGACGAGTGGTGGCGTATGTGCATCGACAGTCGGGCTATCAACTGATGGAACTGGAAATTCCCACGACCCTTCCTTTGGTGTGCGTATTGATCGATAGAAAGTTAAACAGATCTAATACGTGTTCTAACCCTTCATAGGCGGAAACTAGGGTTCACGAATTATACCTGCGGTAAAAAGAAGATAAGTAATTTCTGGCAATCTCGAGCAGACGACCCTAAAATTTTCTGCACGTATTCCTTCCTCGAGTTGGACGTCGTGTGGGCGACGATCTCCCAACCTTTTCTTCTCCTTGGCAACCCTCTCTTTCTCTCCTTACGTGAATCACGAATTTAGAGAAAGTTTCAGAGTTTTGATCAGTAATCTGGCGGTCAGAGAATAGAAAATATATATAGGCTACGGCAGGAACCATGAGGAAAAATTAGGGTTAGGCCTCCTAACGGATCTGGATATCCTGTGTTCAGCCCGAACACACAATCCAGGCCCATTAACAATAGCTCGGTCCACTAATGAGTTATTGTTGCACTACCTCCCTAATCCCAAATTATGTTTGTGGGCTCCTTTTATTATATGCTCGTTTGGCTCCCCATGTTAAAATATCGTATGTTCGTCGATCAAATTAAGTTACTGACAACTATATTGATTCGACATCTTTTATCCTTAAGTAGTATCGCTCAACTTTATTTGTCATGTCGGATATAATCCACCTGCAGGGTTTACATGACAATCCTTATGAGCTCCTTAAGGGGACATCATCAACCTGATGTATCGGGACATGGATTCCATTTATAATCAATAGTCCATCATACATACAATATTATTATCCAATTCATAGAGGTTGTTGATCCATAATGAATCTCACTCTTTTATGAGTCAAAGTAATGCATACTGCATATACATGTCCGTTATTATATCCGGATTAAGACCACAAGCATCCATAATAACAGAGGTGTTTGTTCTCTTATGTAGTCAGTACAAAGAAAACAACCTCAAGTGGTCCCGTTCAATACACACAAAGTTTACTAGTGTAAACCTATAGTCAAGATTGACTAATACCAGATTATACTACAACCTTTCCAATAGATTGTCCAAGTCCATCTAGGTTGTGAACTATTTATATACTCCTTAGGGAACTGATAATATGATCTTCTGTGTAACACCACACACCATATTATCTACAATATAGAATATCAGACATTTGCATTAACACTTGCAACAAATACAGTATGCAAACATTTGCCCATATGATTCTCATTCAAAATTTAAGGAAATAAGGTTACTACAAAAGTGATGCTTTTAGTATAGCCCTAACAATCTCCCACTTATACTCAAAGCATTGCTTTTCAGTATACTGTTACAAATCTCCCACTTATACTTAAAGCCATGCTGCTACACATCTGACTCCTATTCCCTCAACATGACTATCAAAAGCCTTAGCTGGTAAGCTCTTTGTAAAGGGATCAGCTAGGTTGTCGGCTGATGCTATCTTGATCACAACAACTTTTCCTTTCCTTACGAAATCTCGTATCAAGTGGTGCTTGCGCTCAATGTGTTTGCCTGTCTTATGGGCTCGTGGTTCCTTCGAGTTTGCAACTGCACCACTATTATCACAATAAAGTGTAATAGACTTAAGCAAACTAGGTACCACATCCAAGTCCAACAGAAAGTTTCTGAGCCAAACCGCTTCTTTGGCTGCCTCAGAGGCTGCCACATACTCGACTTTCATGGTGGAATCAACAATACATTTTTGCTTGCTACTCCTCCACACAATGGCTCCACCTTCCAAAGTAAACACATAACCTGAGATAGATTTTTTGGAATCCCTATCTGACTGAAAATCTGAGTCTGTATACCCCAAGGGAATTAAACTATCTGCCTGATAAACTAGCATATACTCTTTAGTCCTTTTCAGGTACTTCAAAATGTGCTTTACGGTAGTCCAGTGCTCTTGTCCTGGGTTAGACTGATATCTGCTGACCATACCTACGGCAAAGCAGATCTCTAGTCTCGTACATAGCGTTGCATACATTAAGCTTTATACTGCTGAAGCATAAGAAACTGCCTTCATGTTCTCTATCTCTTTAGGTGTCCTCGGACACTGCTCCTTTGATAGAGTAATTCCATGTCTAAAAGGTAAAAAATCTTTCTTAGAATTTTGTATAATTAAACGAGTTAGTACAGTATCGATATAGAAAGCTTGGGATAAGCCCAACATCCTTTTCTTGCGATCTCGTAGAACTTTGATCCCAAGGATGTGACCTACTTCTTCCAGGTCCTTCATATCAAACTGTTTGGATAACCATACCCTTACATTAGATAACACCTTCATATTGTTTCCAATGAGCAAGATGTCATCCACAAAAAGTACTAGGAACACCACCACGTTTTTGTCATACTTTCTGTATACACATGATTCATCCTGACATTAATCAAATCCATAAGATTTTATCACCTGATCAAAACAGATGTTCCAAGATCTGGAATCTTGCTTAAGTCCATAAATGGACTTCTTGAGCTTACAAACAAGATGCTCCTGGCCTTTTTCAATGAACCCGTCGGGTTGCTGCATATAGATGTCTTCCTCAAGACTTTCACTAAGGAAAGCTGTCTTGACATCCATTTGCCAAATCTCATAATCGAGATGAGCTGCAATAGATAAAAGAATCCGAATAGACTTAAGCATGGCTATCGGAGAAAATGTTTTCTCATAATCGATACCCTCTCTTTGAGTAAAACCTTTTGCTACAAGCCGAGCTTTAAAGATTTCAACCTTACCGTCTGATCATCTTTTTCTCTTATAGACCCACTTGCATCCAATGGCTTTTACACCAACGGGTGGTTCTACAAGCTCCCAGACATGATTAGAATCCATAGATTCTATTTCAGATATCATTGCTTTTTGCCAAGACTCTGTATCTTTATCTTGGAGTGCTTCATTGTAGGTACAGGAATCATAATCTTGTTCCTCAGGGACGAAGTCTGACGACTCTCCCAAGAACATATATCTATCAGGTTGTATCATAACCCTCCCACTACAACGAGACACTATCGATTGTGGTGTAACAATTGTGACACGTTGTGCAGTTATTTGTGGTTCATCCTCTTGTACTGTTGGTACTGAAGTACTTGGTGTCTCACGTCTCAGTTCTTCTAGAACAACTCTACTTATGGGTTTATGGTTCATCACATAGTCATTCTCTAAGAATCGGACATTGGTGCTAACAATGACCTTCTGATCCTTAGGACTATAAAATAAACCTCCTTTCGTTCCTCTTGGATAGCCTACAAACATGCGTACTTCTGTACGAGATTCTAACATATCTGCTTTCCCATTCAGCACATGTGCTGGACTACCCCAAATGCGAACATGTTTCAGACTAGGCTTACGCCCAATCCACAGCCCTGTGGGAGTAAGAGGTACTAACTTAGAAGGAACCAAGTTCAAAATATAAGCTGCAGTCTCTAAGGCATATCCCCGAAACGAATCTGACAAATCCGAATAACTCATCATTGATCTAACCATCTCCATAAGAGTTCTATTCCTTCTTTCGGCTACACCATTCTGCTGGGGCGTTCCAGGTGCAGTCAATTGGGATGCAATCCAAGCCTCTGATAAATAATCCCTAAACTCTCCAAAGAGGTACTCGCCACCACGATCCGATCGTAATGACTTAATACATTTTCCATGACGTTTTTTCGTTTCAGCCTTGTACTCTTTGAATTTCTCAAAGCACTCAGACTTACGGCGCATCAAATAAATGTATCTATACCTTGAATAATCGTCAATAAATGTGACAAAATATTCAAAGCCACCTCTAGCTTGGATAGTCATGGGTCCACACAAATCAGAATGAACCAATTCCAACACATCTTTGGCCCTATACCCCTTTGCCGTAAAAGGCCTTTTGGTCATTTTACCTTCCAAGGAAGATTCACAAACTGGTAGTGCCTCCACTTCCAATGAACTCAAAGGTCAATCTTCAACCAGTCTTTGAATCCTTCTTAGGTTAATATGCCCCAATCGTAAGTGCCAAAGATATATTTGGTTCATACAAGAAGGTTCTTTTCTCTTATTTAAGTTAGATGACATATTATTCATTTCCATAAGTTGCATTGTGGGCGAAATAGGATTAATGACATACAAATTATCAACCAATACACCAGAACAGATAAAATATTTATTCTTTCTTATAACAATATTGTCATTAAAATAAACTGAATATCCATCCTTAACTAACATAGAAACAGAAACTAAATTCCTTCTAAGTGAAGGTGCATAAAGACAATCTCTCAATGTCAAAGACTTATTTCTACCAAAAGATAAAGTAACATCTTCTAATGCAACGATCGATACTTTTGTAGCATCATCCATGAACAAGCATATCTCTCCATCACTGAGCCGTCTGGTTTCCTGAAATCCCTGCAATATTTTACAGACATGATTAGTGGCTCCTGTATCTACACACCAGGTACCGGTAGATAACACCGCTAAACATGTTTCAACTACTAGTAAATGAGATATACCTTCTTTGTTCCCTTGTTTGAGAAGTGGGCAATCAGTCTTCCAATGTTCTGACCCTTTGCACTTGAAATATTTGCCTTTCGACTTTTTCACCGCGCCTTGAGGTCCCATGCCCTTCTTTGCTTAGTTTGCCTGTTTCTGAATGTTATTCTTCTTCTTACCGCCTTTTGGCTTAGAAGTAGAAGCCTTTTCAGAAACAAAAACATGACCACTCTGCCTAAAGAGAGATTCAGCATCTTGTAGCTCTTTTGCAAGTTCTACCAAACTATACAACCTTTTGTTCATGTTATAATTAAGGCAGAAATTGTCAAAACTTTTAGGCAGAGTCCCGAGAATGATATCGACCTGGGATTCTCCATCGATTTCAGCTCCAAGGATCTCCATCTCATTCAGATTACCCATCATCTTGAGAACATGATCCCTTACTGGTGTACCCTCAGCCATTTTTGTATTCATCAAACATTTCATAGCAAACTGCCTAGCTGCTCTACTCTGATGTCCGAAGAGTTCCTTGAGGTTATACATCATGTCATAAGCAGTGGCCATGGCCTGATGCTGATGTTGCAGTACATTTGACATAGATGCCAGAATATAACATCGCGCCATCTCATCTGCCTTTTTCCACTTCTTATAGGCCTCTATGACCTCTTCATCAGAGTTAGCATCCGGCTTTGGTGGACATTCCTCAACAAGTACATATTTGTACTCCTCAGCAGTCAGAACAATGTCCAAATTACGTTTCCAGTCAATATAATTAGGTCCAGTAAGTTTGTTTTCTTTAAGAATCACCATAAGTGGACTGAAAGAACCCATTTTTTGAAATCTGAGAATCACATAAATAAAATTATGTAGGGCAAAAAAACTTTTTGAATTAACTAAATATTGATTCCCTCAAAACAATAATAAAAAATTCACCAACACCTTGAATACCATGAATTTAGTATGCCACGATAGTGTGGACGTATACAAATTTAACTTTGTTCAAGTAGGTTTTTCTTATTAATTTTACTATCATGTCAACATAACTTTATGACAAATAAAATTAATATGCTGGTCTTGCTCTGGTCATACAAATAATATTAGTGACTCCGATGGGGAGGATACCATTATTTGTATCTAAGTGTATACCATTACTTAATACTTTGTCTATTACCTTGTAATGAGTTCCTTCAGATGGAGAAGTGAACACATACTAGATAACTTTCTACAATTATCCCTAATGAAGTTTGTACTGGTGATCCATAATTATACTCATCCGATATGGAGAAAAGCACTAAAGCCAACACGCAAGTATAATTACATCACCATCAAACCAGTAATGGAGACCATAGGATTTATACTAAATAAATATCCTCTCCCACTTAGTTATTTAGCTATGAGGGTTTTTGTACTAGTTGATATTATGTCCATGTTGTACATTATTAATGTAGGCTTGGTTTTTCAAAAAAACAACCACATAATAATAAACATGCATAATCATGAAAAGTAAAATGACAAAAATAAGAGAAAATATCCAACTATTATGGTCATCTTTGCTGCTCTGTCCTCAACTATTCAAATCCAAAATCTGCCGTTGTGCAGATCTATTCGGGGTTCGACCTGCCCGGTCAGGTCACGGGGTTTGGGGCAGCGCCTCGATTTTTTTTAAAGGTTTTGGCTGTCGATTCCTTCATCGAAAATCATCTATCTGCCTCTGGACTGCTTAAAACCAGCATCTCGTCTGGCGTCAGAAATAGCCACCACCGCCATCACGATTGATCAAAAATAATTAAAATTACATCAATCCTATGCCTCCCGAAGGAGTTCACACAAAATCTAGATTGAAAAATTAAAATAATAAGCATGATCAACCCTCGTGATTTTAATTACATCCACAGCAACAACAACATCCACGACATGTCCGTGGTTTAAACAACACAATCAAAAATATACGTTGGACCATAATAGTTGGATCTAAGATGCCTACAAAACCGAGTTAGAACAGATCTACATCTACCGACTATTATACAGCGCAGGTTTTATTGGACAACATGGACGTATCAATCAATACATAGATCCAAAGTGGCTCTGATACCAATTGATGGAACTGAGAATTTCCAGGACCCTTTCTTTGGTGTGCGTATTGATCGATAGAAAGTTAAACAGATATAATACGTGTTCTAACCCTTCATAGGCGAAAACTAGGGTTCACGAATTATACCTGCGGCGGAAAGGAGACAAGTAATTCCTGGCAATCTCGAGCGGACGACCCCAAGATCTTCTACATGTATTCCTTCTTCGAGTTGGACGTCGTGTGGGCGAAGATCTCCCAACCTTTTCTTCTCCTTGGCAGCCCTCTCTTTCTCTCCTTACGTGAATCACGAATTTAGAGAAAGTTTCAGATTTTTGATCAGTAATCTGGCGGCCAGAGAATAGAGGATATATATAGGCTACGGCAAGGACCATGAGGAGAAATTAGGGTTAGGCCTCCTAACGGATCTGGATATCCCGTGTTCAGCCCGATCACACAATCCAGGCCCATTAACAATAGCTCGGTCCACTAATGAGCTATTGTTGCACTACCTCCCTAATCCCAAACTATGTTTGTGGGCTCCTTTTATTATATGCTCGTTTGGCTCCCCATGTTAAGATATCGTATGTCCGTCGATCAAATTAAGTTACTGGCAACTATGTTGATTCGACATCTTTTATCCTTAAGTAGTACCGCTCAACTTTATTTGTCATGTCGGATATAATCCATCTGCAGGGTTTACATGACAATCCTTATGAGGTCCTTAAGGGGACATCATCAACCCGATGTATCGGGACATGGATTCCATTTGTAATCAACAGCCCATCATACATACAATGTTATTATCCAATTCATAGAGATTGTTGATCCATAATGAATCTCACTTTTTTATGAGTCAAAGTAATGCACATTGCATATACATGTCCGTTATTATATCCGAATTAAGAGCACAAATATCCATAATAACATAGGTGTTTGTTCTCTTATGTAGTCAGTACAAAGAGAACAACCTCAATTGGTCATGTTCAATACACACAAAGTGTACTAGTGTAAACCTATAGTCAAGATTGACTAATACCAGATTACACTACAACCTTTCCAATAGATTGTCCAAGTCCATCTAGGTTGTGAAGATATACTCCATAGGAAAATGATAATATGATCTTCTGTGTAACACCACACACCATATTATCTATAATATAGAATATCAGACATTTGCATTAACACTTGCAACAAATACAATATGCAAACATTTGCCCATATGATTCTCATTCAAAATTTAAGGAAATAAGGTTACTACAAAAGTGATGCTTTTAGTATATAACCCTAACATCAACCGCATCACCGTTAGGTATTGCTTTTCCATCCTTCAACTAGAAGACATGTTGGATATTCTTGCTGGGTTTACAATTTTTTCAAAGATCGATTTGAAGAGCGGATACCATCAAATCTGAATTCGACCTGGTGATGAATGGAAAACTGCTTTCAAGACCGGTGAAGGACTACTACGAATGGCTTGTTATGCCTTTCGGACTTTCAAATACACCAAGCACGTTCATGCGCCTTATGAATCAAGTTTTGAAGCCATTGATAGGAAAGTTCATAGTCGTCTACTTTGACGATATCCTGATCTATAGCCAAAGCCAAACCGACCATCTGAAGCACCTCAGGTAAGTTCTCAAACTTCTCCAAATTAATAATCTCTATGTCAATCTCAAGGAGTGTAGCTTTCTTACTAACCAACTCATTTTCTTGGGATTTGCTATTAGCGCCAGTGGCCTCAGTATTGATGAAGAGAAGATTAGAGCAATTCGTGACTGGCCCACTCCAAAGACAACGACTGAAGTACGAAGCTTTCATGGCCTCGCCAATTTTTACCGACGATTCATTCATAACTTCAGCACTATTGTAGCACCATTGACAGAATGCATGAAGAAAAGAAAATTCATCTGGACTTCTGAAGCTGAAGCCAGTTTCATACTCATCAAGGAGAAGCTATCTACGACGCCAGTTCTATCACTGCCTAAATTTGACAAGCTGTTTGAAGTCGAATGTGATGCCAGCATAGTGGGCGTTGGTGCTGTACTAATACAAGAAGGAAGACCAATTGCCTTTCGTAGATAGAAGCTAAGTGAAGCTCAACGAAAATGGTCAACTTATGAGCAGGAGTTCTACTCGATCGTACAAGCCATCAAAGCATGGGAGCACTACCTCATCCAACGGCCATTTATCCTACATACAGACAATAAAGCTTTATCTTTCATAGACAATCCCCGTAACACAAATGCAATGCATGCTAGATGGATTCAGTTTCTTCAGTGCTTCTCCTATACCATCAAGCGCAAGGCCGGAGTTCAGAACAAAGTAGCTGATGCCTTAAGCCGTCGAGCCGACCTCCTCATCACTTTACATCAAGAGGTCATCGGGTTTGAATACCTCAAGGAACTCTACCCTGAAGACAAAGATTTTCAAGAAGCATGGAAAGATTGTCAACCAAACGGAGCTACAAATGGATATCACATCTAAGAAGGCTATCTCTTCAAAGGAAATCAGTTGTGCATTCCTCGTAGTTCCTTACGGGAACATATTATTAGAGAGCTCCTTGGTGGAGGTCTCGGTGGACATTTTGGTCGAGGTAAGACGCTAGCCATAACCGAAGAAAGATATTATTGGCCACAATTGAGAAAAGAAGTTGAGGGAGATGTCCGCAGTTGTCCTATATGCCAAGTTGCCAAGGGCTAAGAACATAATGCTGGTCTTTATATGCCTCTTCCAATTCCCGAAGGACCTTGGAAAGACATTTCTATAGACTTTATTCTTGGCTTACCATGAACACAGTGCAGTGCTGATTCTATCTTTGTCGTGGTAGACAGATTCTCTAAGATGGCACACTTTATTCCATGTCGTAAGACATCCGACGCGACTCATATTGCTCTCCTTTTCTTTCGAGAAGTCGTGCGTCTTCATGCTGTGCCAAAGTCAATCACTTTAGATAGAGATACTAAGTTTCTGTCACATTTCTGGAGAATATTATGGGAAAGATTGGATACATCACTACAATATAGCAGTACTAGTCACCCACAAACTAACGGACAAACAGATGTCGTGAACCGCACACTTGGAAACATGTTCCAAAGCTTAGTTGGAATACGACCTAAGCAGTGGGATATGGCTTTATCACAGGCTGAATTTGCTTATAACTGTATGCCAAACAGATCAACTGGAAAAGCACCGTTTGCCATTGTCTACTCACATCAGCCACGACATGTTTTGGACCTCGTCTCTCTGCCTAAGACTCCGGGTTGAAACATTGGTGCTGAACATATGTTAGAGCGACATTAATTAATACATAATGAAGTGAAATAACAACTTGAAGAATCTTATACCAAATATAAAGCAGCTGCTGATCAGTGCCGCCACCGTAAGGTCTTTCATGAGGAAGACTTGGTCATGGTTTACTTACGTAAGGAACATTTTCCTACTGGCTCCTACAACAAATTGGCGAAGAAGAGGATCGGACCATTTCAAGTTCTACGCAAGCTAAATGACAATGCTTATGTGATTGATCTTCCTGAAGACATGCAGATCTCTCCAACCTTCAATATCGTCGATCATTACGAATACTTTCCACCTGACGAACCGCTTTATTCTGATAAGAACTCAGGGGCGAGTTCTCTTGAAGCAGGGGAGGCTGATGTAGCGTAGAATTCTAGTCCCTCTAGGATTCCTTTTATTTTCCTCTTCCCACTTGGATTCCTTTTTCTTTTCTTTACTTTTTTTATAATACTATTTATGATATGATTCTTATTTTGACTTTATCTTTTATTAGGATGGATTTTATATTTATTTTATTAGGATTAGGTTGTCACAAAAGACCTATAAATAGGCACCTTTTGTATGCAATAGAGAACAACTTTTAATTAATAAAATTCTTCTTTAAAGTTTGGAATTTGTTCTCTTATTTTTTTGGTCGTGGACTCGACTGTTCCGTGGATTCGGAAGTCCTTCGCTTGAGGTTTTCAAGCAACCTTCGTACGAACCCTTTACAAGGCCATCCATTGGAGTTTTTGCGGCACCGCTTCGCTCTCACCAAGCAACGGTGGTCCAGTTATCGTCATTACCGATCGATTTGGCCATTGCCAAGCATGAAGGTAAGCTCGTTCCGCTATCCCGTTGCGTCATAAGAAATTTGAGATATATTGAATTTAAAATTTTGAGGAGATTATGAATGAATAGATTTAAGTATATTTTGAAGAATTTAAATGTGTGAAGTATAAATTTTGAAGAGAAACACTAATCTGGATAAAGAATTTAGAATTTGATAAGGCAGTATTGATGATTTTGTCAAAACACAATTTTTAAAGATTATGATATGATTGGACATTAATTTAAATTTTGAGTATTGAGTTATTAATTTAAAATTTAATGATTGAAATTGAGAAAAATTTTAAGATATTCTTGAGGTTACAAATTTATAAGACTGATGGCAATTGTTTAAACGTTGAGTGAGAGAATAAGTTAAGACACTGATGGGTTGTTTTAAAATATATATTAGATGTCATGTATGTAAGGTCCTTCTAAATCATATTCGTTAATCATTCTTCCTAGTTATCTAAAATTCGTCTATATTCTGTTTATCTGTATTTCTTCTATTGATGGTGCTTACCCTAAAATTTTAAGAATCTTCTAGGATTCAAGGACATAACCAAGATTCCAACATCAATATATATATATATATATATATATATATATATATATATATTTTATATATATATATATATATATATATATATATATATATATAATAGACAATTAAATTAATGTATTTAAATTATAATTATCACTCTTAACTAGAATAGCTTTGTTGGTTCAGATTTTAACTAATTCTTTGTTATTAGTTTTCTGATTGTTGTAACAAATTTATTCTCTTTTGTAATCCTATTTATATCCTAAAAATCAATGAGAAGGTATGCCATTGATTCATTCTCTCGTACGTTTCTTTATGGTATCAAAGCTATAGTCGGTCATAAACCTCTCTCACCACCCTACAACAACACCATGACCATTGATCCTCAGATTATCACCACTCCCAATCTAGAAAATACAACCCAAACTCTTCAACTCATAAATATCTCCCATCCATCCCTCATCAAATTAACCTCCACAAATTATCTTGCCTGGAAACTCCAGATTGAGGCCATTCTCATCGGCTATGACCTCTAAAAATACATTGACAACACTCATCAATGTCCTCCTCGGACAATCACCACCAACAACGTCCAAACCCGGCTTTCCTCCCATGGGTTCGATAAGATAAATTGTTGTTTGGCGCACTTGTCGGTTCCATCTCCTCCTCTCTCATTTCGCTCATCCAACAATCGGCCAACGCCCACGAAGCATGGCAAACTCTTAGCAACACCTATGCTCGCCCAACACGTGGTCACATAAAGCAAATCAAGGACCAGATCAAGGAAGCCACGAAAGGCTCTCAGTCCATATTGGTCTAAATGCTGTACATCATGTGCCGAACTAATCAACTTGCTGCACTCGACAAACCGATGGACAATGAAGACATCATTGAGAATATCTTAGAGGGTCTCGATGATGACTATCGCCACATTGCGTATATAGTGGAAGGAAGGGACGCCCCCATCTCATTTGATGAGCTTTATAAGAAACTCATCAACAAAGAACTGACTCTTCAGCAGTCGTAATCTGCTCCCTTCCCACATCCTGCCACGACAAATGCTGCATCGACAAGGTTTTGTAGTTCACACCGCTCCTCGTCCAACCTGACACAGCCTCCATACTCTGCTTCTCCGCAACAACCATCTTAGATTCTACAAGCCGCGACCCGCCAGCCAAGGCCTTATCTCGAAAAGTGTCAAGGATGTCGCCAATAGGGCCATACTGTTGCTCAGTGTCCCCTCTTTCAGTTAGTACCCGCCCCTTGCAAGGTGCTACTCGCTACTCATCCTCTGGATCTCAATGGAAACCGAAGGTGCATGTTGCCACAACATCAGGTGTCGAAACCCTGGCCTGGTTACTCGACAGTGGCGATTCTCATCATGTCACGGCTGACCTCAACAACCTCGTACTGCATGCTCCATACGACGGGTCTGACGATATCGTAATCGGTGATGGTACTGGGTTACACATTTCCAAAACTGGTTCTACTTCTATTAAAACTCCCTCTCACACTTTTCAATTGCATGATGTTTTATTTGTTCCTGCCATGAAAAGAAACCTAATCTCCATATCTCAATTTTGCAAAACCAATAACACTTCGATTGAGTTCTTACCATCTTCTTTTCGTGTGAAGGATCTACTGACATGGGCCACATTGCTGAAGGATAACCTAAAGGTGGTGTGTATGAATTGCCGGTGTCACACTTTGCTTTTCGACCTTTTTACTAGTACCAAAGTGTCCTCATGTGCCTGGCATCATCGTCTTGGTCATCCATCCGAGTCAATCCAACATCATATCATCTCTAAGTTTGGTTTACCTTTAGATTTCTCTAGTTCCAAGCATTTCCATTGTCAAGACTGTTTCTGCAATAAAAGTCATAAATTACCTTTCTCATAATCAACTATTGTGTCTACTTCTCCTCTCCAAATTATTTATTCTGATGTGTATACCTCACCTATTTATTCTGTTGATGGTTACAAATACCATATTATTTTTTTGGATCACTTCATGCACTACAAATGGCTTTACCCCCTCAAACGTAAATCTGATGTTGCCACTATTTTTCCTCGTTTCAAAGCTCTTGTTGAAAACTTCTTCAAAAAGATAATTGTCACATTTTACTTTGACAATGGGGGAGAATACATGGGTCTCACTAAATCCAATGGTCTTTCCACATACTTATCCACACATGGCATCTCGCACCTGTCCTCGCCACCTTACACTCCAGAACATAATGGTTTCTCGGAACGTCGACATCATCATATTGTTGAAACTGGTCTTTCTTTTCTTTCTAGAGCATCCTTACCTCTAACCTTCTGGTCATATTCCTTCTCCACTGATGTCTATCTCATAAATCGTCTTCCAACACCCACTCTCTATATGACCTCTCCCTATCATAAACTTTTTGAGTCGCCACCCAACTATTCCAAACTTCGAGCCTTTGGATTTTTTTTCTATCCATGGCTTCGTCCATACTCTCCCCACAAACTCGCCAGTCGCTCCATGCCATGTGTCTTTCTTGGTTATTGTCTCACTCAGAGTGCTTATCTATGTTTTGATCCAAGTACTTAAAACATCTACATCTCACGTCATGTTTGATTTGTTGAGTCTGAGTTTCCCATGTCTAAGGTTGATCTGCATCTCCCTCGTCCTGATGAATTGACATGGGACACATGGCTTCCTCAACATGTCATTCTCCCGGTTTCATTTACATCATCCGAAGTTCGTACCCGCGGCTCTTCACCAATTGACTCCACCACACAAATGGATATGGAAGATTTAGCCTCCTCCCTTCCCTTTCCAAACCTACCTCACACGTCACCTCCTTCCTCAAACACCATACCACCCCTACTACCCGCTCCAATATCTGCACCTTCTCCTAGCACAACCCCAACTGCCCCTTTGGCTCTACCCCCACATGTTTATAACCAAGTCTCAGAAATCCCATCACTCACACCCTTCGTTTGCACCTCGCCTATTGTCACCCGTTCCCGAAACAACATCCATAAACCAATCAATAAACTAAGCCTCTCAGCCTAACTAGCCTCAGAAATTGAACCGATATATGTAACTCAGGCCATCAAAGATGGTAGATGGAGACAGGCGATGTTAGAAGAGTTTGATGCCTTGGTTGGAAATGGCACTTGGGAACTAGTACCTCCCAATGGTGTGCAAAATATTATGGGTGCAAATGGATTTTTTGACTAAAACGTTTATCTAATGGCTCCATTGATAGGTACAAGGCTCGCTTAGTGGCAAACGGGTTTCACCAACAACCCGGAGTAGACTACCATGAGACGTTTAGTCCGGTTGTAAAGCTATTTGTACTATCCATGCAGTCAATCGAGGTTGGGATCTTTGTCAGCTCGATGTCAACAATGCCTTTCTCCAAGGCACACTCAATGAAGATGTCTTCATGACCCAGCCCCAAGGCTTTATTGATGGTGATAATCCACACCATGTATGCAAATTGCGAAAGGCAATATATGGTCTCAAGCAAGCTCTAAGAGCTTGGTACAATGAACTTTGTCAGTTTCTACTTGCATCGTACTTCTTGAACTCGTTTGTCGACACCTCTTTGTTCATTCTCACCAACGAAGGTATCACTCTCGTGTTACTTATTTATGTTGATGATATTATCATCACAGATGATAATGCAACATCGGTCCAGGACTTCATCTTGGTCCTTGCCCGTCGCTTTTCACTCAAAGACCTCGGCACTCTTCAATACTTTCTTGGTGTCGAAGTTATTCCTTTCCCTCAAGGACTTCTCCTCTCACAGCGACGCTACATTGCCGACTTGCTGGCTCGAACGAAGATGACTGATGCTAGACCAGTAGCAACTCCACTTGCCACCGCTCCTATTCTCACTCTTCAATCTGGGATGACACTTACTGACCCAACTGAATTTCGAGTTGTGGTTGGTAGTCTTCAGTATCTCTAACTTACTCGTCCGAACATTGCTTATGTAGTCAACAAACAGTCTAAATACATGCATCGTCCGACGACCGAACAATGGAATGCTGTCAAGTGACTTCTTCGTTATTTGTGCGGTACCATTGATCATGGCATCATGTTCCATCGCCAGTCGCCTATCGTCCTACATGCTTACTCAGACGCTGACTGGGCTAGTAACAAAGATGACTTCACCTCCACCGGTTCTTATATTGTCTACCTAGGGAGAAACTCGTATCCTGGAGTTCGAAGAAGCAACAAACAGTAGCTCATTCATCGACTGAAGCAGAGTATTGATCTGTTGCTTCTACGGCTGCCGAGGCGATATGGATGACATATCTTCTAAGTGAACTTGGTTTCACATCCTCGCAACAACCGGTAATCTACTGTGATAATGTCGGTGTGACAAACCTCTGCTCCAATCTGGTCTTCCATTCTCGCATGAAACATGTGGCTATCGATTTTCACTTCATTCGTGAACAAGCTCAAGATGGCATCTTACGAGTCACACGTCTCTTCGACGGATCAACTAGCTGATGCACTCACAAAACCATTACCCCGCATGCGTTTTCATGACTTGTTGAACAAGATTGGTCTCACCTCAAGGAGATCCAACTTGCAGGGGCATAATAGAGAATTAAATTAGTGTATTTAAATTATAATGATCTCTCTTAACTAGAATAGGTTAGTTGGTTCAGATTTTAACTGATTCTTTGTTATTAGTTTTTTGATTGTTGTAACAAATTTATTCTCTTTTGTAATCATATTTATTTCCTAAAAATCAATGAGAAGATATGCCATTGATTCATTCTCTCCTACGTTTCTTCAATATATTTTACTTCTTCCACTTCCATCCTTCATGATCAGTGCACTTTTTAAGAATTTTTTTTACTACATTTTTCATCTAATTGATCAATGTTTCTTCAATATTTTTGTATTAGAATTTTTTTACTACCTTTCCATCTAACCAACCAAGCTTGCATACCCTAGTCGTTCCTAAAATTTTGAAGATAAACTTTTCTAAGGTGGGTATATTTGTAACTCCCGTTTTCAAAATTTTCAAATTTATTTAATTTATTTTAATTTTAAATATTTTGTTAGAGAATAAATTATTCTTTGAATTTCTATAAAATCTAATCATACATATTTTGAATGACAAAAATGTTTACCAAATTATATTTTCATATAATCATGGTAACTAGTTGTTTGATTGAATTTGATTAATTTATTTTTAAAATTATTGATTATTATCTTTGTCCAATAAAGGATTTGCCACTTTATTTTTAAATAAAAGTTGTATTTATGAAAATACATCATTTTGATGACAATGAATATAATTTTAAATTATTTATAGTGACTAAATATTGGACAAAGATTTGATTAATATTAGTTTTAAAATTTTATTTGATTTAAATTAATTGAAAGATGATCTATTGGACTCCTAGAGGATTGTTGATCCTTTATTTTGGAGTATTATTTGTCAACTCCACCTATTTAAGGAGAATGTTTTCCTTGCTTTTTCCCTAACCATAGAGCTAACATCCACCACCATCACCATTGTGTTCGTGCATTGTGTCTGTGTCCATACCATTCCATTCATTTTCCTATTTTCTATAACAATTACAAAAGCTATATTCGTGTCGGGCATGACAAGATACCACATATTTCATCATGTGTCAGTTTTTCGGACACAACCCCACACTATTTGCTCACCACCTTATGTTCCTACCGCATGGCCGTCGTGACACCACCAACGCCTGGATGTCGTGTCCCAACACCAACCACAACTACCACCAGTGTCCCCAGCCCTGCCAAAACTCCATCCAGTCACCTGAACCCCCATCGTGGAGATCGACATCGTCAAAGCCCATCTCTACAGCCTCCTCTATCGCGGCCAAACCCCAACCTCCGTGTCACCACCTTGAATTACCAACATCGCCTCGTTCCACCACCGCCTCTGTCATCGCCATGGCGAGACTCTCAGCCCAGCTCCGTCACGTTCACCTTCCCTGGTGAGCGACGATCAACCACCTCCTCCGCGAGCACCGGAGTGCCCAAATCCAACCAGCGTCGCTCTCTGGTGAGCCTCCAACTCCTCAAGCCCGCAGACCCGTACGCCACTGCCGCGTCTGACCCATCTCCAGTAAGGACCCTCTCCCCGCGTCGGTGACAGCCCTCAGCAACTGTCACCTTCGATTTGGTCCCCCGAGCCACTGGCTGTCTCGATGAACCGTACGACACCAGCACAGCTCTCGACCTCCTTCGACCCTGGCCTCTTCTACATCCGATCACGATGAGCCGAACCCAAACGCCGTGCGAGCGTCGCCTAGATCTTCCTCCGTGCTCCGCCGCACTTGCGCCAACTTGTTGGAGCTGCCTTCCGCCGACGAAGCCCTTTCTCCGGAGCCCCTCCGTGGTGAGCACCTCTCTTTCACTCCTCTCTCTCAATTAATATTTCTCTCTCTGTAAATTCTCTTAGGCCTCGTTTTGTTTGCAGAATCTCCGGGTTGGAAAAGGAAAGTGATTACTTTCCTATGTTTGGGTGCCAAAGGAATTGAGGAGGAAAGGAAAGTAATTCCCAATTTAAGGAAAATTAGGGGGGAAAGTGATTCCATCAATCCAAGCAAGGAATCACTTTCCCACATTGAAGTAATCACTTTCCTTTCCACATTCCTTGGCATTTCCAAACATCGGAAAGGAAAATCAATGGAAAATAAAATTTTCCAAAGGAAAGGAAATGACAAGGAATTGATTTCTTTCCCCTCCATTCCGCGAACCAAACGAGGTTCTCTCTCTTTCATTATTGAGCAGAGAATGATATGATGAATTTACTTTAAATTATTATATTGTAATAAACATTGGAGACTGAGTTATGAATACGGTTTATTGATTTATTTTTAATAATTTTATAATCATTATATATTAGTATATGTATACCATATTTTTTTTTAGTATATGTATACCATATATATATATATATATTTTTTAAAATATATATATATATATATATATATATATATATATAATATATATATATATAAAATATATATATATATATATATATATATATATATATATATAGTTAAAAAATATATATATATATATATATATATAGTGTTAAAAAAATATATATATATATATATATATAGTGTTATAAGTATTATTATTTTTAGTAATTTTGTTTTATTAAATAAATATATAAATAATATTTCTAAAAATTATATTTGTGAAAAAAATATAGAATTGGGGTTGGCTCTACATCTATTATCAAATTTGAACTTAGAAGCTTAAATATATTATTATATTATTTTGTGGTATTTTAAATAAAATTGACCTAAAATTATTATTGTACACGTTTGTAAACCCCTCTAAATAAATTAGATTAATATTAGGATTTTTGATTATTTATTAGAATTAACAAATAATTATTTTTAAATGCATTTTAAAATTATTTGACTTATATATCCTTTCTCGTAGTTTAGCTATAATTAGAACAATACAAGCTATTTTCTTCTAGCAAAATTTGCATACATGACCTAGTCGAGCCCTCTACATTTATACCATTTATGTCCCAATCAAACAGGTCTCCATGTGCTTTATTTTTATGGCACAACATTCATGTATAAAATCTTTGTTCAAAATAGGTCAATTACCTATGTCCGTTCCAGACGAAATTAGAGACACAAATCCTGCGGCCCAAAGATACGCTATAACCTAGACTAACCCTAGAGCACTCATGTAGCTTGTGTCCACTCAAATGGACCCCTACACACTCTTTAAACACCAATAAATTAATAGGATATTTTTCTAGAAAAATTATTCTAGTAAGCTACACTAGTCTATCGGTGAACCGAAATAGCTCAATCCAAGTGTCAAACAGTAAACCAACTTGATCCTAAAATATAGAGGACTTAGTTAGATAAATTATAGTTGACTTAGACCAACGTTTTGGTTTCAAAATGTCAGTGGACAACAGCTTATATAAATGACGTTCCATAAGTAAATAAGTGCTGTATATGTTGGATTTTAGCTCAAATAAATAACCAAATGGTCACCAAACCAAACTAGCTTAAGGGAGGATTAGTTAAACCCAATATGAGCTTAGACTCAATTTTAGGCATAATAAATAGGGTACAATGTCTCCTCGCCCTGAAACTTGTAAACTAGATATAGGACTTTTGTGGCATGTCGAGACATAGGCAGATACCCAAATAATCTAAATAAAACCTATTTTATGTTTGGATTTTGTGATGTGACAAAATTTTAGCTTAGGTTTGACTTGGCATGTTGTTACGATATGTTCAGGTTGTAGTCACAACTGTGCATTGATATTGGACGGGGAGGATTGTTAGTAGGCATATAGGACAACCAAGTTGGTCTGCCATAGTCTTCAGAGGAAAGGAAACTATGGAGTTATGATTCATTGTACATAGTTTCCCATTGACGTTGTCTACGCTATGGTGGTTGTAGAAGCATGAAAATTTTTCAGCAAATGAAGTCCCATGCGCCCAAGTCAGTGAAGCCCCATGCGCCCAGTCAGTGGAGCTCCATGTTCCCAGCCAACGAAGCTTCATGCGCCCAGTCAGTACAACTCCATGCGTCCAAGTCAAGTGTAGCTCCATGCGCCCAGTCAGTGAAGCTTCATGCGCCCAAGACTAGCTCCCCCGGAAGGAGGGCGCCTAGCCTGAGACATGGCTATGCGCGCAAGCCTGACTCAGTCAAAGCCATGATCAATACGTGCACCAAAGAACATGGCCACGTCAGTCTCCACGAGCAGTCATGCACCGAAGCATGCGACCACGTCAACACCACGACCAACCTACGATCGCGCAGCCTGTATGCGCCTACGTCCTATGCGCCCAAAGCAGGACTATGTATCCACATAAAAACTAACGTATTTCCTCATGTGGGCACATAACATCATTCCATCTCAAGAACGACTATAAAATGAGGGCCTCATCCCTCTTCAAACACACAGAACGGAAAGCATTTTCAAGAGCCAAATTGCTGCACTTCTTGTCAGTGAGCCGAGAGTTAGCAATTTTCTTAGGTTTTCTCCCACTTTTGTCATCGGAGTGTCAACGGAGTAAAGGAGCAACTGCCGCACGATCTCCATCGTCCCATTCCCCAGATTTTTTTGTACTCCGGGATCCTCAGCGCAGGATCTCTCAGGCGTACTCGATTTGTGGTGCCTTGTACTAATAAAAGAAAAGACAGCATTTTCTTCTTCTTTTTTGTGTGTGTCCACAAAAATGGTGACTCTACTGGGGACTACCTTTTCCTCTGACGAGAAGGTGGTGACGCAATTCGATACCGACAAAGTGGGGAGTACTCAGAAGATGCTGATCGTAAAGTTCGATCAGTAGGCGTTCGAAGAGATGCTCTCGAGGGATGGCTCTACTCCCTCAAAATCAGCGAAGCCAAACAAGTCTCGCAAGACTTGGCTTTCGAAGGCTCACTGCGCATATCCTGCAAGTGTCATAGCGGATATGCAGCTGGAGGACTCTGTCACATGGGCGCATGACTCTGCCACAGAAGTCCCCCAAATGGAGAAAGCTCACACCGTTCTGGGCTCTACTAGCCCAGTGATTTCTTCCCTCCACAACCAATAACAGAGTGTTCAACACTCGAGACTTGGCAGAGGAAAATACTACGATGCCAAGAATCGGGGTGTGCGGCACTCTGGCCAAACCCGACGAGGCTCACGAACAAAGGAGACAAAATTGAAAAAAAATAGCGCTGCTCCACCAAGTATGCGCCCAAAGCCATGCGTCCAAGGGAGTGCTTGGGCGCATAGCCCCAACCAGAACACTTCTGTCTTCAGCAGGCTGGGCATTCAGAGTCATGCGCCCGAGGCTATGCGTCCAGGCTCTCTGGATCCATACTATGGTCCCACATCAAGGCAACTCAAACATGCTGTCAAGAAGCATGCGCCCAAGCCCAGTCTCCAAGGCCTATGCGCCCACTGCGAAAAGATAGACCCCAACGCGTATAGCACGGGGCTGTCTTCAAGGACATCACAGATAGGTGTGGGGGTTGCCCCTGCACATAAACTAAGTCTGGATGTGCCTACTCTCCTTACGAACCCTCTGTAAAGCTCGACGATGCATGCAACATGGGTTGTAAGACAAAACTCCCTTCCGCTGACTTGCGCGACATGATAAATCATAAGCGTAAAGCGAGGGAGAACACAACAATTCATAGTGCACTTCCGTGCACCAATATTGTTATCAACTTTTGTTGCTCCAAAGTGACAAGAGTGCCTCAGAGAAAGTCCGTGTATCGGCGACTGCACTTCTCTGACGACGAAAAGCCACTATGTGTTTCATCTAACATGGCTTCATGGGGTCCCCCTTACGGAAGCCCCAATCAAAGACGGTGGACCACCAACCCAACCTTCTCTCTCAGTTCTACGAGAAGGAGAAGACGATGTCTACCAATAGATGGCCAACGGGCTGTCACATTTGAAGGAGTTTATATGGGCACTCGATCAACGGCAAGATTCGGTATGGACGACAAAGTCGGGGGTAGCATTCCCTCAGAATCTGAAGCAGATGACCCCCACACTGGGGGTAGCCTTCTAGAGGACGATGATCCCTCTGAATCCAATGGCGACTATCTACCTCCTCTACCTGAAGATGAAGGACTTAGCCACTCGGAGACAGACAGTATCAGCACCAGTTGTACTGCTTCCTCTGTTCATCCTCGTATGCTATCTACATATATGACAGACGGAGAAAGACCTGAAGAGGCCAGTGATCAGACTAGTAAACGGCCTGAGGGTCTCCAAACAGCATTCGCCAAGATCACTGATATGCTTACTAGTATCATGGCAGTTCAAGCTGCTGGGGCTGTTTTTCCACCTCAACAAAATGTCTCAGCCCACGCTAGTCCGGCTCACAGCAACAACACTCCTTCACTACAAAAGGAGTATCATTCCGTTGTGCCTCCTTTAAATCTTGCAAATGCTGGGGGTGGTCCTTCGCCAACAACGCCTGACAACCGTTCATTAGTCGTTTTCCAACACCTGCTCAATCGACAGGATGCAATTGATTCCCTGGTCGCTCGCCTCGACACCATCTCACACAAAGATAAGCTGCAGAAGATGGGGATATCTCAACCGTATCCTCCTGAGTGGAAGAACTCTACTTGCCCTCCTAACTACAAGCCGCTTACGCTGAACTCCTTCAACGGTTTGACTTCTCCTCCTCAGCACATGACGTACTTCAACAAGCAGACTCTACACTTGCCCAGAGACGATCCGTTCATGTCGAAGCTGTTTATTAGCACCTTGCATGGGGTAGCCTTCGAATGGTTCTGCAGTCTGCTTGACGGGTGTATCAATTCATTCAAAGACTTGGAGAGGTTGTTCCTCAACAGGTTTTACGAGAGTGGCATGCATGTTAGTATTTCCACTCTCATCGAGACCCAGCAAAGTGTTTGTAAAAACAAAAGTCTTTTATTTCACAATCTTTATAAGAAGATTACAATTGAATTATGGGAAAGTACAACTATAGGAATCCGATCTGAAGACGATCGCTTTATCCTTTGGACGATGTGAACTTTGAAGACGATAGCCTCTGAAGAATACAGCAGCACTTGGACAAGAACTCCTGATCTCTGATGATAATATTGATCTCATCTCCTTAGTGAAGGACTTGAAACTCTATTTATAGAGTTCTAGAAATAACTAATTTATAGTTATTCTGGATTGCGCATGATGAACTACGCTAGTGACAAACTGCGCAAACAGCGAACTGCTCTGGCAGTTACTCAATCGTGGGCTAACTGTATTAGATGCGTGGCATTATTTGATTGAAATGTGCATGGTCGTGTACAGGCGGTTGCCACGTGGCGAGCAATTGATGGCATGTAAGCCACATAATAAATGTCAGTTATCTTGATGGATTGTGCCACTTGAAAAGTGCTAGCATCAGACTGCGCTGAGACTCGGGCTTGGTCAAACTGCGCTGAAGTTGAGCTGTCATACTGCGCTGGCTGTACAGCTGTCCTCGAGCGCTGTGTTGCACAAGAAACGAAAGGACTCCTTGTTTATCGGGCTGTCAGCTGTCAGAAGATTGGATTTTTGTCTGGTAATGATGGCATTGCCACGTCAGGGTAGCGCATTTGGGTGGTACCGAAGTTCAGCTTGCGCGTTTGAAAGGTAGCGCAATCTGCCTCATGTGCAGTCCATTTGAAGAGTGCACAATTTAATTTCCTCTGCTTATTTGATAAATGCAACTTAATTTTTAGGACCTACAAGACCTCCTTCGAAGTTTTTGAAATTTGAAAATATTCAAAGTTTTGAAATACTTTGAATTTCGAATTTAAAATCAAGTTGCGCAAGGTGCGCTTTGACTGCGTGTTTGGAGGAATTAGCTCCGACTTTTGTGGCGCAATCGGAGGTGGCCGTTTCATTTCTGGAAAACTATAAATAGTTTTTTTTTTCTTTCTTTCATCCTTTACTTGTTTTCGACTGTTCAAAAGACAAAAGCTCCGCTCCTACTCCGACTACTTCTTCTCCTTCCCGCGACAACAACGATGGCTCCCAACCGAACAGCCACTGAGAAGGGCAAGGCCCCCGCCGAACCCTCGACTCGTATTGCGCCATGAGTTTCTCATCATGAGACAGGTCATCCAGCATTGCAAGGTGAATGACGAACCACGATCGAAACCCTTTTTAGGGTTCTTGATATTTTCAGACCTTCATACCTCTCTCTTTTTAGAGATTGATGGTATTTGCGCCACCATGTTTAGGATTTCGGTTGCATTCAAAATAGTTTTCATTTTTATGAAAACTATACTCTTGCGCAATCGGATGGAAAGTGCTGACAAAATGTTCGGCGCAATCCATCGTTTTGCGCAAGTCAATTGAGCTACCGCAAACTGATGTCTTGCGCAAGTATGTTAGCGCAAACTGATAACTTGTGCAAGGTGACTATGCTGACACAGTCTGATAACTTGCGCAAGTTGACTGTGTTGGCACAATCTGACAACTTGCACAAATTGATGATCTTTTGTAGAATTTTGATTTTATATGTACTGATCCTTGTTTCTTTATTTTGATGCAGTTAACCTCAGGGAAGACCCCAACTCTGATGTCTTTGCAGGATCCTTGGCTGAACCTGAATATAAGGAAGATCCATCTCATGTGACATTTCCTCAGTATGCCTTACCGTCATCTCGGCAAGTCGTCTTGACTGCACAGGACAATGAGACTTTGTTGTGTTTAATGAATGGGCAGCCTCTTCAGACTGCTGACACAGTTACTCATAAGAAACCGTTCTTCTTGTTCGGTGAGGCCTTTGAAAAGAACTCTCAGCCAAGACCTCGAATGGAACAGAGACTTATCCAGAGGGGCGAGAAGACAATCCTTCTGCCGGAGATCTCTAGATGCCTTCCTCTATCTCGATATGCTTTTGCAAGCTATCCCAGAAGAATGGAATGGGATATAACTCCACTTCAGCAAGCCCGAACAGGGAACATCTGTGTCAAGAAGGGGTCTGACAACAAGGATATATTCTACAGTTCCTCTGAGCGCCATAGCTCCTTGCTTAGAGGACTAAAGCCTGGCTGTATCCCGTCCGAAGATTCTTCCTTGCTGCTACCAGTGAGAACTCTGATATTCATAAATGAGTTTGCGAAGGTAGAAGGAAGGTATCCGGATCAGGAGTTGCGGCTGACAGGCCTTGTGAACCCGGATAATAAGAGATGGATCTGTATAGTGAATTGGATATTGGTCCAATTTGAAGAGCGGCTTAAGAAAATTGAACTATACCAAGCAGTGTATGCCACTGTTTATGGCTTTTCTCCAATCCTCATCTATTCCTCGCGTTGGCCGAGAGATACAACTATAGAACCGGGACTTTCATGATGCCCCACGGAGAGATCGAATTAGTTTTGCACGAGATGAAGTACATCTCCAGCCTACCAATGGGGGATATCCCCTATGAAGAGTTTGTCCTGACAAACGATGAATTGGACAGACTCCGCCAAGAGAACGCTGACATGGTGACTATATTTGAAGAGCTACTATGTCACTACAAGATCTGTTCTCTCTACTACAAGAGTGGCACGGCCGGCACCTGCTATACCACCAAATGGCTGTCATATCTTTTCCTCAACCATATCATCGAGAAGAAGACCAAGGAGCATGAAAACTGCCATCCTAACTACTTCCGACCACTTAGCGACAGCAAAGTGATAGGGCTGATGGAGACACACGATGATATGGATATCAAGATCAAGGATGATCTCCAGTGTCCTCCTTTCAAGGAAGAAGACATTATTGAAAGCTACATGAGGATGTGCTACAGGCCCATGTCAAAGGAAGCCCAGTTGGCAGGTTTCCTCACTTATTGGCTCCGACGATACGTCGTCCCTGGGGCCAGTACAGTCGACCGCTTCCACCGCAGTGTACTTTTTGCTGCTGTCCGTCTGGTCTTCGGCTACCGGATGGATTTGCTGTCAGCAATGACATGTAGGGTGAATGCCGGCCTTCGCCTCTTCGTCGGTTCAATGATTAAAGGGAAAGGCGAGAAGGGACACTTCCCCCGGCTGGAACTGCCATACACATACTTGTTCGGATGGCTTCTTCTACACCATCCTTCACTAATGAACCCCAACATGGGGGTAGTGGGCGACAGCTTTCCAAGAAGATTTTCTGGATGTAAGTAGATTTATCCTACTTTAAGAGATTGCCGACGTGCTCTAAATCTTGGTAGAGGATGGAGCTTCTACTGCTTTACCCCTCAAGTCGGTTATGAGCATATGTCTACAAATCTTGTGGACTCCGGGAGGATGCACCCTTTGGGCCGTACAGCTTTCGATTGGCTGAGGACAATCCGACCGTCACACCTGGTATACCGGTTCGAGGATGAATGTTATCTCGAGCCTTATCTCCCCAGCCATTTTGTGCGCCAATTCGGTTATGACCAGTTCCATGTAGGTAATGCTATCATATGCCTATAAGAAAAAGGGTTTTTAATTGATGGAGCCCGGGCTTGGGCATATTACAATGCTCGGGATACCAGGACGACGTTCTTAATGCCGTCCAAAAATGATCGTGGCCCTCGCATGCTATATACGTACTCGATCTTCTATACATCAGCAAACACTTTTGCTGAAAACTTTAAACTGGCAGACAGCTTCGCGACGACAACTCGATTTAAGAAAGGAGCACCTGTTCTGGTGCTTCCTGGTAATGAGGAGGAGCATGAGCCAGCTGATGCACCATTAGAAGCTTCGAGGGAAGCCAACTTCCCTGAAGAAGTATACGAGCCGCTGCGCATCTCCCTGAAAGTTGTAAGATCTCCGGCCAAGGAGAAGAAGAGGAAGGCCGAAGAACCTTCTTCTCCAGTCTCTAAGAAGAAGATTGTTTTAGAATCATCGAAAAAGGTCACTACCCGGTCACAATCTCGGCAACAGGCTGAGTCAATTCAGAGAGAAGAGGCGACGACCCCGACCTCCATTCAAAGACAAGAACATGCTATAGATGTAGAGAGCCAGAAGAGACCTCTACACAGAAAGAAAATAGTCTTCAGAAAAAAGAAAGTAGTCACTCCTCCAAGACCTATCCTGGCATCGGTCCTGACAAGTGCGGTCGTCGGAGTTATGATGCCGTCTCCTATACCTGCCCCTGAGCCCAGATAGGAAGCTTCCAGTGCAGAGAAGAGCGACGAGGTTGTAGAGACAAGAGAGGAGATCGTGGAGACAGAGGATGAAGCTGCAAAAACAAGAGAGGCGACTGCAACTCTGATTCCAATAAACGAGTCAGAAATGTCTCTCGACGTATTGCAATCTCCTACACTTACACCGAAAACTGCCCATCTTCCAGCTTCTCCAAGATCACTTCGTGCTGAAGAAGACAAATTAATGATTGAGGCTCTAGAAGGCTGTGACTTCGGCCTCCCTGATGATATAGATCCGGTCGCCGCAAGTGATAGCGAGGAAGCCCAAGAAGAAGGTGCGGATGATGAAAAAACATCAGCAGAGACTGTTGATGATACTCCGAATCCGGAAGAGGATGCTGATGCTCATGCATCCCAAAAAAAGAATGCTGACAGAGCACCGGAGAAAGCTACTGTCACTGATCCAAGAGGTATTGGCTGATATTAATAATCTTCTTTTATAGATTAAATGACTGACATCTTAACTTTCATTTATGCAGAAATTCAATCTTCTCCAATTCCTCCAATATGCACTGATATAGTGCCAACAACAGTGATAGCTAGCAGCAGTCGACATTTTCAGGAGGCTCCGAAGCAGGAAGTAGTCAGGCAGTAATGTCTGAAGCTACCTCTGCGAGACTGCAACCTATTTCAACAGATGACCAACTTGTCACTAGACCCCTTATTTTTGATCCTTTTTGATAGTCGCTAACGACAGCAAACTGATGGTGTTTATTTGATTTCGCAGAGGAACATCTGGGAGGGGCAACAAGCTTCACCATGGCTCCTTTGTCTAGAGAGATTTCAACTCATGTTCAAGAAGCCGAATGTCCACATGTACAAGCATCTGCTGCTTCAAATTCCACAGAAGTAGTTGCTACACCCGGTGCAGCGGCTACCAACAGATTTATAGTTGGTTCCTTCACCAACCTCTTCTTCACTTCCTTAGGACCCTTAGTAGAAAGGGTAATAGAAAGAGAGAATGTTGGTTTCATCACCGTTAGAACCCCAACTACTTATCTGATAGGTGCTATCCGAAGTCAAGGTGATGAAGCTCAAGTCGCCTATCTTGAACACATACTGGATGAGCTGGAGGCATCAATTAAGATCTACGAAGATCTTAATCGGGGGGAGGTAGAACCCCTAGTGAATGCTGAGTTTGAAAAGATGACTCGCGAAGCTAAAGTCACAAAAGCTGTTTTCCAGACTTTTTTGGACACTTATGCCACAAAGGCTTCAGAGTATGATTCCCGGATGGAGACATTAGCGTCTGCTGCTGGGGAGAAAGAAAAGAAAGTTGTTGAACTGAATGCAGAGTTTGCTCGACTTCAGGAAGAGTTGAAAATCGTTCAGCTTGCTCTTAAAGAAGAGACTAAACAGCATGAAGCTGCCGTTCATCAACTAGACATTCTAACCCACGAGAAGAATGAGTTTGTCACTTCCCATCAAGATGAAATCGCTCGCCGCCTAGTGACCTTGCCATCCTTTGACGATGAATCTGGAATGACGGAAGCTAGAAGGCGGGTGTTGGATTCGCGTGAAGGACGACTTCAAGCATTGAAGAAGCAGATAGCTAGTTTGAGGACACCTCCAACTGAATAAGAAATTTTTTGTATTTTTTTTTCTTTTATGATATGTCTTTTTGTAATGTCTTTTATTTTGATCAATGAAAAGACATTATTTTTGTGGCTCTATTATTTTTTTGCATATCACATTAAGGATATAAATAATAGAGATGGAAAATATATTCAGAGGTTCAAGACATGATATATTTCTTGATTTAGAAAATAATTATATGTATTATATCTGCTCAGAGGTAATGTGGACATGACAGAATATAATTCATTGAATATCATTATTTCGGTAGACAACTTAATCAAAAATAAATACGTGACAAGTTGCTGATATGAATGAACGGATGAATCGTCAAAATGTATGAACGAAATGAATCGTTGGAATGAACGGATGAACCGTCAGATGAATTGAATGAACGGGTGAACCGTCAAAATGTATGAACGAAATGAATCGTTGGAATGAACGGATGAACCGTCAGATGAATTGAATGAACGGATGAACCGTCGGATGAATGGTAATGAATGGGCGAACCGTCGGATGAATGAAATGAACGAGCGAACCGTCGGATGAATGAAATGAACGGGCGAACCGTCAGATAGATGTAATGAACGGATAAACCGTCGAATGAATATAATGAACGGATAAATCGTCGGATGAATGTAATGAACAGGTGAACCGTCAGATGAATGTAATGAATGTTGCGAAGAACGCATCGCTTCGATGTTTTAAGAATTTTTGCCTATAAATAGAACAGAAATTGAAATGGAATGATCACTTTCACTCTTCAACACAAAAATGTTGTCTAAAGATACATCCAAGAAGGCTGAGATTGTCCCGAAGGTTGAAGAAATCACGGAGGAACCTCCAGCCGAAGCAAACCAGCCAAAGCAGACGGAAGCGGACGAAGGTTCGTTTGCACCCAAGCCACCACGGGATATCTTGGACTTCCTACTTGAACCAGGGACGACGGACGAGGAGGAAGCCCTGAGGATGGCCGCTTGCAAATTTCTGGTGGGTTCGAGCAAGGATGTTCTATGCTCTTTTGCCGATTATATTTTTGAAAAGGACGGTAGTGGTCCTCGTCCTGTCTTCAAGAAGGACGATAATGATTCTCGTCCATGATATCTTGTAACACCATTTATGATGAAATAAAATAAAATTTTATTTATGAACTATTTTGTCGTATTTACAAGAAATTTCTTTTACATTCATACATAGTACTTTTTAAGGAATTTGCCATTGATAGGCATCATTGCAACTCGATCGTCCAACTCTGTAAGTTGATAGGCTCCATTTGAGAAGACTTTGCTCACAATATATGGACCTTCCCACTTCGCGTCGAATTTTCCCTTGCTCATATGAGTCATGGTCATAGGACGTCTGACGGTTAGAACCAGTTCTCCTTTCTGAAAAGCTCTAACCTTAACTTTGCGATTAAAAGCTTTTGAGATTCGGGCTTGATATAACTCAATATGCTGTTGAGCCAATAACCGTTTCTCGTCGAGTGCTTCTAATTCTTGTAGTCGAAGGAGGTCGTTGTTCTCTGTAGTGAGCTCGTTGGCAATGACAATCCGTAGGGATGGGATCTGAAGTTCCAAAGTAGAACTGCTTCACAACCATACACAAGAGAAAAAGGTGTACAGCCTGTAGGGTTACGGAACGTAGTGCTGTAGGCCCATAAACATTCTCCATGTTTCTCACTCCAATTTCGTTTGTTAGTAGATACAAACTTCTTAAGGAGTTTGATAATAGTATTGTTAAATGCTTCAGCTAAACCATTAGCAGCAGGATTGTAAGCTGTCGAAGCGACATTGTCAATCCGATGATCGTCACAAACCCTGGTAAACTTCTGGCTAATGAACTGTGGTCCATTGTCGTGAATGATCCTTCGAGGTACACCAAATCTATAGATGACATGGTGTTTGACAAAGTTGATGACGCTACTGGTCTTAACTTCAGCCAGAGGTATAGCTTCAGCCCATTTGGAGAAGTAATCGGTTATACTAGTATGAACCGATGTCCTTTAGAAGAAGGAGGATTAATTGGACCTATAATATCCATACCCCAAGCTTCAAAAGGCCAGGAAGCAGCAGTCGGATGAAGGAATTATGACGGTTGGTGAATAAAATCTTCGTGGAATTGACAAGCTCGATATTTTCTTGCATATTCGATGGCATCCGATACCATAGAGGGCCAGTAGTAACCCATACGTCGGATACGGTCTTGTAGTTTAGGACCAGGTTGATGTACTCCGCAAACACCATCGTGAGCTTCACGTAACACTTGCTTTGCTTCATCAACAGCAAGACAGCGTAAGAGAAGACCGTCATAAGTCCGCCGGTAGAGAGTCTTAGTAGTCTGATTGTAGTATAATCGCAGAGACCGTCGACGAATACTCGTAGCCTCCTTCGGATCTTCAGGAAGTATATCATGGAACACGAAGTTGATGAAGGGAGCTCTCAAATCTTCACTGGTAACATTGGCCTCAGTAAAATTACTGAACTCAATATTGCGATTATTTTCAATGCAAAACAATTCCCGATTAGAGACAACCACCACCTGTTGTCTTTTGACAGGTATGGCTAAGACTGCTGCAAGATTGGCCAAAGCATCTGCCTCAATATTGTAAGCTCGACGGACATATTCGATAAAAAAGGCTTTAAATGATGTAGCCATATTGATTGCCGCTTCATGATAAGGCACTAGATCTTGATGACGAACTTCATAGGTTCCTCTAACCTGGTTAACAACCAGCTTAGAGTCGCCATAGACTTGAAGATATTCGACGTCTAGTTGTTTAGCTAATTGAAGGCCAATGAGTAGAGCATTGTATTCTGCTACGTTATTGGAGCAGGGTTCATCTAGGGAATAGGCTCTTTGGATAGTTGACCCGTCTGGAGAAACAAGAACAACCCCAACTCCTGCGACAATGGCACCATTCGGCCCGATCCTGGATGCACCGTCAAAGAATAGATGCCAAGTAGGAAATTCTTCGGAGATCATATTTGATTCCAATGTTTCATCTGTAATTTCATCATAAAGTTTAGATGTTTCTGGAATAGGATGAGCCGCTAAGAAGTCCGCCAGTGCTTGACACTTAACAGACTTTTGTGGAACATATACCATGTCATATTGGGCTAACAGAATGACCCATGTAGCTAACCGAGAATTGAGTGTGCTGGGTTTCTTCATTAATACCCGAAGAGGATTAACTCGGGATATGACATAAATAGTTTGTCCAATGATGTAATGCCTTGTCTTTTGAACAGCAAACATAAGAGCTAAGCATTCTTTTTCAACCGGACTATAACGGTGTTCAGCACCAATCATAGTACGACTAAGATAGTAGATGGCTTGTTCATGACCTTTTTTGTTCTTCTGGGCAAGTAAAGTACCCAATGAATGGTCCATAGCAGGGACATACATTAAGAATGGTATGTCCGAGATTGGTGGCACCAAGACTGGTGGGTTCATGAGATATTGTTTTATGTCATCAAATGCTCGTTGACATTCTTCAGTCCAAATGAAAGATACACCCTTCTTCATTAACTGGGTAAATGGTCTGCAGCGTCCAGACAAATTTGAAATGAATCTTCTGACGTACGCAAGTCAACCTTGGAATCCTTGTAGCTCTTTTAGGTTGCGTGGAGGACGCATCTCTTGAATGACTTTGATCTTCTCGGGATCCACGTGTATGTCCTTAGAGGTAATGACGAAGCTGAGAAATTTACCACTAGAGACACCCAAGAATGACTTGGTGGGATTCATTTTAAGTTGATGTTGGCACATTAGATTGAAGATAATTCTTAAATCTTGGATGTGATCTTCTTTTAGATGACTCTTGACAGCAATATCGTCAACATAGCATTCGACAGTCTTACACAGATGATCTCGAAAAATGGTACTCATAGCTCGTTGGTAAGTTGCACCAGCGTTTTTAAGACCAAATGGCATCACTGTGTAGAAATAGACTCCGCGAGAAGTGCGGAAAGAAGTATGTTTTTCATCTTCAGGATTCATCCAAATTTGATTGTATCCAGAGAATCCATCCATGAAGGATATCCTTTCGAACCCACAAGTGTTGTCAATCATGACATCTGTGATAGGGAGAGGAAACTCATCTTTTGGACAGGCTTTATTAAGATCCCGGAAGTCGATGCAAACTCAAACTTTGCTAGTTTTCTTCAAGACTGGGACAACGTTGGCTATCCAATCTGGATGTTGTTCTTCTCGATTAAAGCCATAAGCTATGAGCTTTTTGACTTTATCATCGATTGCGTCCATCATTTCTGGCTTAAACCGCCTCTGCTGCTGTTTAACTCGCTTTGCATTAGGCAAAATATTCAGTTTATGAGTAGCAACTTTAGGATCTAAACCTGGCATGTCTTCATAACTCCAGGCGAAGACATCAATGTATTCTCGAATAAGAAGAATTAATTCTTGCTTATCCGCCTCTGGAAGGTTCTTGCTATTGAATATTGGACGAGGTGACCTGTTTTATCCTACGTCAATTTAAACCAATTGATCTTCGGTAGGAGGTTCTTGTTATTCGAATCGGAGTTCCCATTGGGTATCCATTCGTTGAGCCCAAGGATCTGTTTCGG
The DNA here is from genome assembly GCA_029216955.1 of Iris pallida. Taxonomy (NCBI): domain Eukaryota; kingdom Viridiplantae; phylum Streptophyta; class Magnoliopsida; order Asparagales; family Iridaceae; genus Iris; species Iris pallida. Next base: position 4,113,820 of record JANAVB010008798.1, on the reverse strand, counting down.
GATTTTCTTCGATATCTTCGTCATAACCTTCTGGAAGTTCAGCGAAAACCATGTTAGAAGATACAATCAATCGATAAACTTGGCCGATATTGGTGTCAGAATCCCCAGATATGGAATCAGAAGAGTTAGAGCATTCCTTACTATCAGACTTGGAGGCTGCTGGAGATAAGACTGGAGGTGAAGCATATCCGAGATCTCTTTTCGTCCTGCTGTAGTACATCTCTGATTTTTCTTTCGGAACGGCCGTACGGATAGGAGTTCGTCTACCCTTACCATAGTTGAGGCCATTCTTGAAGTCATAACCCATCTTTCTGATGATGTCTTTTGATTGTTGACTATAACGACGAAGTTGGAGACGTCCCATATCGTTATTTTTGCTATCATCCGTATAGCTAAATTTTTGTTCTGGCCCTTTACTAAAAAGTATTGGACTCTCGCCTTTCTTTCGAGAAGGGACAACAAAGTATGAATCATCTGGGTGTTCGAGTAAGACCTCTGTTTGAAGAGACTGTACAACTCCCATTATAAATGACTGAAAGCTATCTAACATATCCAAATAGCATTTAGTATGATAAATGACATCAGTATACTGGAAAGAAGATGCTTTTTCATTGATTTGTACATCTGTATTTACAACAGGACCTTTAACCTTAGCAGGCTTGGTCAGATTGATTCCAACAGGGGAAGAAGAAGAACGTAGAGGAGGCTTGCTACGACGAAGGTCAATAACAAGTGGCTCAGAGGAGATGAGCTCCCTTTTATCCTTGTTACGAGATAAATCAATAACAAGTGGCTCAGAAGAGGTGAGCTTCCTTTTATCCTTGTTACGACGTAGGTCGATAACAAGTGGCTCAGAAGAGGTGAGCTCCCTTTGATATTGACCACCATCGGTTGGTTGCTTCCAGACTGGCAAGTGAATAGCCAGTGGTTTGGAGGACTGAGGATGAGAAACACGCCCTTTAACGGGTATGATGAGGGTGTCACTGGGCACTGCTTCTTGTTCTTCTTCAGTGTCCAGAGCCAGTACTACCTTCATGAACTCATCTTTATACATGTGAGCATCGTTACAATATGCTTCGACACCTTTGAAAGGGTAGAGATCCGCAACCTCTTTTTGAACCTCTCCATTGTCATCAACGTACTTGAAACATTGATGGAGAGTTGAAGGAACAATGTTGTGTTCATGAAGGAATGGTCTCCCCAAAAGAGCATTGTAAGAGCAACCATGGTTATCTATAATATAGAAGGCCACCTTCGTGCGGAGATTGCCTATTTGGAGTTTTAGGCGAATCTTGCCCAGAGGCTCATTTCTTTTCTGGTTGAACCCCAAGATGGTGGTGATTGTGCTAGAAAGACTATGTACTGGGATCTTCAGTGTGTCTAGCATTGTCTTCGGCATGATGATGAGTGCTGACCCAGGATCTATCAGAATACGATCGACCTTCATCGCATCGATGTATCCTGTATAGTATAGAGGACGGTCATGCCTATTGTCTTCCATCAGCATATCATCCTGTGTGAAGGTAATGTTTGAAATTAACTCCAACACACTGTGACAGTGGAGGCAAGAGACAGGTTCTGATTCTGGCTTTTTAGAAAAGTTAGACAGGTTTTCGCCTTCATGAGAGCTTCCCTCAGAGTTTCTCGAGTCTCTTTGGAAAGGCGTAAGAGCTCAAAGATCGACAACCTAGCCGGTGTATTAGCTAGTTGAGCCAAAATATCAAAATTGTATGGTTTCTCAAGTCCAGAAGGGGATGACTTCTTCAAAGGCTTGTCAAAGCGGACTTGTTGTTTGCCTTTGTTGGCTGCTGTCGTCTAAGGGGGAATGGGTTCGAAAACTGGTGAAGACACAGCAGGGATGCCCCCAGTAGAAACAGGTTGCACTGGAGCGGACTCAGAAGAAGAAGCAGGATTTTCTTGAGTTTCGGGAAATTTCCGTAGATAGGCTTTTCCTGACCTGGTACCCAGCAGGATTTCCTCTTCAACTATGGAGACAAAAGACACCATATTGCAGACCTTTGTTCTGCCCTTGGAGCGGTCTTTTTGCTTAGAAGGAGCCTCGAAGTCTGCAACAAGGTCCGGGTGGATCCACATAATCTTGCCGTTATCAAGAGATAGGGGAACGAGACCTTCACTCTGTAGAGGAGGGAGATTCTCAATCTTAAGGGTGGCCTTGGGGATAGGGATGACACCATGCTGTACCATCTATGGAGGAAAGTTACCGAACTGTACTGAGACCATGTTTACGGTAACAGTCTTCTCATCTTGTTGAAGGGTGACAACACCAGCATTGACTAACTCTTGAATCTTGCCTTTGAGCACATAACATGCTCGAGTGGGATGACCAATGAACCTGTGGTAAACACAATATTTGGGATGATCAGTCTTACCAACCTCGTCAGGCTTCTTCGGGTCTGAAAGTTGGAGTTTATTGCTTTTGATCAAGCAATCGAATATGCTCACGGTGTCGTTCTCCTCAAAGGAGTACTCTACTTTCGGACGAGTTTTCCTTGGTGGAGGGGCAGAAGGAGTAGAAGTAGACGTAGGTGGAGCTACGTTGACAGCCAAAGATTCTTTGTTCTTTAAATTGATGTTCAAAGTTTCTTTACCCTTGCGGTTGTTCTGGCGATTACCGCTACTAGCTGTCGGGTGTTCATCCCGGTCGGGATTAGACATGTGTACCCCAAACTGCTTGAACTTGTCAGCACTAACTTCAGCTGCTTTAGCATTGACAATGAATGATGGCCAGTCTTGAAATTGAGTTGACCCCGTCCACATGCTGATGATAGGCAAAAGATTTGCCTTGCAGGTATCTATAGTTACAGCGGCCGGAGTTCCAGGAGGCATCTTTAATGCTTTTCGGCGAAATCTTTCAATGAAACTCTCAGCGGTTTTATTATGTCTTTGTTTGATCTTGTTGAGGGCCGACATGGTCATGTCGTTGATTCCCTCGTAGAATCGCTCCAAGAAGATTTATTTCAAACCCGAGAAAGAGGTGATACAGCCATCAGGCAAGCTCCTGTACCAATCGTATGCTACACCGGCTAAACAGCCGACGAATACCCTAGTAAGAAGAGCGTCATTTGGCTGAAGTTGAACAGTCATTACTTCAAAGTGGTTAATGAAATGACTCGAAAAAGTGCTACCGTCAAACAGCGAAATTGTAGGGATTTTGTATTTAGGAGGGAATGGAACTTCCTTCCATTCAACCGGATAGGGTTGTTTGATCCCCCAATCTTTGTAAATTGTCCTTCTCTTTAAAAGCGTCAAATTGAGTGCACAAGAGTTTGACAGCTTCATTAGCATCCTCCAATAATGAAGAAGGAGCAGGCTGAGTGTTTGGAGAAGGAACAACATGGTAAGTGCTACCCCCAGCTCCTGACTGACAGGGTGTGGGTTGAATTTTTACAGGGGGTATTTGAGGAGATACTACCCCAGACCTGCATTGACTGGTACCGACGATGCTATAATCTCAGGGTTTGCAGCAGGTGCGGTCGGTGGTACTATATATTGGGCCACGATGAGAGAATGCATACTTGCAACCATTTCAGCCATGGTCTTCAGCTTATCCTCCAGTGCAGCTATTCGTTGTTCTTGATTTGCTGAACTAGAAGCGTCTGGATCTTCAGTGACAACATAAGCTATCACTTCTCTAGGTACAATAGAAGACACTGTTTGTTCAAAACTTTTGCTGTATGTATCATAATCAGAGAAGGAATCATATCCTGAATAAGAAATAGGGAGATGACCAGAGGGATCTTGGAGAAGATTCCTATGCCCCATTGTGTCTTGACTTCGGATCGGGTGTGTCGAAATACTCCTTCAGAAGATTCTTGGAGTAAATCTAAGTACCGTTGGCTGGGCCTGCGAGGCTTGCCGTGTTTGGAGCACTTTCTACCTCCAGTGTCTCGAGAAGCCATGTTGACGGAAGCATACAACACTTCGTTTTCATCTTCTGACATTGGTTCAGAAGTTGCAAAATTCAGACGATCAAAAACAGATCATTTTGTTGTCTGACAATAGCACTTGATGACAACCTTGTGATTACAATGATGTTCAAGTAGTTGAACTGGAGGTGTTGAGATGTTGTCCCGTTTTTGCTTGAGGTGCTCTCGGAGGTCAGGAATAATAACGGGACGAGAAGAAGTCTGAGGGATATGTTCTTTGACCACATTCGGAATATGGTTTCGGTTCTTCAGATGTTTTGTCCCATGAGTATATAGAGAAGTACTCACTTCATTAACATAGGTGTCAGGATTTTTCATCCTGGGCATTCGCCTCTGATGCAGGTTCATCTTCGACATTGGCTGCTTGCGTTTCATAGAAGCTGGTCTATTGAGATAAGTCCGTAGATCAGCAAATTTACCCCTAGGGGTTTCTGTCTGAGACACCAGTAATTTTCCCTGTTTTGAACGGGATATCCGAAAAGTTGGGAGATCTTGGAGTTCTGCTACCGGAGTAGGCAGATTACCTCTTTGATCAGTACATTTCCCTTTGGCAGGGAGAGAAGAGCTCTTGTTTGAGAGAGTTCTTGTACTGATTGGTACCGAGGCACGTTCAAATGGATCTTCTACGGTAAAAATTAGAGAAGACTGAGAATAGACCAAAGGACCTTTTTCCTTGTTTTGTGAAGAAGGGTTGGCTAAAAAGCATTTCCCTCTGTTGTCTTCCAAGTCGTGGAACGAGGAAGTTCGAGAAAAGACCAACGGGCCTTTTTCTTTGTTCTGAGGAGGATGAGGAACAGTCAACAGACTACCCCCAGTGGATTGCGCTGGAGCAACAGGGTGCTTGGGAAGAGGAGCAGAGTTTTTTTCCTTGCTGCACGAAGAAGGGAGATTAGCCAAAGGACTATCCCTATTAGACTGCACTGGAACAGCTTGCGCAGAGGTTGAAGTGGCAATAGGCGCATTGGCTGATTGCGCTTGGGAAGCTTTGACAGATGGCCTTCTGGCCACAGAAACTGTAGTTTGCGCAGCAGGAGTCATGGCTTCAGAATGTTTAAATTGCACTCTGGTTGTAGGAATAGTGGATTGCGCAGGAGGGAAGGAGGTCGCCAACTGTGCCAGGGGGAGAGGAGTCTTGCACTTTGCCAGAGTAGCATAGGAAGTGGGTTGTGCTGTGGTAGAAAGAGCAGTGTGTTGCACAAGGACAGAAGTTGCTACTGGTTCCTTGGCAGCTGAGACAGCAGGTTGCGCAGATGATTGCGCAGAGGACAGCACAGAGGACTTTGGAGTCCATACTGAACGGACCTTGCTCTTGGAAGAGGTTGTAGTGCGATGAGTAGCCCCAGAGTTGATCATCGCCTCGTATGCAGTCTGATTGACCTTTACAACCCGCGTCTTCTGCGTCTTTCCGATAGACGCAACGTCACATTGAGTTGTCACTTCCTCGTCGGAGGAGAAAGTTCTCCCCAGCAGAGTCGCCATTTTGTTTGCAAAAACAAAAGACTTTTATTTCACAAACTTTGTAAGAAGATTACAATTGAATTCTGGGAAAGTACAACTATAGGAATCCGATCTGAAGACGATTGCTTTATCCCTTGGATGATGTGAACTTTAAAGATGATAGCCTCTGAAGAATGCAGCAGCACTTGGACAAGAACTCTTGATCTCTGATGATAATATTGATCTCATCTCCTTAATGAAGGACTTGAAACTCTATTTATAGAGTTCTAGAAATAACTAATTTGTAGTTATTCTGGATTGGTCCTGATAAACTGCGCTGGTGACAGACTGCGCAAACAGCGAACTGTGCTGGCAGTTACTCGATCGTGGGCCAACTATATTAGACGCGTGGCATTATTTGATTGAAATGCACATGGTCGTATATAGGCGGTTGCCACGTGGCGAGCAATTAATGGCATGTAAGCCACGTAAAAATGTCAGTTATCTTGATGGATTGTGCCACTTGAAAAGCGCTAGCATCAGACTGCGCTGAGACTCTGGCTTGGTCAAACTGCGCTGAAGTTGAGCTGTCATACTGCGCTGGCTGTACAGCTGTCCTCGAGCGCTGTGCTGCACAAGAAAGGAAAGGACTCCTCGTTTATCGGGCTTTCAGCTGTCAGAAGATCGAATTTTTGTCAGGTAATGACGGCATTGCCACATCAGCATAGCGCATTTGGGTGGTAGCGCAGTTCAGCTTGCGCGTTTGAATGGTAGCGCAATCTGCCTCCTGCACAGTCCATTTGAAGAGTGCACAATTTAATTTTCTCTGCTTATTTGATAAATGTAACTTGATTTTTAGGACCTACACAAAGGAAGACTGAATCTGTCATTGCCTTCATTGAACGCTTCAGATGACTAGCACTGAAGATGCCCTTCGGTATACCAGACTCAGAACTTATGGATACTTGTCGACATAACTTCCTTTCTACAGTGAAGTTTTGTCTAGGTATACATAAGTATGATACATGGTCCGCTTTCATTGGGGCCGCTGATGCTGCTGAAAATGATGTTCCTAACTTGGAACTACTGGGGCTGAAGACACCCAAATTTGAGGACAAAGGCAAGCATCCTCAGACTATCCCCATTCGTGGGGGTAAAGGGAAAGAAGTCCTGAAGGTCGACACATCCAAAGGAGCTTCCAATTCTCAAGGCGCCTCCGACAAACCTAAGGAGACCTTCTCCTTCGATGAAGATGATGTCATCACCATCTTCCACACATTAACGAAGGGTAATAAGCTGACATTGCCCCCACCACGACGTCCTGCAGAGGCGAGCCAACTCAATGATCCCAAGTACTGTCTTTACCAACAGTACGTGCATCACTCCACCAAGGACTGCATCGTCCTGAAGAAGAAGATACAACAGCTTATCGACAGCCAAGTGATCAATCTCGAAGCTAAAGACAAGGTCGTATCTGCTAATATGATCTCTCTTCAGTTTGGCGACTTTCCTCCTACAGAAGTCCCAGACGGCGTGGTCCCGATCCCCAAGGCAATGATGGAAGTCGTCAACCTACCACCAGCTTGCAACTCAACCTTGGTCCCACTCACAACTGGACATGGTGAGATCATGTGGGTCCATCCGGACCTTGTCCAAGAAGTGACGCAGGGGGTAGCACCTCCCAAAGCAAGAAGGGGCAAGAAGTTTAAGCCATGCCATATTGTATCCTCCCCCATCTACGAGGTTCTATCTGGCGAAACGCGATCGGGGAAGACTTATCTTCGGACATACGATCCCGCACTAGAAGATGCACTGCCTTCTCAAGCTCCTACTGCCCCTACAACCTCAGAAGCCGGCCCGTCCAAGCCTCAAACCACATCCAGGCAGAAGGAGATGCAGTTTGACAAGTCTCTAAAGGCGCCAGCTCCAGAAGGCATGGATCGACCCTACAACTTTGACATACTGGCTCAGCTAGCCAATACACCCGCCAGGTTGTCTCTTTTCGATCTATTGTGACTCTCCAAAGAAATGCGAAAGGCCTTAAGTGAGACATTGCTACATGCCGACTCTTACCTCGCTGAGGTCAAAGCTCCCGCTGAAGATCCTGTTTCCTGTTGTAGCTTCCCTTCCCGAAGAATTTTCAAAATAATTTTTTGAATTAGTTATTTGATTTAAATTATGATTTTTAGGATTTTAGAAATGATTATTTAGTTAATTATTACGGTAGATGACGCTAGCCATAGTTGAGTTTTGAAGTACTAGACGACTAGGATTTGTGGCACGGGAGATGTAGCAGTGTGCCTTGACTAGTGTACTAGCCATGCCCAGGGAAACCTAGCCATAGGGATGTCCTAACTAGGAAAACAAGACCAAGTTGTGACATGTCCATTATAAATAGTTAATTATTCATTATTAATATTATTTGATGTTTAAGTGACCCGGTCGTACCGAACTAGTCAAACTGAACCCGAACTGAGCCCAAGCCCATGTAGTCATGCGGTACGTCTAATAACATTCATGTTGATGCATTTTTGGTATGATTGTGTCGTATTCCATTTTAGCGATCTAAGGAGTATTTCTAACTATTCTTAATTAAATATTATAAATATTGTTATTAGTTGATATTCAATAATGTTTGTATAAGATAGGCCTTGTATATTTTCTGGGATTATTAGACGGTGCAATAATGGTATATACTTTATTAAATTTTGTTATTATTTTTATTACTATTATTATTTTATTGGGATTGTTTTTTAATATTATTATTTTTATATTAGTTTATTGACAAAAAGGTATTATATGTGTGAATGTGGATGTATGTATATATGAATATTATATATGTGTGTGCTTGTATGTATAATTAAATATACATAATAGTGTATGTGTATATATATAAATATATATACGTGTATATATGCTTGTATATGTAAATATATATGTATAAGTGTATATATATATATATATATATATATATATATATATATATATATATATATATATATATATATATATATATTTTTATATATATGTATAAGTGTATATGTAGACATAAAATACGTAAAAATATATGTGTGTATAATATATACAGAGAGAGGTATTTATGTATTATATATAAATATACATTATATATTTATGTATATAGGTGTGTATATATATATATATTACATATATATATATATATATATATATATATATATATATATATATATATATATATATATATATTTTATATATATATATATATATATGGGTATTAAACTAATTATGTGTGTGTGTTTATGTATACATTAATAAAACCAGCAGCCCAAAGCCTATCCCAAGCTTGGCCCAACCCGAAATCTCCATGAGCCCGAGCTCAGCTCCCAGGCCCAGGATTTCCTCAGCTGTGCAACAGGTTCGACCATTCTGTATACTGAACGTACACATAGAGAAGGAATCGAGAGTTTCCTCTCGTAAACAAACAAAACACTAAACAAACCCACGCGCGCCACCGTCCTCGACGCCTGGGCGCCTTCCCCATGCGAGCGCGTGCCGCCGCGCGGCCACAGGCCGGCCAGCAACAGCGTTCGAACAGCGCGCGCGTGATAGAGAGTACTGCAAGGGCAGCAGATCAAGACTGTCAGGTACCGATGTTCGTCATATTATTTCTTCGCACACACTTCACCAAATTCGAATCTACCAAATCCTATCGACAGCCCACATGACCCTCAGGGATCCTTGTTAATTAGTTTGGTTTGAACTAGGTTAGTTTCGACAGAAAATCGAGCCCGAAGATCGGCGAAAACCTGCCAAAATAGAATGTTTATTCAGACCCGAAAGCCTGATTTGGAAGACGGATTGCGAATCGAGTTATAGGAATTTCAGAAAACCATCTGAAGGAAGTTATAGACAACATATACCAGATTAAAACCTATCTTACATATCCTGATTTCATTGATTATACACGAAGTTATTGTATTTCAAAAATCCAGAAAAAACTTAGTTTTTGTAAATTAAAAATCTAGAAATCTCTCGATACGACGTGCGTCCCACCAATCCGGGCGACGTGGTCGCGAACCGAAAGCATCAAAAGCTGCGTATCGGCTTCGTGGTCGTGTAGGCTTTGACGGAATTCAAATTGGTCGCGTGTGCGCGATGAATTTGATGCGTATCCGTCGAAATTTACCATATCGTACACTTTACAAATTTTTCACTTACTTTGTGCACGCTCGTCAGATCGAGACGAAACTTGTGCCATCAGGACCGTATCATTTTTTTGGTCCTGTATGCCAAGTTTGGTCCGATTTTGAGACAGTTGATAAAATTGCCGTATCGCGGGCCCCCGGTCCGACTCAACGGGCAATTTTGTGCACGGTTTGCCGGAATCCAACTTTGAAAATACGGTTGGGTTCGTATCGGAAAACTGGATCCATAGACATGTAGTTTGACGACTTTAGAGACCATTGACCTTGGCACGCTTTTCGGTGCAAAGCGGATCCAACGGCGGATACCGTTTTTGCCCAAAATTACCGTTTTGCCCCTATGTCCAAAATTGGACTTAAGGACAGGCAATCCTAGCTAATTTGACTATTCTGAGAACATTGGTAATGTTTGTTTCAGTTTTCGGAGACAGTTGTGATGACTTGGACTGTATAACTTGCTAGTTGACGGTATATTATTGGATCTTCGTGCAACCTCCAGGCAAGTATACCTTGCCTTCCTCTACAGTTTTACTTACATGCATTTTCTTTCGTTTTTCTGTTATTTGATTGTTTATGGACATGTGCTTTTCGTGTTATTTTTGGTGGAGTTGTTTTTATTGTTTATAGCCATATTCATGTTTTGGCCTTGTGTTTCACATTTGGAGTTCTCGTCAGTACCTTGCTTGAGTCGTGTCATAGAACGAGTACGTGTAAGTGAACTGCTAAATCCTTGACATTATTTCCTTGGCACCAGAGAGTCCACACTCGGGACGAGGGTGTTTTCCTTGATCTGTTTACATCCGTGAGTCCACGCGAGGGACTAGGATGTCGATTATTTGCACCAGAGAGTCCACGCTCGGGACGAGGGTGTAGACTTGACTTGACTTGACTTGCACCAGATAGTCCACACTCGGGACGAGGGTGTTTACATCAGAGAGTCCACACACGGGACGAGGATGTAGTATTTGCACCAGAGAGTCCACACTCGGGACGAGGGTGCCTTGCCGTGAACTAACCAGAGAGTCCACACTCGGGACGAGGGTTAGTACTAACCAGAGAGTCCACACTCGGGACGAGGGTTAGTGTTTAGTTCAAACCCGTGAGTCCACACTCGGGATGAGGGTTTGGTTTCTTCCATTGATCTCGTGATTATCGTTCATCCGGCAGTTCATTTATACGTAGTTGTTCTAGTGTTCGTATTCGTGTTCGTGTTTGTGTTCGTAGTCATTTTTCTTGTCCTTATTCTTTCTTGTTTATTTCCTTGCGTATGATAAAACTGTTAGATAGGCATGTATATTATGTATCTTGCTATGTCCTCTGAGGACCTGATGATCTCTTCAGGTTTAGCGGTTGCATGGAGTTAGCTAGTAGTTCTGGATGGCAGACATGATGATACATTACGAGATTCAGGTATTGTTATTGAGTTTATTATCCGCTCGTGCTTTTTATTCCTTTTCATGAGATATCATGTTTCTTGTTTCAGTTGTAGACTCTTGTTATATTCCTTAGAGTCTTGTCGAACATTTATGCTAGTGGGCTGCAGACCACGACCCATAGTGTTCATTCATGTTTCATATTCTTATTGTGGATTGAGATATAGATTGCATTGCCATGATTTGGCAGTAAACTATAGCCTTGACAGCATTTACGTATTCGAGATGGGTTGGAGTCCGCTCGATGCGTAGCTGGGTTTGGACATGCTTCGTATCCGAAAAGCGGGTGCGGGTCGTGACACCTGCTCCCACTGTCATAATACTATAGAAGTGGTGCCCAACATCACCTTCTCACAGGAGGACCTACTACTCAAAAATAATCGTCATGATAGACCCCTGTACTATACAGGGTATATCGGGGCGATCAAGGTGGACCACACGCACATCGATCCAGGATCCTCCCTTAGCATCATTTCCAGAAGCTTGCTTCAAATCCTGGGAATTCCTTTGCATAAGCTATCCGCAACCAACATAACTATTATGGCTTTCAGTACTGGTCGAAGCCATCCGCTGGGCAAGATCCGTCTCAAATGCCAAATCGGTGATCTCCGAACAGAGGTCTCCTGCTATGTGATCGATGCTAATGTATCCTAGAACATCTTGCTGGGACGTCCATGGATACATGAGAACATGATCATCCCTTCCACACTTCACCAGTGCTTCAAGTACGTCAACAGTGATGGTGTCATGAAGACAGAGTTTGCTGACGTCGATCCTTTCAAGGGTATCGAAGCTTATTATGGAGATTCGGTACTTTACCAATCTCAACCCCCCAAGGATGATGGCAATGAAGCTGACAATGCAGCTGAAGCACCTCCATCCCCCAACGATGGTTCCCTGATTGTCCGAGTCAAAGGACGTACTACTCCAAAAAGTACCCTGAAGCCTCTCACAATCTGGGTGAAGAAGAAGAAACCCGACAAAGTAAAACCATTGACCATCACTCTCAATAAAATACCCAAGGGGGAACCTACTGATGTCCATCATCCCAATCCTGAAGAATTACCCTATGTGGTGAACTTGGCCAAGACTGTGGCTCCTCTTCCAGATGATGACCCTTTCATTGAGTATATCAATACTCAGAATAATGTACCTTCAGCGGATGATGTTATCCCTGAAGAAGAACTTGCGTATTTCCTTAATAAAGATTTATTTTTGAATCTGTAAACCATTACATAGATACGATATACGCCCTAGAGAACGACATAGGACCACACCTCTGTATGCCGGTCACGACGCCTCACCTACGAAAAAAGAATACCCAGAAGATATCCACTACTTCATCATTCCAGCCAGAAATAAAGATGAAGAGCTGATCATCTTCGGTCGTATAATTGGCGAGAGAAAGTTCCTTCCAGACTCTACTCCTCCCAAGTACAACACAGAAGCTGACCATGACTCTGGAAAAATGCAACTTTTTCGGTATAGTTGGCAGGCCAAGAATATAATCCAGAATATGGGATATGACATCAAAAGCGACGAAAGGCTAAATTACGGTCGAGGACGACGGTTGCCAATTCGACACTTTGTGCCTTCCGGCAAACCCGAGAACTACTACCAACGAAACGGTATTGGTTTGGGCTATGTATCTCCTCGAACAACTCCCGAAAGATCAGATGATGAAGCAGATCGTTGTTCCCATTCTTCTGGTTCCTCCCTCTGGGACTCAGACTCTAGCATCGGCGACATGTTCAAAGCAACTTTGTCTGTCCACATGGTTTCCGCCGACCAAGTTACAGACGATGTCCAATCAATCGAACTCGAACAATGGACTCAAAAGATGGACACCAGGTAGAAGCTGCACTTTGAACAACGTGAACCACCTATCAAAGACGAAGTCATCCAAGTCAATCTAGGAGATGAAGCATCCTTCAAACCAATCTTCATCAGCAAAAGCTTATCTGACGATGAATGCCTGTCTCTTATACAGCTTATAAGAGAATACATCGACGTCTTCGCATGGAGCTATGAAGACATGCCAGGCTTGGACCCTAAAGTCGCTGTGCACCGCTTGAACATTCGTCTAAAGCTAAGCCAGTAAAACAGCAACAACGGCGATTTCGACCAGACGTTATGGAAGCCATCGAGAATGAAGTCAAAAAGCTCATCGCTAGTGCATTCATCCGCGAGGAACAACATCCCGACTGGGTTGCTAATATCGTTCCAGTCATGAAAAAGGATGGTAAAATTCGAGTCTGTATCGACTACCGTGATTTGAACTCTGCATGTCCGAAAGACGAGTTTCCTCTACCGATCACCGACGTAATGATCGACAACACTTGCGGCTTCGAACGGATGTCCTTTATGGGTGGGTTCTCAGGCTACAACCAGATCAAGATGTTCCCTGACGACGAAAATCACACATCTTTTCGAACACCGTTGGGGGTATACTGCTATACGGCGATGCCCTTCGGATTGAAGAATATAGGGGCAACATACCAGCGAGCCATGAACATAATTTTTCGCGATCATTTGCGCAAAACTGTGGAGTGCTACGTAGACGATATTGCAGTCAAAAGAAGAATGCAGGACAACATACCAGCGAGCCATGAACACAATTTTTTGCGATCATTTGCACAAAACTGTGGAGTGCTACATAGACGATATTGCAATCAAAAGTCGTCTCAAGGGCAACCACCTCCTACACTTGAGAACGGTGTTCGAACTAGTGCATGCACACCAACTCAAGATGAATCCAACTAAGTCTTTTCTGGGAGTCTCCAGCGACAAGTTCCTTGGTTTCGTCATCACTTCAAAGGGTATACATCTGGACCCGGAGAAAGTGAAGGCTATTCTCGACATGCATCCTCCAAGAAACCTCAAAGAGCTACGCGGACTACAAGGAAGGCTATCTTACATCAGACGATTCATTTCGAACCTCTTTGGAAGGTGTCAACCATTCACTCAGCTCATAAAGAAAGGCGTATCTTTCGTCTGGACTGAACAATGTCAACGGACATTCAACGACATCAAAGCATATCTTACAAGCCCTCCAGTACTGGTAGCCCCAATAATGGGGAAGCCCTTCTTACTATATGTCCGTGCCATGGATTATTCCCTTGGCGCCTTCTTAGCTCAAAAGAACGAAGGCGGCCATGAAAAGGCAATTTACTACCTCAGCCGCACAATGGTGGGTGCCGAGCACAGATACACGCCGGTGGAGAAGGAATGCCTCACACTAGTATTTTCCATCCAAAAGACACGCCACAATGTGTTTGGGCAGACTATCCACATCATATCTAAAGTCAACCCTCTCGGAATACTCATGACTATGCCGGGTTCTCTCAATTCCGGTTTAGCTACATAGACAATGCTGTTGACCCCATATGATATGATCTTCGTCCCTCAGAAGGCAGTCAAAGGTTAAGCATTAGCTGATTTCCTAGCAGCTCATCCGGTGCCGGAGTCGTCCAAACTCTACGACGAAATCTCCGACAAAGTGGTGGAGTCTTACACTGCAACTGAAGAGATCCCTATTTGGCGAATGTTCTTTGATGGCGCGTTAAGAACAGGGCCCAAAGGGAACATCGTGGCTGGAGTAGGCGTTGTGCTTGTGTCACCTGATCATGTGGTCATACACCGTGCATACTCTCTCATGGAACCATGCACCAACAATGTAGCCGAATATAATGTCCTAATAATCAGCCTACAACTGGCAAAGCAACTGGGAGTTGACTATCTAGAGGCCTACGATGATTCAAAGCTAATAGTTAGTCAGGTCCGAAGGGATTACGAAGTTCGTCACAAAGATCTTATTCCCTACCACCGAGCAACAATCGAGCTGGCGTCTACTTTCGCTGGATTCTTCATCGAGCACGTGCCTCGACTACAGAATATAGAAGCAGATGCTTTAGCCGGTCTTGCTGCTTCCTTGACCCTTTCTACCAATACTCAGCAGTCGATCACAGTGTCTGGTCGAGAATTATTCTGTGTGAAAGATGCCTTGCATATTCATCACAGTTACGCAGCAGAAACAAACGTCGATGCTAAAGACTGGAGATTTTCTTTCATAGACTACGCTGTCTATGGAATCCTCTTCGAGGACCGGAAGGAAGCAGTATCCATCCAAAGGCGATCCCTCAGATTTTACTACGACACAGCTACCAAGATGCTGTACCGACGCTCTTATGACGGGCTACTATTACGATGCTTATCAGACACCGAAGCCAAGCATGCACTCCGGGAGGCTCATAATGGAGTTTGTGGTGCACATCAACCAGGCCCCAAATTACAAGATCGCCTCAAATGAATGGGTTATTACTGGCCCACAATAATAGCTGATGCTGTTGAATATGCAAAGAAGTGTAGAGCTTTCCAGTTCCACGCTGATTTCATTCACCAACCTTCGGAGTTTCTACACCCGACGACAGCATCTTGGCCATATGAAGCCTGGGGCATAGACGTGATAAGACCAATCAGCCCGTCATCCTCCAAAGGACATCGGTTCATCCTAGCTATAACTGATTACTTCTCCAAATAGGCGAAAGCTATACCACTCAATAAAGTGAAGACATCAAACGTGATCAGTTTCATCAAACATCACGTCATCTACCGCTTCGGCCTACCTCGCAGGGTCATCCATGATAATGGTCCACAGTTCGTAAGTCATGCGTTCTATCGGTTCTGCGATAAGAATCGAATCCAGAACATAGCCTCGACTGCCTACAATCCAGCGGCTAACGGGCTAGCAGAAGCCTTCAACAAAACCATTATAAAACTTCTCAAGAAATTCGTATCTTCAAACTAGCGCAATTGGAACGAGAAGCTCGATGAATGTCCATGGGCCTATCGCACAACGCTCCGGACTCGAACATGCAGTACGCCATTCTCTCATTTATGGGTGCGAAGCAGTTCTTCCCCTATAAATCTAGATTCTTTCTCTCCGGGTAGCCCTAGCCAGCGAGCTGAGTACTGAATATAGCTACCGTCTGCGACTCCAAGAGCTCGAAGCGCTAGACGAAAAATGCCTATTAGCTCGACAGCGTATTGAGCTATACCAAGCACGCCTTTCCAGAGCTTTCAACAAAATGGTGAAGGAAAGGATCTTCCATGTCGACAATCTGGTCCTAGCATAAAGAAGACCGATGGTCATGACACACAAAACAAAAGGGAAATTCCAGCCTAAATTGGAAGTTCCTTTCATCATAGAAACGATGTATTCTAACGGTGCGTACCGGCTGACCAAGCTTGACGGTGACTTACTCATGATGCCTATCAACAGCAAGTTCCTGAAGAGATACTATGTGTAACCTCTTTTACATAATGTTTACATACGTTCAGTCATGTAAATGTACAGTACGATGTTTATATGATTCAAAAAAAACTATCTAACTATTATCCGTATTTCAAGATTCTTGAATACGCCCTGGATAATAGGTACTCTAAATATTTTTCCAGTGGAATCATTTTCGTTATTTGACTCCGTCCAAACTCGGTTTGACAAAAACAAATCACGTCCCTATTAGCTCTGAATTATTTTCCGATAATTATTTCTCCAGTAGAAATGATCAAATGTTTTGCCAGGTCCACATAACCTCTGAGAAAAGCATTCATCAAAGATAATCACGTCCCTATTACCTCTGAATTATCCACTTCTCCCTGATGCTATATATCTTTCCACGTCCATATTACCTCTGGTCAGATATAGAACATCCTCTGCTATTACGTCCATATCACCTCTACTAGGAGCTTCATTCAACTTATTATCTATATTCGAACCATTCGAATATAAAACGGATAATAGGTCCACACAAAATTTCTCCAGCGGAATACCCATCTGAAATGTCCTTGCTACGTCCACATTACCTCTAGCATCGATATTTCACAAAACCACATTCACTTCTGAAAAGATTCTTTATTCAGTACTTAAACGTCTATTGGAAGACGAAAAAAGGGTACAAGAGCCACGACGGCAAAAAACAAGGGTTACAAAAGTCTACGGGATACACGGGCGGTTTATGCTATCCCTCAGAGCAACAATCTCGGCTTCAGACTGCACAGTTGCTCGGCACCGTGCCTCTTCTTGACGAGCGGCCTCATCTTCAAAGAGGATCAGACTCTGCTGGTCCCCCTCCAACTTCGCCAGCAGCTTTTCTAAACGGACAGAAGCGGCGGCAATCATGGTAGCCTGAGACAGATAATCCTCTTGTTCAGATGACGTCGCCCTCAAGTCAGCTTCCAACCGAAAGATCTCGTTCCTGATCTGCGCAATGTGATTATGCTTCTCATTGATCTGGATAGCCAGCCTGTTCTTAGAGGCAGCACGTACCTCACTTGTAGTATTGAACTGGCTGTACTGATCAGCCAGCTCGCCAATCTCCTGAATGAGGGCATCCTTTCTTTCCTGAAAGGTAGCCTTCTCCGTCGCAGAAGCTATCATCAGAGCCTCGTCCTCTGCGCGGAACAGTGACGTCGGACTCCGCTGCTTGATTTCTCGAAACTTGGCCACCTGACCCTCCAGGTTATTCAAGACCTTCCTCAGAGTGCTGGCCCGCTCCTCATACCCGGCTATGCTCTCGAGGGCCGCTACTTGATACTCTGCAATAGCCTTCACGGGGCCGAAAGTGGCGCTCCGATTCAAGACTCTGGAAAGCTTCACTTTCAGCACCGAGTAGAAAGCTCTGACGACTTCCTGAGCCATCTCCTCATCTTCGGTGGAAGTCGTCGGAGAAGAGGCTTAGAAAGTTTCTTCCACCCCTGGAAGGAATGCCTGACAGGAAGCCGAACCTGACAAAGAATACAATGCACATCATGCACCAGAAAAAGACGAAGGGAAATACGAAAAGGTTGTAAATCTCGTACCTTCGGCCTGCTCAACTCCAGCTTGGACTGCACCGTCAACCTTGGTTTCAGGGAAGCCAGGAGCAGGTCTGGACTGTTCAAAGGGGAGTAATGCCAAGGCCCCGAGCAGCATCGGGCCTGGTTTCTTTCGCAAGCTCATCTGGGACACAAGCAGATTCAGCAACAGCCCCCTCAGCAGGCTGCTCGACCACTCTTACTGAAGCCAATACCGGCTCACTAATAGCTCCCTCCACAGTAATAGATTTGGAGGGGACGGGAACAACTTTTGTCCCTCCCCCAATGGCGGGGACCATCACCGCAAAGGGTTCGTTCTCCTTGTCTACAAGGGAATACACAGACGTGGTCAGCCTCACAAGGAGCACGCAAAATCGAAGTCTAAAGATCTCATCCGAGGAGAGGCACAAAGGCAACATACCCACAAGAGGATGAGCTGATTGGACTTGGTTCTCGTCCTGCTCTTTCATCGCAGCTTCTATTGCAGACATATATCCTAAAGATATGTCGTAGGATAGACTGATCTTCTGACTGCCATTAGGGTCTGGGCCTTCGCCCTGCTCACCCCGTCGCCCAGGTCTTACAGCCGAAGAAGATCCGCCCTCATCCAACAGTCGAGGACGAGCAGGAGATATTGTCGCCACCTCCACCTCTTTATAGGAGGAGGCACCTATCTCAGTGACGACTTTGGGGTCCTGCGCAAAGGATAAACGCAAAGGTGAAAAAACTTCCAAAGGCTTGACCAGAACGGCTACGGAGTCCAGGAAAGGGTCTACCTCCCGAGCGGCAATGTCCTGCAACGCCATCCTTCTAGAAGACCTTCTGGGAGAAGGCGAGTCGGCAGCCACGTCCGTAAACTTCTTCCTCCGGGAAACAACCACCTTCGTCTTTTTTGGCCGTGGCCCCAGCTCGGTGGGAGCCTTCATCTTTTGAATAACAGTAGGAAGAGGTTCTTCAGTGTCCTCCCTCCGGGGAGCTGCAATAGTAGGCTTTTCAACTATGACTCTATGTTGCGACGCTACAACGGGTTCAATTGTGGGCGCGACGCCTTCCCTCCTGCTACTACCCATTGTACGTGCTCGCCCTATATCAGCAAGGGTAGGGGCAAGCTTGGTCCCCGATACAAAACTATGCTCACGGTCATACCCAGGAAGAAAGGTATTGAACTGGATATAGAACTTGGCGGCGGCAAAGAGCATGTGAGTGTCGGGTTATCGTCGGGAAGGGTAAAAACTGCCCCTGTACATCCAGCATTATAGTAACCCTATGCACGCGCCCCGGTCGACTGGAGATGAGGACTGGGATTACCCAAGAGAAGCTGGCTATAGCTGAATTGCCGTGCAAAGCGACTTGGCAAATAAGCCTCCAGGAAAGCATGGTTCCTGTTCCTAAGCACCAGATGGGAAGGCCTAATAGACTGAAGCAAATGGAATGCTCCGATAGAGAGGCTGGTAGTGAGTGCTCCCTCATCTACTAGGGTATCTCCCGTGCGACCACTACCAGATGGAGGTGATACTCTGAAAAATTCATAATTTTGCAGAAAACTCAGAGCTCTCCTGCAAGCAGGTACCCTTGTAATAGTCCAATCAGCGTCTCTGTACCTCCGAATGATGGCATCTTTTGCCAAAGAATTCGTCATTAGCGCAACGTTCGTCAATCTGGGGCAGTGCAGTATGAGCCACCCCATCAGATAATGGAAGGGTAACTCAGTCCTAGCATAGTCCTTCTTATCCCTGGATGTTATCGCGTTCGCGACAAAATGACGCAGACCCCGTTGGATAGCACAGACCATCGCAGGAAGCAATACAAGACGATGCCCAAAGGCCAGCTTTACAGCTGGAAGTATCATCTCCCGGCTGATCCTCTCAATAGTCCCTGAACCGCCAGGGACTACGCAGTAACGAAGCCATATCATCAGGAAAGCGGCAAGCACCATTTCTTCTGACATCTTGAATTCGGCTTGTCTAAAGAAATGATAGATCAGGGAATTCCCCTCAGGATTATCCCTATCTTCGGTATCCGCAACTCTGTGAGTTGTCATCAGCCGACCTATTTCAAAAATTGTCAAAGGCTTAGGTGGTGAGAAGGAGACCGGGTCATTCCCCCTCCTCTGGTAAAAACATAGTTGGCCCAAGACTTTGTATGCGGGTTGGACCCCTCGGTCTTACACTTCTTCGTAGTCTGGTGATAGATGAAAAAATAAAAAAGTAACTCTTTGTACACATTCATCATTTCAGAGCTCTCCTCCTCCAAATCGGAGATCTCTGCATTGCTGGGGACATATTCTGCATACGGCTCTGTCCCCCAGGGAAGTTTGGATACCGCCTGTATTTTATGATGAGCCAAGCTTATCTCCCCGCCCGGAGTAAAGAAGGTGCAAGTATGATGGTTGTACAAATCTGTCAGAGAGATGAACATCGGCCAATTAACCTTGATTCCATACTAAGTGGCCCTCACGGCATAGAAAAGACCGGCAGCCTTTAGGGTAGCCTCATAAGTCGAAAGTACCCATCCAGTAAGGTTACTCCAGAACAAAATAGGATGTTTCCAGCCTTCCAGCCGCATCTTTCCTTCCGGATATGACCTACTCTTCAAAAGCATTAAGTTGGAGAGAGTCTCTGCAGCATAGTGATGAAGATCAGTCAGGACATCGTTCAGTACAACACCCAGTTGTAGCCCCCTCATGGAGTAAGTTGTGGAACCCTTAACATACTTGAATGTGTCCTTCTTCCGGTCACCAGAGTTGAACTGGATCTTGCCAGAAACAACCCCAGGCAATTCAGGAGTCAGGTCCCATTTTATTTGTCTCTGCACAGCTAAATCAGCAAACGCCGACAGAGGGTATTAGCGGTTCATTGATGGCAGCCCTATTCTTTGGTCATTCAACACAGTTACCAAAGACTCTTCCAGACATATCGTCGTGTCATCCTCAAAACCTATACTGTCACCAAATAAGAAGTATGGCTTCTTCCAGCAGTGCGACCCTCCGAGCTCCTCATTATTCAACATCTGCTTCAGAAAGGTCTTTTCCTGTTCAATAAGGGCGATCGCCCGCCCCCTAGGTTGATCATGACTGATCTTTGCTTGAACATCGCTGATCATGTTGGTTATAAGGCTCGTGCCAAGAATGTGGCAGGCAAAACCGAAAGGGATACCGCCAACCTCTGGGACAAACATATTCACTGTAAGGACAGGGAGACAATCAGACTTAGAAAAAATTACAGGAAAAAATAAGTTCTGAAGGATTTTTATGCACCCAAAAGGCTATGCGCCCAATACAAAGATATGTGGGCACATAAACACACGGACAGCTAGTGGGTGCATAAACATGCCTCAGCTTAAAGGGCACATAATATGGCAACACGAGGGCGCATAGCACACCACAGTGTTGGTGCATGACTTCTGTGGGCGCATAGTAATGCTCACAGAAGTATGTTGCCCTAGGCGCAAACGCCCCGGCAGAAGAGAAGTCTGAACGTCAAAAATTAATGCTCGAGACTTCATTTTTTTAAAGCACGCCCTCACCCAAAATCGGGTCCTGGACTGCTAAGGACTCCGCCGCAGGAGAATAGCTACTCGACGCAGCCCCCTTGCCCTTAGCAGATTTCTTGGTGGCCTTGGGAGACATGATTCTCAAAAGAATAAAACGAAGAGTTTTCTAAAAATTTCAAAGAGAAAAGAAATAATGAACTTTTCTCTCTCCTCCAGGGTCTATTTATGGGCACGGGCCACTTCCTATGCGCCTATATACTCTATGCGCCCACTATGGTGTATGCGCCCACTGCAACCTATGCGCCCACATGAAGGACCAGCTCTCTGCATACTATGCGACTGTCACTTGCTGACGTGGACGGCGTATAAAGGATGGACCGCTTCAAATTCTGTTCCGATGAATCCGTCAGTTCGGATTTTGAGGCAAATCTCAACAGTC
Source organism: Iris pallida (assembly GCA_029216955.1). NCBI lineage: Eukaryota > Viridiplantae > Streptophyta > Magnoliopsida > Asparagales > Iridaceae > Iris > Iris pallida. The sequence continues at coordinate 4,092,036 of JANAVB010008798.1, read as the reverse complement.
GTATCTTCCTGACAGGCTGGCCAAAATACTATGTGCCCAGGGGAAGAGCCGTGCTATACGTCCACTGCCTCGCGAGAAGACGATCTATGCTTCTTTCAAAGTATTTCGAACTTGCTCAAGTGTCGAAAACTTTGAAGGGGGTCCTGTAGAAGCATAAAAATTTTCAACAAACATAGTTCCATACGCCCAGGTCAAAGCAGCTCCATACGCCCAGTCAGTACGACTCCATGTGCCCACTAAATGAAGCTCCATGCGCCCAATCCAAGTATAACTCCATGCGCCCAAGACTAGCTCTCCCAAAAGGAGGGCGCATAGCCTAAGACATGGCTATGCACCCAAGCCTGACTCAGTCAGAGCCACGATCAAAACGTGTACCGAAGCACATGGCCACGTCAGTCTCCATGAGCAGTCGTGCACCGAAGCATGCGGCCACGTCAACACTACGATCAACCCACGAACTCGTAGCCTGTATGCTCCTACACCTATGCGCCCAAAGCTGGACCATGCGCCCACGTAAGAACCAGCATTTCTCTTCATGTGGGCGCATAACATCGTTCCAGCCCAAGAACGACCATAAAAGGGGGGCTTCTTCCCTCTTCAACAGACAGAACGGAGAGCATTTTCAAGAGCCAAATTTCTGCACTTCTTTCTAGTGAGCCGAGAGTTAGCAATTTTCTTAGGTTTTCTTCCACTTTTGTAATCGGATTGTCAACGGAATAAAGAAGCAACTGCCACTCGATCTCCATCGTCCCATTCTCCATAATTCTTCTTTTTGTACTCGGGGATCCTCAGCGCAGGATCTCTCAGGCATACTCAATTTGTGGTGCCTTACGCTAATAAAAAGAAAAGACAACATTTTCTTCTTCTTTTTTATGTGTGTCCACAGACGTCATAGGACCAATTAGTCCGCCATCCTCCAAAGGACATCGGTTCATCCTAGCCATAACCGATTACTTCTCTAAATGGGCGGAAGCTATACCGCTCACCGAAGTGAAGATGTCAAACGTAATCAGTTTCATAAAACATCACGTCATCTACCGCTTCGGCCTACCTCGCAGGATCATCCATGATAATGGTCCACAATTTGCAAGCCATGCGTTCTATCGATTTTGCGATAAGAATCGAATCCAGAACGTAGCCTCTACTGCCTACAATCCAGCGGCTAACGGGCTAGCAGAAGCCTTCAACAAAACTATTATAAAACTTCTGAAGAAGTTCGTGTCTTCAAACAAGTGCGATTAGAACGAGAAGCTCGATGAATGTCTATGGGCTTATCGCACAACGGTCCGGACTCCAACAGGCAGTATGCCATTCTCTCTGGTTTACGGGAGCGAAGCAGTTCTTTCCCTAGAAATCTAGATTCTTTCTCTTCGAGTAGCCTTAGCCAGCGAGCTGACTACTGAAGAAAGCTATCGTCTGCAACTCCAGGAGCTCGAAGCTCTAGACGTAAAATGCTTGTTAGCTCCGCAGCGCATTGAGCTATACCAAGCACGTCTTTCCAGAGCCTTCAATAAAAAAGTGAAGGAAATGATCTTCCAAGTAGGTGATCTGGTCCTAGCAGTTAGAAGACCGATGGTCATGATGCACAAAACAAAAGGAAAATTCCAATATAAATGGGAAGGTCCTTTCGTCATAGAATCGGTGTATTCCAATGGTGCGTACCGGTTGACCAAGCCTGATAGTGACTTGCTCAGGATGCCTATCAACGGTAAGTTCCTGAAAAAAATACTATGTGTAACTATTTTTGTTCACATATGTTCAGTCATATAAATGTCAAGTGCGATGTTTATATGATTCAAAAAAAACTATCTAACTATTATCCATATTTTAAGAGTCTTGAATACGCCTTAGATAATAGGTCCTCTAAATATTTCTCTAGTGGAATCATTTCCCTTTTTTGACTTTCTTCAAACTTGGTTTGACGAAAACAAGTCACGTCCCTATTACCTCTGAATTGTTTTCTGATAATTATTTCCCCAGTGAAATGATTATGTTTTGCCACGTCCACATAACCTCTGAGCAAAGCATTCATCAAGGATAATCATGTCCCAATTACCTCTAAATTATCCACTCCTCCCTAATATTATATATCTTTCCACGTCCATATTACCTCTGGTCAGCTATAGAACATCCTCTGCTAATTACGTCCATATTACCTCTATTAGCAGCTTCACTCAACTTATTATATATATTCGAATCATTCGAATATAAAATGGAAAATAGGTCCACATCAAAAATTCTCCAGCAGAATATCTACCAAAAATATCCTTGCTACGTCCACATTACCTCGAGCATCGATATATCACAAAACAACATTCATTTCCAAAAAAGATTCTTTATTTTGTACGAAGAAAAGGTATAAGAGCCATGAACGGCAAAAAAAAGAAAGAAGAGAAGTTACGAAATCTACGAGATACACAGACGATTGATGCTGTCCCTCAGAGCTGCCATCTCGGCCTCAGACTTCACAGCAGCTCGGCGCCGTGCCTCCACTTGACGAGCGGCTTCATCTTCAAAGAGGATCAGACTCTGATGCTCCTCCTCCAACTTCGTCAACTGTTTTTCTAAATGGAAAGAAGTGGTGGCAGTCATGGCAGCCTGGGACAAATAATTCTCTTGTGTAGAAATTGCTACCCTCAAGTCAGCTTCCAGCTGGTCAATCTCGTTCATGATCTGCGCAATGTGATTGTTCTTCTCAGTGATCTGCGCAGCCAGCTTAAGGCAACACGGGCTTCGCTCGCAGCATTGAACTGGCTGTACTGATCAGCCAGCTCGCCAATCTCTTGAACAAGGGCGTCCTTTCTTGCCTGGAAGGTAGCCCACTCCTCCGTAAGAGCTGTCATCAAAGTGTCGTCCTCTGCACGGAACATTGTCGTCGGACTCCGCTGTTTGATATCTCGGAACCAGGCCACTTGACCCTCCAAGTCATTCAGGACCTGCCTCAGAGTGTTGGCCCGCTCTTCATAGCCAGTTATGCTCCCGAGGGCCGCTACCTGACACTCGGCAACAGCCTTCACAGGACCGAAGGTGGCATTCCGATTCAAGACTCCAGGAAGCTTCAATTTCAATACAGAGTAGAAAGCTCTGACAACTTCCTGGGCTATCTCCTCATCCTCGGTGGAGGTCGTCGGAGAAGTGGCTTGGAAAGTCTCCTCCACTTCTGGGAGGAACGCCTGACAAGAAGCCGGACCTATCAGAGAAAATAATATACATCAGTAACCAGAAAAAAAAAGACGAAGGGAAATGCGAAAAGGTAATAATTTCGTACCTTCGGCTTGCTCAACTCCAACTTAGGCGGCGCCATCAACCTTGGTTTCAGGGAAGCCAAGAGCAGACCCGGACTATTCAAGGGGAATAATGTCAAGGCCCCAAACAACATCGGGCCTAGTTTCTTCCACAAACTCAGCCAAAACAGGAGCGAATTCAACAACAGCCCCCTCAGCAGGCTGCTCGACTGCTCTTTCTGAAGCCAATACCGGCTCACTAACAGCTTCCTCCACAGTAGCAGGTATGGAGGGACCGAAAACAACTCTTGTCCCTCTCCCAATGGCGGGGACCATCACTATAAAGGGTTCTTTCTCCTTGTCTACAAGGGAACATACAGACATGGTCAACCTCATGAGGGGCACGCAAAATCGAAGGCTAAAGATCTCATCCGAAGAAAGGCATAAAGGCAACGTACCCGCAGGAGGATGAGCCGATTGGACTTGGTTCTCGTCCAGCTCTTTCATCGCAGTTCCTATTACAGACATATCTCCAACAGATATATCGTAGGAGAGACTGATCTTCTGACCGCCATTAGGGTCTGGGCCTTCGCCCTGCTCATCCTGTCGCTCAAGTCTTACAGTCGAAGAAGACCCGCTCTCATCCAACAGTCGAGGATGAGGAGAGGACATTATCGCCACCTCCATCTCCTCAGGCGAGGAGGCACCTACCTCAGCTGCAACTTCGGGGTCCTGTGCAAAGGACAAACGCAAGGGTGAGAAAACTGCTAAAGGCTTGACCAGAACGGCTATAGAATCTAGGAAGGGATCTACCTCCCGGATAATAACGGCCCGTGATGCCATTCCACCTCTTCTAGTTTGCCGGGAGGACCTCCTCAAGGGAGGAGAGCCAGCACCCACTTCCTTGGCTCTCCTCAGGGCAACAGTTTTCTTCTTTCGCTTTAAAGTTGGCTCCTAGGCCAATTCAGTTGAAGCTTTCCTCTTCTGGGGAGGATTGAGAAGAGAAGAACCATCGTCTTTTGGGTCCTCCTTCGGAGACACTTGGCCTTCCTAAAGATAGCTTCTGGCAGCATTACTTCGGCTGGTTCCGCGGTAGGAACAATACTTTTCTTCTTACGGCCTTTCGGCGCTTTTTTCGTAGGAAGGGGGTCAAACCGAGTCCCCAATATCAAGCTATGTTCACGATCATACTGAGGATGAAAAGTGTTGATCTGAACGTAAAATTTGGCGACGGCGTAGCACAAATGGGTCTCAGGCTTATCCAGGGGCAGACTAAAAATTGCCTTCGTGCACCCGGCATTGTAGTACATCCAAGCACGTGCCCTGTCAATCAAGCTGCCTATCGACTCCTAATATGGGCTAGCATTTCCAAGAAGGAGCTGGCTATAGACAAACTGTCACGCAAAATGGCTTGGTAAATACGGCTCCAGATAGGCATGGTTTCTGTTTCGGAGCACCAGATGCGATGTTCTAATAGACTGAATCCAGTAAAATGCCTCAGCAGTCAAATTAGTGGCATGAACTCCTTCATCCACCAAGATATCTCCAGCAGTACCACTGCCGGATGGAGGGGATACTCTAAAGAACTCATAGCTCTGTAAAAATCCTAAAGCCGTTCTACAAGCAGGTACACCGGTCACAGCCCAATCTACATCAAGAAATCTGCGAAGAAAGGCATCTTCTGCCACAGAGTCCGCCACCAGCCCAGCATTCATTAGGGAAGGACAATACAGTAGCAGCCACCCCATCAGGAAATGATACGGAAGCTCGGTCCAGGCGAAGTGGGGCCTGCCATCGGAAGTCACCGCATCACTAACAAAGTCCCGCAGACCTCGTCCAGTGGCATAAACCATCCGGGAAGCAACGCAAGACGGTGCCCGAATGCCAGCTTTACAGCTGGAAGTATCATAACCCGACTTATTCTCTCAATGGACCCTGAACCTCCAGGGACTACACAGTCACGAAGCCAGATCATTAAGAAAGCTGCCAACACAGCTTTCTCCGACAATGAATATTCGGCTTGATGGAAGTAGTGGCCAATCGGAGACTCAGGATCATCGCTGTCCTCAGTATCCACCATCTCATAGTCCGCCATCTGGGCCTCTATATCGAACTTAGTTATAGGTTTTAAGATCGAAAAGAAGGCCGGATCTTCCCCTTCTCCTTGAACGAAGACATAGCCCGTCCAGGCTCTCGTATGGGGATTGGCCCCCTCGATCCTCCCTTTCTTAGTAATCCTATGACAGATAAGAAGATGACAAAGCAATTCCTTGTATACATCAATCATCCTAGAGTTTTCACTCTCCAGGTCCCTGAGTTCTTCATCATAAGGTATGTACTCTTCATAGGGCTCCTTACCCCAGGGAAGCTTTGACACTTCCTGCATTTCATGGAGAGTCAATCCCATATCCCCAGTCGGAGTAAAAAAAGGTACTAGTATGAAGGTTATATAACTCAGCCAAAGAGACAAACATTGGCCAGTTGACCCTCACACCATATTAAGTGGCCTTAATAGTGTAGTAAAGGCCAGCAGTCTTCAGGGTGGCTTTATACGTGGAAAGAATTCAGACAGTGAGATTGCTCCAGAATGAAGACGGGTATCACCAGCGTTCCATCCGCATCTTCCCTGCAGGATACGATACACCCCCCATCATCATCAAATGGCAAAGCGTGTCAGCAGCATAAGGATGGAGGTTAGTGGGAATATCGTTTACTACGGCACCAGATTGTAGTCCCCTCATAGAGTAAGATGCAGAGCCCCAGACACATTTGAAAGTGTCCTTCCTTCGATCGCCTGAGTTGAACTAAATTCTTCTAGAGATAATTCCGGGAAGCTCAGGAGTTAGCTCCCACTTCATCCGTCGCCGTAAAGCAAAGACAGTGAAAGCAGACAAAGGATACTGGCGCTCCATCGACGGCAGCCATATCTTCTGATTTTCCAGATTGATCACCATGGGGTTTCTCAAATGTATGTTCTCACCATTTTTAAACCATACACTATCACCAAACAGAAAGTATGATTTCTTTAAGCAACGTGCCCCTTCACACACGAACTTCTCATCAATAATCATCTGTCGCAAGAAGGTCTTGTCTTGTTCAAGTATAGCGAGGGTCCGCTCCATAGACTAATTTTGACTAATCTTGGCATGAATTGCACAGATCATATCTGTTTTAGGACTGGTATCAAGGGCCTGATAAGTGGAGACGAAAGGGATTCCGTCAAATTTCGGGACAAACATGTTTACTGTAAGGGCAGAACGAAAGTCAGACTCAGGAAACTGCAGAAAAACTAAGTCCTGAAGGCTCCTATGCGCCCAAAGGGATATGCGCGCAAAATAAGACATGCGGGCGCATAACACACTAACAGTGCGTGGGCGCATAACATGCCACTGCTTAGAGGGCACATAACATGCCAACATGTGGGCGTATAGCACACCACAGTGTTGGCGCATGACTTCTGTGGACCCATAACGACGCTCACAGAAGTATGTTTCCATAGTCGCAAGCTCCTGGGCAGAAGAAAAGTCCGAGCGTCGCAAATTAACGCTCGAGACTTTGTTTTTGAAGCATGCTCTCACCCAGAATCGGGTCCTGGACTGCCGAAGATGCTGTCGTAGGAGGAGAGTCACTCGGCGCAGCCCCCTTGCCCTTCGCGGATCTCTTGGCGACCTTGGGAGACATGATTCTCAAAGAAAGAAGACGAAGAGTTTTTCTGAAAAATTCAAAGAGAAAGGAATAATGAACTTTCTCTCTCCTCTTAGTGTCTATTTATAGACATGGACTATACTATGCATCCACCTGCTGTATGCACCCATTGTGTTGTATACACCCACTACACCCTATGCGCCCACGTGAAGGATCAGCTCTCTACATACTATACGATTGTCCCTTGCTGACGTGGACGACGTATGAAGGATGGACCGCTTCAAATTCTGTTCCGATGAATATGTCAGTTCAAATTTCGAGGAAAATCTTAACAATCGTATCTCCCTGACACGCTGGCCAAATACTATGCACCCAAAGAGAGAGCCGTACTATGCGCCCATTATAACACCCAGTTTCTGGAATGAGGGTATTTTTGAAATTTTGTATTTATAAATATTAATTATTGATATTTATTTCACATTATGATTTTTGGTGATTTTTAATTATTTTTAAACTATTTAAAAAACTGTTTTAAGTCATGACATATGATTTTGACGTGCTGCTAGTAAAACCCTAGTGACTGCATGACCTAGAGCCTAACCATGTCATTAGGATGATTTAATTATCATTTTTAGCCTAGGGGTTATTTGGTCATTTTGACTTATTTGAATTATTTGATAATTTATTGAATTGGTGAATTATAGGTTGACTTGACTTGTTGAGACCTAGTGAACTAGCCTAGAAGCTAATCCTAGCCATGGTGACCCTAGTCTAACTTGAGTTAACCTATTTTAATCATTAGATAATAGTTTTAGAATGAGGGGATTTGGTTTAGTAAATTTAAGTCATGGCTTGTGGTTTCATGAAATGACTTATGGCTTGATGATTTATTTGATCATGACTTTGCCCATGGCCCATAACTAGAAGCCCTAACCCTAACCAAACCCTAAATGACTAGCCATAGGGATCCCCACCCTATATAAACACTTATTCTCTAGGGCTTGCCTCTTTCTTTATTCATTTCAACATTGGAAAAGAAATGTATTTGTCCCCCTTCCAAAAATCCTCATAAATCTACTTTTATTCCTTTTTAATCCTACTTTCTTGCATTAGAACCTAATACTCTCCTACCTTCTAATTTTGGGGTTTAATCCCAGCTTTGGGTCAATTTGGAGCTTTTGCCATCATGAGGAGGAATCTCCCATTTGAAGCTTTTCCAAGCTTTTTGCACATATAGGTAAAACCCTTTAAATTGATTTAAATTTCAGTTTTCTTTGCATGTAGGGCTAGATCTAGGAGTCCCCTAGGTGTCCCTGAAATTTGGATGAATTTTGTGTCCGTTTGCTGTCCGTATCGGATATGTGTCTTAGTGTTTGTTAGGTGTTCGACGAAATGCCTCAAATGAACTTTTTCTGTTGTTTTTGAAAACTATTTGAATGGAAATATTGTATTATATGTGTTTATTGATTTTGTGTCCTACTGAGCACGATTTTGTGGATTTTTCGTGTCCAAAACGGACACGCACCTCGTGCACGATACTACGCACAGGCCCTGTGCGGTGTCCTGCTGCCACACATTCATATCCGACACGACATGACTCGGTTGGACACCAAAATTGGTGGACACCTGCGGGCTATGACTGACAGCACGTGCACCAAATTTGAGGCCAAACCATCGAGTGATTTGTGAGAAATCTCACTCGCACCGGTCGATGCCTGCTTGTGCACGCACGAAAATTGTTCCCTGATACGGCCCTAAATCTGACACGACATGAGACGGGAATACGTTTCAGGCACCCTAGGACCTAGCCCTAGTCCTGGTGAACCTAGGGACACGTCCACGTGGCACAAAGTGACACAAGTCGTATCCACGAGCCGACTGCATCGCAGCACGATGCAGTCTGTGCACGTGACGTGTCTGTACGTATTTTGTGACTTGGACACGTCGTGTCCATTCGTGGAGACACGTGGGGACTCGTATGGACTCTGGACACGTGTATGACACTACCTTGGCTATTAAATTGATGTAAATTGTATTTTTGATTTTGAATTTGAGGTTCATGTATTCTCTGATACTCATCTCACTGTGTTCATATTTTTGAGTTCGAATTCATTTTTAAATTCTTTTAAAATGTAAATTGATATGTATATAAGTATGTTGATGTTGGTTTCATGACTGGGTGATTGGGGGAAAGGCTAGTGTACTGATTTGGGTTGGTGAAATGGGTTTTCAAATTTGAATGGGGATTAACTGTCATAACTGATACTTCCCTGTTGTTGAAATCTTGATTTTAAACTCTGTATTTATTCTGATTTTTGAGTTTATTAGCCATGTTTAAATTCACTACATGTTTGTTAGACTACTAGGGTGCATTAGCATGTTAGTTAGGTTTCATTAAGGAATGAATGAATAAATGTTTGAATATGATTCCTGAGATAACTCAGGTATTTGATTCACTGTTAAATATTTGATTGACTGTTTAAATGTTTGAATGTGTGCAAGATAATGCATTGGTAAATATTTGATGTAATGCAAACATGATATGTCACACAATAGCACACACCCTCAAACTTTCCTGCACGTTCAACTGTCCTGCATTCCCTGGAACCATTGCTCAGCCCTTCCAATGCTCCCTGTTTTTGCAGTGTTCAGAGATTAACCCAAATGCAATGTCATAGACACTCTTCTTTAGACACCATTGTTCTCAGATTAACCCACTGTTTAGATTAACACATGGACACAATGCTCAGTCCAGTCCTACTAGCATATAACACATCCTTCATCCCAATTCCTTCTAATGTTCATATCATGATTGATGCAGGTATTAGTTTAGGTGTAGGCTAGAGGGTTCAGCCCTATACTAGATATTTCTGTCCCCTTGTTATGTTTCAGTCCAATTTTCCCCATTGGACAACCCTTTCCCCTTCTCCATAGTTGTATAGATGTATGCATATATGAGTATATGTAATATAATGTATAAGTAAATATGCATGTAGGTATATTCAGGTTCATGTATTAGAGTCCCTGTATGTTCACTCACCACACCCACACACACCACTTAGTTCACATGTACCTTACACCCTATCTAAATCCCTTTTTCCTGAGAAAATTAACCCATTTACTGCTCTCTAACATGCCACACACATTCCCTGTCTTTCTAAATTCCTGAGAACAGTTCATACACAACTACCCTCTGTCAACACTGTGATTTAATTCCTGCGTTGCTCGACCAGCCCTATTTGCATGTCCACCCTCTACACACATCCTCTACACACATCCTCATATCACATACTCACATGTATTAGAGGCACCCTAATTGACACTACCTTGCCTTGCACTATTCTACACTTGCCTATTATTGCCTTCACTAGAGTATCCTATATGATGTGGAGTATTTTCTATATTTGGGTATTATATATACATGTATATGAGGGGTTGGGTCATTGGTTGAGGATGTGTATATTTAATATGTATATATATATATGGATAGGTATTGAGGATTTCATATATATATATATATATGTTATATAGACATTTAGATTCATTATATGATAGATAATAGGCTATGTACATTAGAGATGTATTATATATATAGTTGAGTACATATTTGTGTACCATATATGTTAGGCTATGTTATATATATGTGATATATGTATGTATCCTTGTAGAGTATGTTAGGATAAATGTTATGGTCTTGTTAGGAATTAAGAGATTAGCCTTGTATCCTAGTTAATCAATACCTAGACATGGACTCTTAGACCAAATTGACCAATGTTGACTATTGACCTTGATTGACCCTATATAGTGGACTTTGACTCTTAGTTGACTAAAGGGTTGACCATAGTTGACCAAGTTGACTTGGACCTAGTTTGACCTAGACAGTTGACCAGGTTTGACTTAGAGTTGACCTTGACCTAGAATGGTCTAGAAATCATGTAGATTGCATCATAAACTTCATTTGTCTTATTTTAAGCACATTATAACTTGTACTGCTTTATTTAGGATATTGTGACTCCGGTGCAGACATCTGACATCACACTACTCTTTTCAGAGTATCAGGCGAGTACATTCTCTGATAGTTCTCTCATTTACTTGTGAATTACTGTACTTCAGTTCTAGTTAGTTGTATGCGATTCTCTGTTACAACACGTATGGATATTCTGGATTTATATATACGACACACATTTATTATCTGGCCTCTATTACTGGAATCATTCTGGAATCATTTACTGGTATCTTCATATTACTGGCTGGACTCATCTTGAATCATTGTGTCAGAATTTTGGATTCACTTGCTGGGAGGAGAAATACTAGAGTAAGACATGTAGACATACCCCATTTCTGGAATTACCCTTTGCTGGAATCAAACTGGAATGATAGCCATCTCACACCCGGCCAGGCGTGTGATGTGCCGGATTACCCTTAGCCGTTTACATGTCGATCTCGGTATTTTAAAACACACTGCTAGAGTATAGGCTGGACTCACCCTGGAATCATTGATCACTATTACTGGAATCGTTCCTTACTGGATTCATCTTGTATTAGATTCATCTTGTACTGGACTTATATTAGAGTTACACTGGTCTACATTGCTGTCTGGACTTTATATCATATTACCCTGGTTCAGCTAGTTTTATTTTTACAGTCTTATTGCTATGATTCTTCTCTTGTTTAGTTATTTACTTTCCTTGCACTTTATCTGTCTTTCTTACCATCACCTGAATATAAATTTCCATTTTCATCAATACAACTGTCTATAACTGCTTTATAGTTCTCTGTCATTTACTTGGGTTTTCTAGATGAGATGTGCTCGTTTCTGTCCTTACTGGACCTGTTGTAAATTTTACAGATGATTGCCCTGAGGACACATGTCCTACATGTTACATACCAAGAGATGGTTTAGTTACCTATGGCCCCGACACTCAGGAGTGATCGGGAGTTTAGCTAGTTTGTCTTGTTTTAGTATTCATGTTTAGAACTGGGGTTGTATATATAAAATTGAGACTTGAGATGTATTTGAGATTGTTTGAGTTTGTTGTTATTATATCAGTAGTTTTGTTGTCTTCTATTTCTTAGTTATATTTCTGTGTCATCTTATCGTGCTTAGACTGTGATTGAGTTACACTATATCATATACTTGTCCTCCATTTGGAGTTGATCATAATGAGTACATTATATACTGCATGAGTTGATGGTTAGTTAGAGACTTAGAACAGCGTTCTACTGTCGACACTGCGGCATAAGCTGGGCGCTGTTACGTACTCGTACCCTCATAGTGGGTGCGGGTCATGACACATTTTTAGTGGTGGCCCATGCAGGTCGAGAGTCGCATTAGTGCGATATCGTGGTTGTACGACGACTTAGTTGTACTGCTACGAGCCTGCGATAGGACTGAGAGATAGGCTTTACCGAGAGGCACTCAATCACAGTTAGGAAAATTCTGCTTTAAATCATGCCATCTACATATCGTACTGATTTTCCTTCTTCGAAATAAACTGTCCTCCTTTAATATATCGATTCCTGCTCAATATTGACTTCCTTGTTCGATCTATCTTTAGGATGGTGGAGACACGATCACATCGCTCTGGTGCAGCAGTTGCTGTAGAGGGGTCTGCCACCTCTCAGCCAGATCAGCAGTATCAGGAGGCTGCAGCTCCTGCCACCTCTACTCATATTGGGACTTCAACAGCAGCAGCAGGGGGTATGCCTCCATCAGCTCGGAGGCAGGACTCAGTCATCCCAGAGATGCAGTTCCAGCAGCCGTCGCCTACAGGACACGTGGATGCGACATAGATGTTCGCCTACTTCCAGCAGTTTATGGACCAACAGCAGGCCCGACAGGACAGGAGCATGGAGTTGGCCCTTACGACAGTCGCAGCTCGACCAGTGATCTAGCAGCCGAGGATACCGGGGATAGAGCAGTTCCAGAAGATGAGCCCCAGAGACTTCCTGGGGACATAGGGGATTTTATATGCTGACGAGTGGATCGAGCATATAGAGGAGATCTTTCTCCTGGCTCGGATACCGGCAGATCTTCAGATAGAGGCAGCAGCTAGCGGATGCGAGATCTTGCTCGCACCTGGTATCAGTCAGACCCCAGGGTGGGGGTAGCTGGACAGACCTGAAAGGAGTTCAAGGGCTTCTTCAAGAAGTAGTTCTTTCCAGATTCAGCGCTCATAGCCTTGGAGTCACAGTTCGAGAGCTTAGTTCAGGGAAGCCTGTCAGTGGAGGAGTACGCTGGAGAGTTCGGCCGCATCAGCAGATTCATAGAGGGCTTGAGCGAGGCGACGAAGTCAAGTCCTTGACCAAGGGCAACAGGGATGCCACTTTCGAGGAGATTTTGACGGGAGCTTTATTGGCTGAGGATGATCTTGAGCTGAGGCTCAAGAGGGGACGGGACGCTCACGGTACCAGCAGCGGAGGCCAGGCCAAGAGGCCTCACGTGCAGTTTCAGCAACACAGGCACCAGTGGGAGTTCAGCAGGTGCAGCATCAGTATCGGGGTCAGGACCCGAAGGCGATCAGTTTTTCCTACTGCAAGAAGCCGGGACACATTTGGGAGCAGTGCAGGAAGTGGTTGAAGGTTTGCTATTTCTGTGGGTCAGCTGCCCACTAGAAGATAGATTGTCCCATTGCACCTCCTTTTGAGGGGGCTAGGCCACCTGTAGCTCATCACCAGAGGGGTGGAGCTGTTGCGATGGCAGCCGAGGAGACTGGCGTTGCAGGTGATGGATTAGCAGGTTTGACCTTCTTATTCTTCCTCCCTACTTTCATGTGTGACTTCCCTTAGTACCGGCCTGGATATTGCTTGTGATTGCTAGATAGTGTAGCTACCCTGTTCGAGACTGTGGAATCACGACCAGTAGGATTGTATTGCTTCGACTTTGATTGATTGAGGGTTTGACCTAGGAAAGGTGCGATCATCTTAATTTCGAGGACGAAATTCTTCTAAGGGGGATAGACTTGTAACACCCAGTTTCTGGATGAGGGTATTTTTGAAATTTTGTATTTAGAAATATTAATTATTGATATTTATTTCAAATTATGATTTTTGGTGATTTTTAATTATTTTTAAACTATTTAAAAAACTGTTTTAAGTCATGACTTGTGATTTTGACCTGCTGCTAGTGAAACCCTAGTAACTGCATGACCTAGAACCTAAACCATGTCATTAGGATGATTTAGTTATCATTTTTAGCCTAGGGGTTATTTGGTCATTTTGACTTATTTGAATTATTTGATAATTTATTGAATTGGTGAATTATAGGTTGACTTGACTTGTTGAGACCTAGTGAACTAGCCTAGAAGCTAACCCTAGCCATGATGACCCTAGTCTAACTTGAGTTAACCTATTTTAGTCATTAGAGAATAGTTTTAGAATGAGGGATTTGGTTTAGTAAATTTAAGTCATGGCTTGTGGTTTCATGAAATGACTTATGGCTTGATGATTTATTTGATCATGACTTGGCCCATGGCCCATAACTAGAAGCCCTAACCCTAACCAAACCCTAAATGACCAGCCATAGGGATCCCACCCTATATAAATGCTTATTTTCTAGGGCCTGCCTCTTTCTTTATTCATTTCAACATTGGAAAAGAAAGGTATTTGTCCCCCTTCCAAAAATCCCCATAAATCCATTTTTATTCCTTTTTAATTCTAGTTTCTTGCATTAGAACCTAATACTCTCCTATCTTCTGATTTTGGGGTTTAATCCCAGCTTTGGGTCAATTTGGAGCTTTTGCCATCAAGAGGAGGAATCCCCCATTTGAAGCTTTTCTAAGCTTTTTGCACATATAGGTAAAACCCTTTAAATTGATTTAAATTTCAGTTTTCTTTGCATGTAGGGCTAGATCTAGGAGTCCCCTAGGTGTTCCTAAAATTTGGGTGAATTTCGTGTCCGTTTGGTGTCCGTATCGGACACGTGTCTTAGTGTTTGTTAGGTGTTCGACGAAATGCCTCAAAAGAACTTTTTATGTTGTTTTTGAAAACTATTTGAATGGAAATATTGTATTATATGTGTTTATTGATTTTGTGTCCTACTGAGCATGATTCTGTGGATTTTTCGTGTCCAAAACGGACAAGCACCTCGTGCACGACACTGCGCAAAGGCCCCGTGCGTGTCCTGCTGCCATACGTTCATATCCGACACGACACGACTCGGTTGGACACCAAAATTGGTGGACACCTGCGGGCTATGACTAACAGCACGCACACCAAATTTGAGGCCAAACCATCGAGTGATTTGTGAGAAATCTCACTCGCACCGGTCGATGCCTGCCTGTGCACGCACGAAAATTGTTCACTGACACGGCCCTAAATTGACACGACACGAGACGGGGACACATTTCAGGCACCCTAGGACCTAGCCCTAGTCCTGGCGAACCTAGGGACACGTCCACATGGCACGAAGTGACACGAGTCGTGTCCACGAGCCGACTACATCGCAGCACGATGTAGTCTGTGCACGCGATGTGTCTGTACGTATTTTGTGACTTGGACACGCCGTGTCCAGTCGGGGAGACACGTGGGGACTCGTATGGACTCTGGACACATGTATGACACTACCTTGGCTATTAAATTGATGTAAATTGTATTTTTGATTTTGAATTTGAGGTTTCATGTATTCTCTGATACTCATCTCACTGTGTTCATATTTTTGAGTTCGATTCATTTTTAAATTCTTTAAAAATGTAAATTGATATGTATATAAGTATGTTGATGTTGGTTTCATGACTGGGTGATTGGGAGAAAGGCTAGTGTACTATTTGGGTTGGTGAAATGGGTTTTCAAATTTGAATGGGGATTAACTGTCATAACTGATACGTCCCCGTTGTTGAAATCCTAATTTTAAACTCTGTATTTTTTCTGATTTTTGAGTTTATTAGCCATGTTTAAATTCACTACATGTTTGTTAGACTACTAGAGTGCATTAGCATGTTAGTTAGGATTCATTAAGGAATGAATGAATAAATGTTTGAATGTGATTCCTGAGATAACTCAGGTATTTGATTCACTGTTTAAATGTTTGAATGTGTGCAAGATAATGCATTGGTAAATACTTGATGTAATACAAACATGATATGTCCACACACTAGCACACACCCTCAAACTTTCCTGCACATTCAACTGTCCTGCATTCCCTGGAACCATTGGTCACCCCTTCCAATGCTCCCTGTTTTTGCAGTGTTCAGAGATTAACCCAAATGCAATGTCATAGACACTCTTCTTTAGACACCATTGTTCTCAGATTAACCTACTATTTAGATTAACACATGGACACAATGCTCAGTCCAGTCCTACTGGCATATAACACATCCTTCATCCCAATTCCTTCTAATGTTCATATCATGATTGATGCAGGTATTAGTTTAGGTGTAGGCTAGAGGGTTCAGCCCTATACTAGATATTTCAGTCCCCTTTTATGTTTCAGTCCAATTTTCCCCATTGGATAGCCCTTTCCCCTTCTCTATAGTTGTATAGATGTATGCATATATGAGTATATGTAATATAATGTATATGTAAATATGCATTAGGTATATTCAGGTTCATGTATTAGAGTCCCTGTATGTTCACTCACCACACCCCACACACACCACTGAGTTCACATGTACCTTACACTCTATCTAAATCCCTTTTTCCTGAGAAAACTAACCCATTTACTGCTCTCTAACATGCCACACACATTCCCTGTCTATCTAAATTCTGAGAGCTGTTCATACACAACTACCCTCTGTCAACACTGTGATTTAATTCCTGCCTTGCTCGACCAGCCCTACTTGCATGTCCACCCTCTACACACATCCTCTACACACATCCTCATATCACATACTCACATGTATTAGAGGCACACACCCTGATTGACACTACCTTGCCTTGCACTATTCTACACTTGCCTATTATTGCCTTCACTAGAGTATCCTATATGATGTGGAGTATTTTCTATATTTGGGTATTATATACATGTATATGAGGGGTTGGGTCATTGGTTGAGGATGTGTATATTTAATATGTATATATATGGATATGTATTGAGGATTTCATATATATATATATGTTATATAGACATTTAGATTCATTATATGATAGATAATAGGCTATGTAATTAGAGATGTATTATATATAGTTGAGTATATATTTGTGTACCATATATGTTAGGCTATGTTATATATGTGATATATGTATGTATCCTTGTAGAGGATGTTAGGACGAATGTTATGGTCTTGTTAGGAATTAAGAGATTAGCCTTGTATCCTAGTTAATCAATACCTAGACATGGACTCTTAACCAAATTGACCAATGTTGACTATTGACCTTGATTGACCCTATATAGTGGACTTTGACTCTTAGTTGACTAAAGGGTTGACCATAGTTGACCAGAGTTGACCAAGTTGACTTGGACCAAGTTTGACCTAGACAGTTGACCAGGTTTGACTTAGAGTTGACCTTGACCTAGAATGGTCTAGAAATTATGTAGATTGCATCATAAACTTCATTTGTCTTATTTTAAGCACATTAGAACCTGTACTGCTCTATTTAGGACATTGTGACTCTGGTGTAGACATCTGACATCACACTACTCTTTTCAGAGTATCAGGCGAGTACATTCTCTGATAGTTCTCTCATTTACTTGTGAATTACTGTACTTCAGTTGTTAGTTGTATGCGATTCTCTGTTACAACATGTATGGATATTCTGGATTCATGTATATGACACACATTTATTATCTGGCCTCTATTACTGGAATCATTTACTGGTATCTTCATATTACTGGCTGGACTCATCTTGAATCATTGTGTCAGAATTCTGGATTCACTTGCTGGGAGGGAAATACTAGAGTAAGACATGTAGACATACCCCATTTCTGGAATCACCCTTTGCTGGAATCAAGCTGGAATGATAGCCATCTCACACCCGGCCAGGTGTGTGATGTGCCGGATTACCCTTAGCCGTTTACATGTCGATCGCGGTATTTTAAAACACACTGCTAGAGTATAGGCTGGACTCACCCTGGAATCATTGATCACTATAACTGGAATCGTTCTTACTGGATTCATCTTGTATTAGATTCATCTTGTACTGGACTTACATTGAGTTACATTGGTCTACATTGCTGTCTGGACTTTATATCATATTACCCTGGTTCAACTAGTTCTATTTTTACAGTCTTCATTGCTATTATTCTTCTCTTGTTTAGTTATTTACTTTTCTTGCACTTTATCTGTCTTTCTTACCATCACCTGAATATAAACTGCCATTTTTCAATACAACTGTCTATAACTGCTTTATAGTTCTCTGTCATTTACTTGGTTTTCTAGATGAGATGTGCTCGTTCCTGTCCTGATGGACCTGTTGTAAATTTTACAGATCATTGCCCTGAGGACACATGCCTACATGTTACAGACCAGGAGATGGTTTAGCTACCTATGGCCCCGACACTCTGGAGTGATCGAAAGTTTAGCTAGTTTGTCTTGTTTTAGTTTCATGTTTAGAACTGGGGTTGTATATATAGAATTGAGACTTGAGATGTATTTGAGATTGTTTGAGTTTGTTGTTATTATATCAGTAGTTTTGTTGTCTTCTATTTCTTAGTTATATTTCTGTGTCATCTTATCGTGCTTAGACTGTGATTGAGTTACACCATATCATATACTTGTCCTCCTTCGAGTTGATCATGATGAGTACATTATATACTGCATGAGTTGATGTTTAGTTAGAGACTTAGAACAGTGTTCTACTGACACTACCGCGTAGGCTGGCGCTGTTACGTACTCGTACCCTCACAGTGGGTGCGGGTCACACCCATTGCATCGCGAGAAGACGATCCATTCTTCTTTCAAAGTATTTCGAACTTGTTCAATATCGAAAACTTTGAAGGGGGTCTTGTAGAAGCATGAAAAACTTTTAGTAAATGAAGCCCCATGCGCCCAAGTCATTGAAGCCCCATGCGCCCAGTCAGTGGAGCTCTATGTGCCCGCCAACGAAGCTTCATGCCCCAGTCAGTACAACTCCGTGCGCCCAAGTCGAGTGTAGCTCCATGTGCCTAGTCAGTGAAGCTTCATGCGCCCAAGACTAGCTCCCCCAAAAAGAGGGCGCATAGCCTGAGATATGGCTATGCGCCCAAGCCTGACTCAGTCAAAGCCATGATCAACACGTACACCGAAGCACACGGCCACATCAGTCTCCACGAGCAGTCGTGCACCGAAGCATGCGTCCACGTCAACACCATGACCAACCCACGGTCTCGCAGCCTGTATGCGCCTACGTCCTATGCGCCCAAAGAAGGCTATGCGCCCACATAAAACTAGCGTGTTTCCTCATGGGCGTATAACATCATTCCAGCTCAAGAACGACTATAAAAGGGGGGCCTCGTCCCTCTTCAAACACACAGAACGAGAGCATTTTCAAGAGCCAAATTGCTGCACTTTTTGCCACTGAGCCGAGAGTTAGCAATTTTCTTAGGTTTTCGTCCACTTTTGTAATTGGAGTGTCAATGGAGTAAAGGAGCAACTGCCG
This sequence comes from Iris pallida, assembly GCA_029216955.1. Lineage (NCBI taxonomy): Eukaryota > Viridiplantae > Streptophyta > Magnoliopsida > Asparagales > Iridaceae > Iris > Iris pallida. The sequence goes on along the minus strand of JANAVB010008798.1, from coordinate 4,072,654 downwards.
TTCGATCTCCATCGTCCCATTCCCCAGAATTCTTTTTTGTACTCGGGGATCCTCAGCGCAGGATCTCTTAGGCATACTCGATTTGTTGTGCCTTACGCCAATAAAAGAAAAGACAACATTTTCTTCTTCTTTTTGTGTGTTTCCACAATGGTTATATATATGTTATCTGTATATCAGGCGATGGTCGCTAACCATGAGCTATGTCAATTGATGATATATGTCAGTATATATATGTGGTATCTAGCTAGGGATATGTTAGAGATTATCATTGAGCTTGTCCTACCCATACGTACCAAAGTTATCCTCAAATGCATTCACACAGATGGTTAGTTCACCCTTATGTTTACAATATTTACTTTATGGCATATATTTTGTATCTTGTTACGTCCTCTGAGGATCTGGTTACCAGCAAAATTGCAGAGTTTGTTGATATGGTGACTTGCTGCAGCTGATAATGGACAAATCGGATATTCATATATTATAGTTAGATGTTTATCTTTCATTGTTCATATATTATCCTTCTATTGCGTGTTACCTGCTATTGCAGTCTAGTTTTGCAAGCTCACTCTTCTTTGAGTTTGTTCGGACATGTGTTTGTAGGATGGCCAACTATATTACATGATGTTTATTCTTGCTCTATTTGTGGCTTGAGACAGTTGAGATAACATATGCTTAGTATATTTTTACAACAGAACATCTGGATATGTCCATTAAATTGGAGAACTTATTCCAGATCATATTAGCTGGCATTGTCTAGTCTAAGTTTTTAGGTATTTTAGAACTGCGTAACATGTTTTAGTGGTGGCCCATGCAGGTCGAGATAATATCATTTCGGTTACATTACTGTACCGAACGAGCCTGTATTAGGAAAATAGGATTTCAATCGACAATGGCTATTGAATCTCCTTTGAATTAACATCACCATTGAACCTCGTGTTTGTATCATATCATCTCCTTGTGATTGAATCTCGCCTTTGCTATTTCGGAAGGATGAACACGTGTTTTATGGAATCCCTTTGGTTATGTTTTATGACAGGATATCACAGGTTGATAAAATATTTCTAAGATGGGTAGTTATCTTTGTTAGGAATGGTTATGATAAATACCTCTAAGAGATAGACTGATTAGGTAGAATGGTAGTTGGATTTTGCATATGAGGTTTAGTAGGGGGATTTTTCCTCTTATCGATGGATATAAATTACAGAAATGACTTACTAGGGGATGGTTATTGGGTGACCATATAAGAAAGGTAGGTTATGTCAGAATTAGACAATAAGGGATAGACAATAGGGTAGAAGAACCTTGGACATCATGAATAGAGATTATTGGACCAAGATAAACATCTATATATGGGAGACTAGCCTTAAAATGACCTATTAAAAACTAGGACTAGAAGATTGATAATATGTTTATATTATATCATGGATATTAGATATTAGATCTAAGTACCTACTTAACTTATTTTCGACCTTTAATAGCAGATATATGTTGAATGGATAGGCATGCTTATAAGTATAGTATAGCCTCTTATAGCTAGAAAGAGTAGATTATTAGTCATGCTTTTAAGAAATTTTGATATCACTTATAGGAGTATAGTAGAGATTAGGTATAGATTGAGTTTACGCACTGAGTGTGATTTCTTATTTATTGTGGTTAGTCATAGCTGAGGACTTGAGAGTAGGATTAGAAATCTCGCTCTTAGTAGACTAGCAAACCCTTCATCAATATTGGTTAGTTAGGAATTTCAGAAGAGTTGTAATTAGAATAGTTGTGTTCAGACTAAGATGCATGTAGTGGTTATACGAAGAAAGAATCATAGAAGTAGTACTATGTCTAGATTTGAGAAAAAAAGAGGAAAGATGAAATTATAATTGCAAGAAGGGTTATTAAATGGAGACGAGGATTATCTATGATAGCATAACGAGCATCACGTAGAGGGTATGGCTTAATCAAGTTGGGTGACTATAAACTCAACCTTAAAGTTTGAGACTCGAAGGTGGAGAAGCTTAGATCGAGGAAATAGAAGACACCGATTTATAAATAAGAGTAATGCTAGGAAATCATGATGCCATGCAAATATTTTGATAAGGCAATGGACAAGCCAATATTAGATGTTATTAAAGGACTCATTATCAAGATTATGTTCGAAGACATTCAGGAATCGAAACATGCAACAAATGATGTGAGATGAAGAGGTACACAGAATTTCAAGACAAAATGTGGGAATGAAATAAGAGGAGTGCATAATTAATAATTGATAATGTAATCTAAGGTTTGAGTTGCAAAAAGAGGATAGTAAATTTTTTGGAAATAAAGTGGTGTTATAAACATAAAAATGCTAAAAGTTAAATGCTAATAAAATTTTCAATGATCGAGGACGAAAGAAAACCTTGGTAGATTTTATTCTCAACATTGTTGATGGAAGCTACATTTGAGGAATTGGGAAAACTAGTGGAAGAGAAGATAAGATATATTAATTTAAGATGATATATGTTAGATTTTGGCTTAAGTTTTGCTATTCGCATTCTTAGGAATCAAATGTTACCCTAGGAAACTAGGATAAATATGTTATACCATAGTACGGGTTGGTGTGCAATTTCTTTGTTGTTTGTTTATTTGGAACCCAGATTATTCTAGTAATCAGAAGTTTTAGTTTCATACCACTATCCTTTTATTTTGTGATTACCTATTCTATGATCGCAATCACAATTTTATGATTTGGCATTACAAATCATTCTTATTAAGCGACTGGGAAGATCTTATTCCTCCTCTAATAGTGCTATATTTTTGGAATACAATCATGTGAAATTACTCTTTGAACTTATCAAAATGTGCCCTTACCTTGGCTTGTAAACTCCTTCTTTCATGAACCTCTAGTCTTGTTTTCCTTGTCATTAATTTTATGTGATGATCGAAACTCAATATATCACCTTGCCTCAGTTTTGACCGACCAAGTTAATTTCTTATGTCATGTTGAAAGCGTGATCTATAAATGAGGGTGTAGAATTGGTAATAATTTCTTTGTAGAGCTTTTGACTATTAGTATCATGAAACACCTATAATTCATTTGAAAGCCTATGACTACCATCATAAGTATCTAATATTCGCGTATCTCCCCTTCGAATTAGACCTTCTCATGAACCTTGCAAATAGGAATATTACTAGATTTCCTACTGGCAACTTAATTCCTATAATTTCGATAGTTCCTCAAAACTAGCGTACCCTAGCTTTAAGCCATGGCGTCAATTAGGCTTTCATGGATACCCGTGTTCCCTTCCTATCCCTTGGAGAAACCCGATACGACTAGTTGTATTAGATTTTTTCCAAGATTAGTTTTCGTATGCTTATGATCGTGCTTTATTTTAATTTCAAGTACAAAATTTTCTAAGGTGGGTAGATTGTAAACCCCTCTGAATAAATTAGATTAATATTAGGGTTTTTGATTATTTGTTAGAATTAATAAATAATTACTTTAAATGCATTTTTAATTATTTGACTTATATACCCTTTCTGTAGTTTAGCTATAAGTAGCACAATACTAGCTATTTTCTTCCAACAAAGTTTGCATACATAACTTAGTTGAGCCCCTTTACATTTATACCATTCTTGTCCCATTCAAACACGTCTCTGTTTGCTTTATTTTTATGGCACAACATTCATGTATAAATCGTAGTTCAAAATCGGTAAATGACCTATGTC